>JAUBOC010000138.1:3741256-3767064 GCA_032275365.1 Anablepsoides cearensis | reverse complement strand
TCATTTTATTTGTGTTTCGTATATTTTTTTGTATGTATAGCATTTGTTTTGTTTTTAAATGAAATGAATAATTTTTTCAAAATAAAATAAAAAATAAAAATAAATCAGATCGTTTTGAGGCTGTCTCTTAATTCCTCTTTATTTTCACTCCACAAGCCCCGCCCCTTTTCTGAAGTGTGTCTCAAATCAGCTCGTTTCGAAGCTGTCTCCTAAATCCTCCTTATTGTAACTTCACAATAGGGCTGCACGATATTAGGAAAACCTGCGATGTGCGATAACACTACTTAATATTGCGATGATGATATGACTTACGATAAATGAAGTACGATAAGCCCCGCCCCTTTTCTGAAGTGTGTCTCAAATCAGCTCGTTTCGAAGCTGTCTCTTAAATTCTCCTTATTGTAACTCCACAAGCCCCGCCCCTTTCCTGAAATCCATCTCAAATCAGCTTGTTTCGAGGCTGTCTCTCTAAATACAAAGGTGTTTCACACCCCACCCACACTCCAACATCCCAACTGGTTCACTGTAGCTTGATAGAGAAGTTTACGACTATATAACGGTGCAGAAACATTTTATTTACAAATTAAATAAAGATGTCAACAAGTGAAGACTTGTCCATCCATATACCAGAGGTCTATAAAGTACTTGAAAAAATATCTAAGTAAAAGTAAAGTATTACATGAACAGAAAAAATAAATAAAAAAATTAATTTCACTGATGAGAAAACTACTGACAAAAATTGGGAAAGTAAAAGTAAAGGTACTTTTACACACACTTTAAGAAATAAACTGTTGAATTTACTGAACCAAACTGGTTCCACTAAACCAGATTGAGTAAATTGAGCAATATATTTATATTGTTTGGTCAATTTACTCAACTAGGCTTAGTGGAGCCAGCTGCCTTTGTTGAGTAAATCTAACATGTATTTTTTTAGAGTGCAGAAACATATTTTATGATGAGTTCAAGCATATTTAATTTTATAAGGAGTAACTAGGTGTTACATTTTAAAGTAAAAAAATAAAAGCCTAATTTTTAGCTTTAAAATGTAATGAAAAAAAAGAAAAAGTAGCTATTTAAAAAAATTATTGGTACATATCAATTATTAATCAATTATTACATATCTTCAAAAAAACTACTTAAGTATTATAACAAAGTAAATGTACTTAGTTACTATAAACCTCATATACAGATATCTACACAGCATGTGGAGAGACTAACATTAAACTTTTCTGCACACCTGAAGGGACTCAAAGTACACAACAAAATGTATTTAATGGGTAAAACCATGTTGTTTTGCAGAAATGTCCCCCTATAAAAAAGCCTTAAAATCAGAGTAACATTGAAAACCAGCAGTGCTTTTTTACATATGGTGTTGTCTTGTTTACAGCTGCAGTGGGTCATTGCAGCTTCACTTTTCCTCCTCTGTATCACAAACACGGTTTTGCTCTTCGTCCCACACACTAGTCAAACTAACAATGACCCATTTGTTAAAGAAAACCTTCTATTCTCTGTCCTCAGAAATCACTGTTTCCACATTCATCAGAGCAGCACTGATTAGCTCATAGGTCATTCGTGTCACGGCTGTGCAGATTGTGGTGCATGCATAAAATACATCCACACTGAACCCTGATGGAAAATGTGCCCCTTTTTATATAAAAAGTTTGAGTGAAAAGTTTGTAACTATGCGTCACGCTCCGTTTGTGATGTAAATGACTCCTAGCTACGACCACAACACATTACAGCTAATATATCTTCACCCGTTGATTGATTTGATTCAAATCCATCCAGTGATTCACCTAAACACGACTCAGCAAAATAAAGGACAGTTATTAAAAATGTACACATTTGATGTTTTCACGAGACGACAAATAAGATCAAAGCCGATGTCTTGAAACACAAGGTAAGCTGGCTAATAAAAACACAAAAACGGCAACTTTGAAGTTTTCACTTCTATAGAATTAAAATGGCAGGTAGCGACTTTCTTTAAGCCTAGTTATTTGGGCAAGCCATCAAACGGATTTCGGCTTAGAAAAAAATAAAATAAAGTTCCCCAAGAGTGGAGCTGTGTGAAAGCTATTCTTGTGGGGAAAATAAGATACATCACAGAATAGAGATGAAACCAACTCCTACACACCCTTTCGCTGACCTACATAGAGCTATGAAAACTCCCTCAGCGTGTGCCAAATGTGATAATGACTGGGGAAATGTCATTTGTGAGCACAGTTAAGGGAGGAACTGTGTACATTTTCAAGGGTGATCTATCGCCCACCAGGACATACATTTGCAACGTACCTATGGAAATATAATCTTCAAGATATATTGTTCCATTTTAAGTGGCGTTTCTTGTGTTTTGCATGTAGAGAATGTTTTATCCTCCACTTTCTTTCCATTCAGTCATTGATAACTGCGTCGCACCCACTGGGTCCTCAGCAGGAGATTTATGTTGCCTGATTCCATCTCGGCTCCCTGTTGTACTGAACTTTGTTTTACAAAGAACTAAAGATAGGTAATCTTCTTAAATGACAAACTTTAAAGCGTAAAGATCCAACACCCGGTTAGGGAATTTAAAGTCTAGGCGAGGGTCTCAGATCTGTTTTAGTCCCTGTTTGGTCCTGGCCCCCGATTCACAGAACGCCGTGTTTGACCATTTTACAAACAGACCTCCCCAGCAGCAGTCAGAGGCAGTCGAGGATATGAATAGACAAAAGCGGTGAGCAACAGCTGGTGATGACTGAATAAACAGCATTAAAAAATCTAACAGAAAAGTCGCTTCAAGCGTCGGTGCTTCAAGGTTTGTTTGTTTTTTTTGCTTTCTTTCCAGAAAGTGGCACACCAACACTCCAAAGACAATGACAGACTACTGACAACAAACAGTACCAGGCAGAGACGATTCTGCCTCTGGCTCCACTTCCTCTTTCAGGATCCTCCTGGACTTCCTATCAAGAGATTCTAATGTTAGCTGGCCAATTTAGAAAGCGCAAACAGCTCGTTGAGAACAGACGGAATATGTCTTTCTTTGGCTGTCAAAAGGCATAACAGTCTGAGTGGGAGGCTGTTTACAGGCATTTGTGGATTTCATGGACTCGCTTTAACACAACATTGCCCTAGCAGAGATTTCTGAACACAGAGGACGATAAGCCCATTGGAGTATATGTTATAAATATTTTATGTGTGACTTTAAATAAATCTCAGTGTTGCGAGGGCCAAAAGTGAATATCATACAGAACAGCACACACAACAGCTGATGTGGTTATCGGAACACATTGAAGGCGTTATTTTTTTCCGTCAGGTTTACTATCATTCTGACACTTCTGAGACACGCAGGGATATATTATACATTCAGCAGACAGTTTGGCCTTCATATGCCCTCTGCTGATGGGAGTAATGTTAGTGCACAACAGCAGCGAGATGCTGAAGAAATCCCATTAATCAGGGACACAGTGAGAGTAACCTCCACCTCCTATCTGCCACTTGTTCTCACAGCACAACAGTGAACCGGTCCCCAGTGTGCTGCGTTGTGCACATTCAAACACAGATAAGAAAGTGGCGAACACGTCGCCCTAAGGAAGAGTAAATTATTGAATTTCGAACCTACTATAGAAGGATGTGTTCAGGTTGGATGATAATTCTCAAGTACATTTCTGAATAACTGTGATAATGTGAAGAGGACTTTAAAAAACGTAACACAAACTTATTATTCTTTCAGGTGAAGTTCTCAAATGCTTTATTTTGGGTTTTTTCAGTGAAGTAAACCAATATTGGTATTTTCTGTTAAAGACTGCCCTCCAGAGCAACAGTTTTACTACAGGAACTGTTTAAAATCTCCATTTCACTGCATATCTGCCAGATGATTTTGCTGCAGCCCAGTGGTACTGGGAAGTTGGTATTTCCCACTTGCAAGTTGTAAATTTAAGCTGGAACCAGTGGGAATTCCCTGTCAAAAAGTGGAAGAGTTCAGAATTCAAGACAGTAAGTAAAAAAAATCTTTATTCTTAAAAAAATTGTCATGATACACATGATTTTACACATTTTGTCTCATACCTGGCCTATTTTCTTTTGGATTTTGCTCAGCCAAAGTGAAACAGGAAGTGACATCAAAGGGGAACTCATTAACAATATAAACTTTCCGGTTTTGGTTTATTAAAACAAAATTATTTAAACTTTAACTCTTCTTCATCTCTCTTTGATAGAAACTCGACATAATCTAAAGAAACATCAGATTCTTCTCCACAGTCTCCATTGTTAGCTGTTGTAACAACGCTCTGTTTACATGCAGACATTCCCCTTTGACATCACTTACTGTTTCTTCACACGCAAATATCTCAACAACTGTTCATCTCAGTCGCGTGAAATTTGTTTTGCATTATTTTATCAATGTTCTCTTTCCAAAAATGCATTCATGTTTATTACAAAAAAATGATGTCACATGCACTTTAAGGTAACAAGGTAAAATATGCATTGTATCAGTGCAAAACGTGACGTCATACAGCATCATATTTGAAAAAAATACCCATCAGATCAGAAAATTTGAATTTACACATAATGCCAAAAATAAATTATTTTTATAGTCATAAAAATCATTAATAAAAGAATGACCAATTGATGTGTATTAATGTTGGTAAAGGGGGTAAAAATGATGACAGGTTTTAAATAGGAAGTGCAGCATCCAAAGTATGACTTATTAGAATTAATGGAGCTGTCTGAAGAGACAGTATTAAGATGATGAGGTGAAATGAACAGACATTAGGTGCCATCTTGAAAACAACAGGATATCAGTAGTTTTAGTCGTGTCTGATGATCTGACATGCTTCTTAATAACAATCAGTGATGGCTGTAATACAAGCCTATGAAAGTAGTTTGATTACTGACCAAATTCAACACCATGCTTAAAAAAACTGCTAAATTTTGTATTCAAGCCTCTGTCAAATCTGAACCCAGACCTGTCAAATGCATTTTTTAGTGCAATAACACATCCTTTGTTTATTAAAACTAACCTTTTTAAAATCAAATCTCAGAACCTGAATGATTTTAGCATTCGATCCTGATGCAAGGCCACATTCACATAGGCTGTTAATAGCAGATTGAACAAAGCTAGCTGTGCCAGTTTGTTACTAAGGGATCAAAAGGTCCATATAACAAAGGGCTGCTGGGAGCTGCTGCAGTCTTTGCTTTGTCTGATGGGTAACCCACAAGGCTGGACCCTAAAACCTTCTCTGAACGCAACCAACACTTCCTGCTCAGTACAAAGAAGTCCTACCAACATCCAACTTAAAGCATTTTTATAGTTAGCTTCTTTTGGTCTCAAAAACACAAAATCTGTTTTACAAGTTGAATGAAACAAATGTTACACATAATTCTCCTTATAATCTAAATGAGTGGGACTTTACTTTGATATTATTTTATAATCTAGTTTTTTTTCTACATAAGGGAAACATTTTATGTAAAAATAGCAGTATTTTGTTTCATTCGTGGCTTAGTAACTATAGTAAATAGTTGTAGCGAAAAGGAATAACTCTTATAAACAACTGTTTTATAGTAAGATGTAATGTTTATCTGAATGGTTTAAGAACTTATAGGAACCAGTAAACAATATTATCAGTACTTTCAGTTTGGAACAATGTAACTGTACACTTTAAAGGAACACCTCGTCAGTCAACAGATGATTTGTTGCAGAACTGTTGACCTTTTGTTATTACTGTGCTATTGTTTTGCAGTTCTGTTTTACTTTTGTCTTTCTTTACATTTGTTAAAAACACTTCTGCATATTCAGAGGAATTTTAACTGTTGACAGATCAAAATGAATTCTAGAAAAGGGTGCTATCACTTTTGCTGTTTGTGTCTTTTTCTACTTTTAAAAATTATTAATTTACTAACATTTATCTATAGAAACACACTGATCCTTTTATTTCCTTAAAAAGAATTGCATAAAAGCATTTAGCCAGCCATTTATTACTTTAGCTTTAAGATAGCCTTTTGCTACTTTTAGCATTTAGCCAGCCTTTTTTAGTTTAGCTTTAAGATAGCCTTTTGCTACTTTTTGCATTTAGCCAGCTTTTAATAACTTTAGCTTTAAGATAGCCTTTTGCTAATTTTAGCATGTAGCCAGCCTTTTATTACTTAACCTTTTGCTACTTTTAGCATTTAGCCAGCTTTTTGTTACTTTAGCTCTAAGATAGCCTTTTGCTAAATTTAGCATTTAGACTGTGTTTTATTTACTTTAAATTTAAGATAGCCTTTTAGAATTTAGCCAGTCTTTTGTTACTTTAGCATTAAGATAGCCTTTTGCTACTTTTAGCATTTAGCCGGTTAGGGGTTGGTTGGGGTGTCTTTTTCTACTTTTCAAAATTATTCATTTACTAACATTTATCTATAGAAACACATTGATCCTTTTATTTCCTTAAAAAGAATTGCATAAAAGCATTTAGCAAGCCTTTTATTACTTTAGCTTTAAGCTAGCCTTTTGTTACTTTTAGCATTTAGCCAAGCTTTTAGTGTGTTAGCTTTAATATAGCCTTTTGCTACTTTTAGAATTTAGTTAGCCTTTTGTTACTTTAGCATAAGATAGCCTTTTGCTACTTTTAGAATTTAGCCAGCCTTTTGTTACTTAGCTCTAAGACAGTGGTTCCCAAAGTGGGGGGCGCGCCCCCTAGGCGGTGCCATTGCAGGTGGGGTGCAGCTTGAGTAAAGGAGGGGGGGGGGAAGCTTTGGAAGCTGTTAGCATAATCGTTATGCTAACAGCCTCAAAAGCTATTTTTCCCTCTCAGGGTGTTGTTCATGTTTTAAAAACCCCTTTGCACAGAAATACTTTTTAAAGTTATATTGATAACAATGTTAAATAAATTCACAAAGTAAAAAAAAAACATTGTTTTACATGGTTCCACTGTTTTTTAAGTGGTTGTAATTTTTTGCAATCTGTAATTTATTTCAATTGTCTTTCAGTTCAAATGGTAAAAAAACATTTTGTGTTGAGAAATAAATTGAAATGGAGTTTAAAAACAAAATATTTGTGTATCTGGTTGGAGATTGTGCGTGTGTGCGGGGGGCATGAAATTATTTTTATAAACCAAAGGGGGCCCAGCAGTAAAAGTTTGGGAACCACTGCTCTAAGATAACATTTTGCTACTGTCAGAATTTATCCAGCCTTTACTTTTAGGTAGTATTTTGCTACATTTATATATATTCAACTGCTTGTTTAAACTTTTAGTTGGCATTCTGGTTTTGCAGCTTTAACAGCTCAGTTTTAGCTTAAACAGTAAATTTTTCCACTTTCAGAATTTCCACTTAATTAAAAAAAAATGCAATTTTTCTTGGCCAAATATTTTCATTTTTTCATATGCATTAAGAATTCCAATCGAAGCATCACAGTTTCTTCCATTATTACTTGTGGAAAAGCAATAAATCAAGCAATCAGCAGGTGACTTAATCCAACATGACGTATCTTATTGTGCCTGCAGCATGTTCACATTAACACTAACCGTTCAGCACGCCTCACGCCTGAATCAAACTAATCCAGTCCATGAAGGCAACAAGTGAAAACACAGTTAGATGAAGGGAAGAGCAGGGTACGCCTTCACCTTTCAACAAACTGCTGCTGAACTTGCAGCGTAACTCTGAATGAGAGAAATATCAGAGGGGGAATTTTGACACACTTAACACTTCAAGAAAAACAACTGTTTACACTTATAACGGCAGCATAAGCTTCTTCCCCCACAATTCTGCTTGATTTTGCTCTAGGACAGATCTACAACAGGGACCAATGAGTGCAGAACAAAAGTGGCTGTACAAGCTAAACTTCAGTCTGAAAATGAAAAATTAGATGTAAACACAACCGTGATAAAGATCTTGGCATCTCCCAGTCTGCTGTTGCCTTTGGCATCAACCTTTTCTTTCTTTTTTTCTTTATGCTGTTTTGCAGGTGAAGGTAACAAAGTGATCTATTATCGTCAGAGCAAATCATGGGTGGCTGCTCCTTTCATCTGTCAGTCAAATCAGATATCGCGTAAAAACAAACTTCCGAATGAAAGTGCTTAGTTGATATTCTGGAAATCTCAAGCGGTGCTTTTGACATTATCGTCCAATGAAATCTTCCTCTGACTCAATGGAAACACTAGCTCCAGAAAATAATAAGGGATGGTTGTATATTCAGAGTGTGGTGGAGTTAATTTGGGCTAGGAATGCGTCTTATCAGAGCTTACAGGAAAATAGGAAGAGTCGTGTTTGGGTGATGTTATGTGAGCGTGACGGCAAATTACTGTAAGTAAACATCGGTTTAAAAGACATCTCCGCTGGTTAATTATCTAACATTCTCACATGACTTGTTTTACAGCAAACCGGTGGACATCTGGAGGGTGTGGCACTCCTGTCAAATGACTCATTGTGCAGGCGAGCACCGAGGCCCTGCATGTGGGCATCTGATGGCGTGGGGGCACGTTTGCATGTCGGAAAAGGGGACCAGCTGACAGAGAAGTCTTTGTGGTAGTTTCCAGTTATGCACGCTTGGACTGTGGGGGTCTGCTGGGGGTGCTGAGCTGTGACTAAGGAGACAAAAATCTGATAAACTGGAGTTTCTTAGAAAATAAACTAATAAACGATCTTGGACATCCAGCAACAGAGGCAGAAACAGTGTCTTAGTTTAAAATGCAAATGACTTGGTCAGAACATGGTGTGTGTGTGTGTGTGTGTGTGTGTGAGGGTTCCCCCCTTCTCTATTCTACTGAAAAAGGCAGCGTGAAATCCATCCTGGGAGAGGCTTTTGTACTCTGGGAAGCAACCGTCAAACTAGAATGGTCTGGGCCAGGCCCAGGCCAGATAATCTATGTGCCCCTTTTCCACTAGTACCAGTTCAGGCTGGCTCAGTTCGGTACAGTTCCAAGCCATTTCCATTAGGCCAGATTCATGGAATTAGACCTTTTTTTTAGTACCTACTTCATTGTGGTTCCAAGCGGTCCCAGTCGACACCAAAACGCGACGTCAGAACACTGTTCGCCACTGATTGGTTAGGGGGTGGAGTCACTGGTTGCGTCCGAGCTGCCTTTACAACAACAACTCGAGGCACCATTTTTTCCAACTGTAGCAACGACGTTCACAACGACAGAACAGAGATCCACACCACGATCCAATGCTGAGGTGCAGCAGGAGTTTTTGTGCTTGGCGGCAGAGGAGAAAATTCAAAGCGAGCTACATGGGTCGACTCACAACGAAAAAGTGTTCAAGGAGTTGTCGGAGCTGACGGCCACACGTGGCTACGAGAGAACCCCTGAAGCAATGTTGGGAAGAACTGAAAATGTGATTAATGCACAATTAAGGACCACTGTGGAAGGAGCGGTTCAAACCGGTTCAAACCGGTTCAAACCAACTGCTATGTTTAATGGTTGCCTACAAACAGCATTACCGCCACCATCAGGCAAGTACGTGTGACAACAATTTTCGGACTGTGGAAATGGCCAAAAGACACCCACTAGAACCGGATTGGAACGTCAACGGGTGCTTTTCCATTGACGTTCCAGTCCAGTTCCATTGACGTTCCAAGACCAGTTCCATTGACGTTCCAAGACCAGTTCCATTGACATTCCAAGACCAGTTCCATTGAGGTTCCAGTCCAGTTCCATTGACATTCCAGACCAGTTCCATTGACGTTTCAGTCCAGTTCCATTGATGTTTCAGTCCAGTTCTAGTCACTGATTGACAAACAGTGTTCTGATGTCGCATTTTGGTGTCAACTGGGACCGCTTGGAACCACAACAAAGTAGGCACTAAAAAAAGGGCTGGTTCCATGAATCTGGCCTAATGGAAATGGCTCAGAACTTTACCGACACTGACCGTACCGACACTACACTAAGTGCCACTAGTGGAAAAGGGGTGTTATTTTCTCATAAACTCCGGGGACTGGGAAAAAAAAAAAAACAGTGTCCTGCTGAAAACGAACCAACCATCAGTCTGGTGAGATTCCCTTATTCATCCTTCCTGGTGTCATTCTCAGGATCTGTTGCTGTCAAAACAAGGCCTCCCTCTCTGCAACCCCCGTCTGCTCAAGGCAAAGTCCAAGTTTAATTGGCCATGATTGTGTGTACTTTGCTAAAACAGCCTTAGTTTTATTTGCCATTCCCATCCCCTGCTCTCTTCCTCCACACATCCTTGTCCTCTCAGCTGTCAGTCTGAGAAACCAGCACGCCCACCCCTTCCACCCACCCCAACTCCGCTCCATCAATGGCCCCCCGTTTGGACAAAGCTGCTGTCTTTGCAACATGCTAAACAAGCTGAGGGAAGGGAGGAAGACAGAGGAAAAGGCAGAGCATGAAGGGCACAAAGAAGCCGTGTCTTGTTACCAATCAATAAGAAACGTGTCTCACCTTCTTGTCCACAATTTTATGTCCTCCAAGAGGCGTCAGGGAACTCCCTGGTGACCCCTTAATCCTGGTAGCATCCCATAAACTCTCAGCTCTTACAACAGTGCCGGGTCCAGCACTCTCTCATCTTTTTTATGGTGTCCTGTGAGATCTGCAAGTGTCCTGGACACAGACGGGGATTCTCCTGGGCTCTTTACTTTCCCACAACTTCTCCCCTGGACCGTTCGTACAGGCGGCTCTGAGCTGGGAGGTAACCTTCTTTTTTACAGCTCCTTCCTCTCGCTTCAGCCTGTCTGGATCGGTTCTACCCTCAGTCTCCCCCTCTACTTTTTTTTTTTTTTTTTTTTTTGTTAAGCCCCTCTCCCCCTGCCCCTCTCAGCCAGTCCAGTCTCAATCTGTCCTTTCTTCAGTTTTCTCCCCCCCTGCTGCTGTCCACAGAGCGGCACAAAGCACGGTGACGGCTCGCAGTCACAACTGGCCAATGGGAGAGAGGCAACGTCACGTGTGACCAATCGGAAGCCTAGTAGTGGGTATTTGGACCAATCAGAGAGGGCATTTGAACAAGTGGGCTGGACAAAAGGGAATTAAGGGCAAGACTACTTCCCTAAACTTCCTGTGTTGGATAAAGGTGTTTTGACACTGAACTGCAGTCTGTATAAGAATTTGTAAAGGCTGGAAATGTTTTATTTAACGTATGTGTGGACAAATACAACATTCCTGTTTATTTGCAAAATAAGAATCATGGTAAAAGTTATTAAAAGCTTGTATTTAGATTAAAAAGAAGGATTTGTAAACATTTCTTAGTGTATAAACATTTCCTAAAAAAAACTGTTAACCTGTTCTTTTGTTGCTCATATTATATTGGGTTTAATTTATATCATACAGATTTAAAAAAAAAAGGCCTAAATGTGGCTGTAACTGACCTAATTTTGTGTGTTGATTCAGCATTTATGTTGTTGCTTTCCAGTTTTATTTATTTATTTTTTATTTTATTTTATGTTTTCATACATCATAACCTTCAGCTCATTTAGGAGATGGATGTTTTGCTTTTTTTTCTGTGACTTACTGTTTTCAATATATTTAACAATTTACAAATAATTTCCCCTCAGAGCTATGCTGATACCTTCAGGTATTGTTTACCAGTAGGTAGCATTTTAACTTTTTAGCCAGTTTAATTTGTAACATAAATGTATTTTATTAATTTTGAAATAATAAAATGAAAGATTCATCACTCCTTGAAGGAATTAAGATCACCTGCTTCAGTTTTAAACAATTTTATGATGAAAAACAACAGCAAATTAAAAAAATAACATTATACACAAATATATACAACATTGTTGCAAATTTGAAGCCATTAGTATGTTGGTTAATGTTGATTAGCTGTGGTAGCCTTCTTACAATGTATAAACTCTAAAGCACGGTTGCAAATTAATTTTCAGAGGGCCACATGACCATTGTAATGGCCCTCAAAGGGCCAGTTGTAATTAACATTGATGACTCCTGTTTAACTTTGACTAAACAGTTCCTCGTCTCATTGTTATGGCTGAGCTCTGCTAACAAACACTAACAGAGCTCTACGTGGTATTTCCTGCACAGAATCAGCATTTTAACACATCTTATAAACACTAAAATGTACTGACTAAATGTGAAATAACTAACACAGAAATACTAATAAAAGTAAAATAGTTTTACTTACTGTGTACCTGTGATGCTGCTGTCGCAAATTCTCAACTCTCCCACTTTCCCACAGGAAATTCCCACACATAATCAGCATGCATTATGGGAGATGTAGTGGTCGTAGTGGCTTCTTTTGAAACATTAAGGGGTGCACAGTTCCTAAAAGCAACAGCTCAGGAACAAGTGTCATCCTTCATATTTTAAATGTGTTTATTTTGTTGCATTGAATCATAAATTTAAAGTTATCATTGATACAAAAACTATTTTCATGTTAAATTAATTTTTATTTATTTATTTATCTTTTTGTTTGTTTTTTGGCCGGCCAGGGGAAGTCACCAGCGGGTTTTAAGTTTGATGCATGTCCTCTAAACTTTACTCAGTTGTAGATGCACATCTGTCGGCTATTTCCTGAAAGTTTTAAAAAAAATCCAGTATTTCTCAAAATATTTTCCTTACAGACAAAGTCGACTCTTGAACAAGCAGTATTTGTGGACATAAACATGAAGTGTGTGTATTAGTTGTGATTTATGCTGTTCTGAGACGCATCAATGACATTTTCAAGTACCCCAGTGTCTTCTGTGTGTTTCTCTTTTACTGAATAAGTGTTTTTGTTTCTGCCGTTAATCACGTTTCGCTGCGCTGCAGGGCCGGTGGCAGTTGTGACAAGCGGCGCTGGAAGACACGGCACAATGAGAACAAGGTAACACGCGAAGATTGTGTCACGGGAGTGTCGTGTGCTTTAATTAAACGGGACGTCCTGCTGAACCCGGCTCAATTACTCAAGTGCCAGAACGGCTGCGAGGCAAGAAATGAGCGCACGTCGTTACAGTTGTCCAGAAGATTTATTAAAACACACTGAACAAATACACGGAATACAAATAAAAAGATGACAATTCACTTTTTCATTCAGTTGCTGTACAGCACAATTATCAGAACCGTAACACCGCTCGGAGCTCGTTGTCTGTAAATGCTAGATCCACAGCCACCTCCCCGAAGTGAACCGTCAAACGCTTCACATGCTGTGCATTCACTGCAACAAAGGTACCTTTTTTTTTCAGGGTCTTCTGGTAGCTTTTGAAGCCATGTTAATAAGCAAATACATACATTGTTAACATATTTATATTAGACTGAAGCCTTTTTAAACAGACGTTACATTCATACGGGCTTCAGTTTGATTGCATTTTCATGGGAGTCCCGTGTTTCTGCTCCAGAAGGTAAAGATTCTGACTGACGAGCGCACGCTGTGCACAGAGAAGGTTTATGGCAACACAATTCAGATGACATTCATCTTCTTCTCTTTTTTTTTTCATCTTAATAGAAAAAAAGAAAAGTTTGACACGAGCTTATCGCTGAAAAAAAAAATAGTTCAAGTATTTACATGATTCTGAGGTCCTTTCTGTCAAGCAACCCAACGCAGGTCAAGTATTTCATGGAATAAACAAAAGTCACAGGCGACAACATTCAGCACTGAGAAACAATAAAAAGTTACAAAAAAAAAAAAAGAAAAACGGGTAAGGTTCATCTCGTTGTGGTGTCCAAAAGCGGCGGCTTGAAACTGAATGAAGTTCAGGAATCAACAGGGTGAGGAAGCTAAAGTGGCACGATTTATATGGACAGAAGAAGAAAAAAACGCCACAGGAAAATGATGTGTTGAAATAAACACCATCCTCTCTTGTTTAAAAGTCCATCACATTATGTAAGCAGTAGTGGTACAAATAAGTTTGTTTTTGCAGGGAAAAAAACATACATTTGTTTAAAACTGGCACTTTGAGTAACACTGCCTTCACACATTTAAAGTCTGCTTTAAAAAGATGAAACAGAAAGCAATGATTTGCAATTAAATCCAATGTTCATTTAGAATATCGCAATCAGCATGTGGCACAATTATATGGTCAATTTAATGCCTTAAACTAAATATATGGACAAGAACAGGATCAAGTTTACATGCGACATACTGTAGATATAAACCTGATACTGCCATTCCTGTGCATACTGAACCATGCAGCAGCAGCTGCTACAGCCTATTTACTGCAGTCCACAATTTTTTTTTCTAAACAAGAATGCCCCTCTATACATTATTTTATGTGTACAGGTTTCTCAAAGGATTGGTAGATATACATGTAGTCAAATTAGACAATTATTTTATTTTATTAAATTAAAAATCTTGTTGTATATCAGACAGCTGCCCTGATTTGTAAAGATCACCTTGGCTACAGAAGCCCTTCTCAGTCGAGATCTACAACAAACGTTCTCAGCATAAGGAAGGATTTGATTAATAGGTGATGATTCACGAACCTTCCTGCAGTTTTTCCACTCTTTAAAGGAGCGTGTGATTAAATAAAACAATTAAATATCTCACAATTTACAAATGTTCAGAACTGTGGTGATTTTAATCATCTATGAAGCATCATGTCATAAAAAGATTCAGACTCCAGGAAAAAAATGGAACAAAGAAGGACAACCAACAAAGGATGGTTGCAAATTTCAAGACGTCACCAGACCCAGAATTAAAAACACGGTTTTCCGTGAGCACAATATCTATGGCTAAAACTTAAAACTCTACCATGTGAAAATGGCATCTTTTTTAAAATCGATCCTTCATTCTGAACATATCCCTCAGCTTGTCATCAGCACACAGTTCTGCCAGCATTTGCAAAAGTCTGGGTGTGTATTCATGTACACATTCAAAAAGGCACGATCAAAGCTGAATAACAGGTTTCGAAGAAACAAGTGCTGACAAATAAAAGCTGCTTTTTTTTTCAGGGAAAGAGCCTTGCTTATTTCAGCAAGACGATGACAAGCTACATTCCACGTGTGTTACAACACAGAGAGCTAAACTGGCCAACCTTTAAGCACAGAAAATTACTGCTTTCCTCCATTTCAACACTACAAGTCTTGTGAAATCACTGAAAATCTAATTTTGTACCAGCTCTTATATTTTGCTTTTATACAATTTTAGTGGAACTTTTTGCAGATCATTGCGTTCTGTTCTTTACATTTGTTTTGCTCTATAAAATTTTTAGTAAAGTCACTTAAATAGTAAATGAGAAATAAATACAAAAATACCTCAACAGGAATTTAAATTCAAATTTAAAAAAGGACAAAAAAAGTGAAAAAAACATAAATGCAAAACAGATGAGAGCATTTCAGACTAACGTTGTGCAACTCCAGTGAAAGGCTGACAATCCTGTAGGTTTAGATCTTGGCACCACCAGAGAAAAAACACTGCATCAAGGAACGAATCATTCATCTTTTGTACTGGCATCAAAATAAATGAAAATACAGAGGGAAAATTCAAATAATAAAACTTGTAAGCTGAATGTGCCATGGCATCACGTTATGTCGTTCTGGAACAACTAAACAGGAAGTGGAAAAATTCCTGGACATAAAAGAAAAAAAAACTGCATCCATTCGATCATGAGTCTCAGTTCGCTGAGGGCCAGACATGGCCCTGTTTATGGCCCGAGGTGAGGCTCTACGGCTAAGTTAATACTAACATTCAGATGAAGAGAATCACTTTCATTGTACCAAAGCACAAAAAATACTGAGCTGTCTCTAAAAATGCCTTATTGATGCTCCGCTCACTCCAAAAGGTTTTCCTGCTCTGCTCGATGATTCATCCACGAGCCTGGGATGTTACGTCATCCCTGAAGGTGTTCATGAATGTGTACATATTTTCATCATCATGGAAAATAAACCGCAGTTTCTGGATATTTACTGTACAGGAGGCCAGCCTTTAAAGACGCTGCAGTTTTACTTTCTCTGTGTTACCAGCAGGTGGCAGTCTTTAAGTCACACAGACTGCTCTGCTAAAAGGATATACAGTTTCTGATGCTTTAAAAGCAATATTCTATCCGCCGCTTACAACACATAACTTAACAAAAGTTTAAACACAACGAAACAATCAAAACATATCAAACTACGACTGAATTTCTCCTCTCCTGTAAGATTCCAGAGCAGCACAGTCACAGTGTAAAGGGGCTGTTGGAGAATAAATCAAAGCAAAAATAACGCACAGAGACTTAGAAAGTTGCAGCTTGCAGAAAAAAAGCTTATATTACATGATTAAAACGAGCCCCCGATGAAGAGCATCCAAAACTCTACTTGATTGAGTTTTGGTTTGTAGTGCAGGCCTCATAAAGTCCTTTAAAAAAAAAAAAAAAAAAAAGCTTCTCCGTTTTCCCTCCTGAACTGCAACTGTGCATTGCAAACAAAACAAATGCCTATTGAAGTACTTCTATAGGACTTTTAAAAGATAAAAGTGCAACTTTTAAGATAGATACATCTCAGGGAATCAAAAAGTTAATCGTCTCGACGACTCACCGCAGAGAGCTTTGATGTAAATTATGAGGAAGGGAGGAGGAAAAAGAAGGATGTGGAGTAAGACAAGGGCAGCAGTCATTCATACAGATTCCATCCCTGGGAGTTTCTGACCTCAGGTCATCGAGACAGAGCTGGTCTAGTCCTCGATACAGATGACATCGCTAGATTTGCCCGATTTGAGTTCAGGCGTAGCCACGTCTCTCAAAGAGTCAAGTGATTTCTTGTCCAGATGGCTTGTAGGGGTCAGGGGGGCATTGGAGGACACTGAAAAAAATGAAAACAACTCATATTTATCACCTTCAACTTCTAATTTCACCTTAGATCAGGGCTATTCAACTAAACTGCTTTGGATTTTCCTGCATTCAATAAATCAAATAATTCAATTTTTTTAAGAAAATGAAATGTAGATGCAAATACTGAAAATAAAAATATAAATATGTCACTGAGACATTATTTCTTTGCACTTCTCTGACACTTTTTAGATGAACTGCTGGCAGTATTTGCTTCCTCGTGCTAAATGCTACATGAGTTTTCTCTGTTTGTTGAATCGGCTTTCGAAATGGAAGTGACCTAAACAACCTCGGTTTCCCTCCTGCCTCATGTCACATTTGATTTATTGCGAGCGCTGATTGTTACCGCTGACGTAGGGTCCAAGGGGCATCTGACTGTAGTTGACCATGGGCTGTCCTCCTGGTCCTCTGAATCCCCCGCCGAAGGTGCTGCTGTACATCTGCGAGCAGCCGAACCCACCCTGGCTGAAGGTCTGAAAAACAAAGAAGATGAGTTATTTTCCAGCTGGCCACAAGGTTAGCTGAAAGATTTATCAGAGAATAACAAGATGTCAATCCTCCTACTGATTATGTTAAAGCAGTAAGTATCCAATGTGAATTGATGCTGATCATTAATATTAACTTTACAGCAATAAAGAAACAACCCTGGAAAAATAATTAATTTCACGACGTCTGGTTACAAAGAAGGCAACAAAAGAAAAGAAATGGCTGCGACAAACAGCATAATCTTTAGATTGACTTGGTTCAAACAAACTTATTGCAGAAGATAGCAAAACAAACTTAAACTCCTGTGAAGAGTAAAAACAAAGGAGGGGAACGAGGAAACTTCTTTTTTGCTTAATTAACTGAGAACACAATGTTCATGGAGGTAATTTTGTTTTTTTATTATTCAAACAAACAAAACAATATTTCAATCAAAAAAGAATTTTTCAATCAGAAAATTTTTTTTTCAACCAAAAAAAAAATAAAAATTCAAACCAAAATAATTTTAGACTGAAGCAGGTGCAACAGGAAATCTCTTCAGTCCACACTAACCAATAGGGATACGTTTTACATAGTTCCTCCTTAGGCCCCGCCCCAAATTTTCATGTTCTCTGAGTTCAAAACTTACTGAGTTCAACCAAAATCTTAGAGCATCAACCAAAAGTTTGAGATTCAACAAGTTTTCTCCTATGCAAAAAAAAGTTTCTGTTTTGCAAAAACACTTTTTGATTGATTTTTTTTTTTTTAATGGAAATAGCTTTTTTGTATGGTTGAAATTTTTCTTTTTTTTTTTTAATCGTTTTAGTTTTTTTTATCGAAACAGCTTTTTTGTTCCAATTAAATAAATAAATAAATTTACCTCCATAAATGTTCAGCTGCGTGGCATCAGTACCATTAAAGGTTCATTCTGTTCATTTTATGTTTTTTCACATTGCATATTAAGGATCTCTTGCTAAAAAATAAAAAGATAATGTGTTTTTTTTCTGCACAGACAAGCCCCTTTTTATATTGTTGAATTGGTAAAGTCATACACTATAACTTGAGCTCTCCGGTTTTTAACAAGAATCTATCAGCAGTTCCTAAAACTCACTATAAAACCCGGCAGAGCGTGGCTCTTCTGTTGCACCTCAGCTGTGAAATAAACATCCTCTGTTTTGTTGTTCTTGTTGTTTTGACTCCAGCAGACATTTATTCAGATTTGCTTGTCTTTACATTATTTGTCTTTATATTATTTTATGTATGTTTTTTATTTTTGAGTATTTTATTGTGAAGCACTTTGTGCTTTTGATCTGTGAAAAGGGCCATATATATAAATGAATATTTACTCAAGCTGTGACAAGAAGGAACCTGTTATTTCTAATTTGTACTTCTTTCACTGAGGCATGTGTCCTTAATTTGTTTATATGATTCTGTTGTATGATGACAATCAAGATTTTCATTCTGATATTCTGCAGTGTATAATTAACAATAATAAAACAACAGACATTTTATTATTATTATTATTATTTATACAAAATCAGCATCAGCAGACATCTTGTTGTAATTAAGAACAATTGAAAAAATCAAAACAAAATCACAAGCATGCAGTTTAATTAACTTTTTTTTATTTTCAATTGGCTGTTTTGCAACAAATTACCTACTTGTCTCTATGTTTTTCTTATTCCCCTGAGCTTTCTCACCTGCTGCAGTGGAGGCTCGCTGCCTCGGCTGGTGAGGCGGCTCAGGATGCTCCTCTCAGACATCTGCAGACGGGCCGACACCGGCGGGATTCTGGACAGCATGTTGGGCAGTCGGGTCACATCTGCTTTCATGTCACTCAGAAGTTCCTCCAGCTGGTTCAGCACTGAAAGAACACAGGAACACTTAAAAAAATAAAGTTTTTACTTGTTTAAATGCTTCATTAACCTTTAAACACCTTGTGTCAAGAAAATATTTTTATATATTTATTTCTTTTTAATTACAGTGATTTAAAGTTATTTTTTAAACCAATTATTGTGAAACTAGAACATTAACACTTTAACACCAGACTTTCATAAAGTCCTGGGATCTTTTTGAATTTCGTCAACCTAAATACTGTAAGCTTGTTTTGATGTTGAGTCAAAATAACCTAAAATAAAATCACTGTGTGAAACAGGATCTTTACTGGATGTATGGTTCATAAACAGATATGGAAACATCTTTGTGTACTTCTTTTAAAAACCCATTTGTCTCTCTTTATATATTTTTATTGAAAGCACTGAGAAGTGAAGCAAACAGATTCCAAATATATCAAACAGAACTTTATGCTTTGAAAAGCGCAAATGAAGAAAAAAGTCTTAGAATAAATATTAACTTTTAGAGTTAAAGCACATAAAACAAGATGACAACATCAGTAATTTAGCCTCATCTTAAAGCATTTGTTGCATCTTTCAGGGATCAAGTGGGAGATCTCGAGGGACCCCTGGTGCTAGATCTGGAGCAGGACCACAGACCTTTGTGAAGCACGGCGTTGGCAGGCTTGTTCCCAGCCAGAGACTCTTTGGACAGGTGTTGGTGGGACTCTGCCAAACATTCCACTTCAGCGAAGCGAGTGTTGAGAGCCATGGCCGGGTGACTGGGGTCCTGGGTCATGTTCAGGTAGGCTGCCCGTCGCAGCTGCTCCTCGATCACCAGAGCCTGCTCTAACAGCTAAAAGGAAAAGGGAGAAACAGCTAACGAAGAATGAAAACTTAAAAAAAAAAACTACAGAAAGAGCATTTTCTGTGAAAGTGTCGAGTGAACACTGAGTGCTGATGAGTTGTTAAAAAGAACCGAACACTAGCTAGCTAAATGCTAAAAGGAGGAAAACACATCATAAAGTAGTAAAATGCTAACAATACAGCTAAAAACTAGCTAAAAACTAAATGTTGAAAAACAGTGGCTAAAATTTGAAAGGCTTGCTAAAAGAAGCAAAAAGCTAAAAACTAAAAGTGTCAAACAACTAGTTAGATGTTAAAAGTAGCGAAACAGTAGCTAAAAGCTAAAAGTAGCCAAATGAGCGCAAAAGGTTTAAGTAGCTTAAGAAAGAAACAGTAAATGTGCTTTTAAAAGAGAACATTTTTGTAAGAACAGAAGATTTCTTTGGGCTAAATATTATTTTGAAAAGTATAAAAACTATCAAAATTTATAGCACCAATTTCATGAACTGAGGTGGGTAGGGTATCCAAAAATGTACTCAAGTAAGAGTAGCACTACTTCAACATATTTTTACTGAAATGACTCAAGTAAAAGTAAAATAAGTACTTGGTAAAAGGGCTACTTAAGTATCAAGTAACTGATCACGACATTAATAGTTTAATATTTAAAAATTACATCACCAGACAGACCAAAATATAAAGCTGTGTGAATATTTTGGTAATTTAAAGATCAAAATGAAAATAATTCATTTAATAACATAACAAAATAACAAATTCAGGCAAAAGAAACTTTTTTTTTTCAAATAAGCTTTTTCTAATATAAAATTTAAGAAACTATTAAAAATTGCAGGTGTGTGTCTGTGCCTGGTGAAGTTTTGGTGAAAACAAGCTTATGTTTCATTCATTGAAGTTAATCACAGTGTGTATCCAAAAATCTTACTCAATCTTACTTAAGAGTATTGATACTTCATGATAAATGTCTAGCTATAAGAATTATTACCAGAAAACTTTACAGTCACCCATCAAATTCATTGTTCCATCAGTTGAAGTTATTGAAATTCTCTGATTTGGTTGATTATAATATTTTGTCAGTTATATATAGGGCTCATAAAAACACATTACCTTCAAACATTCAATTACATTTTGTTAAAAGAGAGAGTTGTTACAATTTGAAGGGAATAGAGATGTTTGTCAAGCCTAAAGTTAGAACTAGTTTGAAGGAACGGAGTACTTCAGTCCAAAGAATTAAATTATGGAATATTCTGGAAGATGATGCCAGATCTATTTGTATATTTAAGAGAATGATAAAGGTAAATTTGTTGGAGAAATATGTATGGGTATAAGGTACGAAATGTTGCTCATGAAGGAATTAAACCTTTATTGTTTTTATTTTATTTTTTGTATGTTTTTGTAAATTGAAAATTATTTTTGATTGAATTTATTTATTTGAGGAAAAGGGGCAAAATCATAAGATTTTTTTCTTCTTCTGCTACCAAAAGTTTCATTTAATTTATGATTTTTTGTTGTATGTTGAATTTATTTTGTTGTGTTTTAAATCAATAAACTTTATAAATAAATAAAAAAATAATAAAAAAATTACTCAAGTAAAAGTAAAATGTACAGCATTGTAAAAAACTCCTTAAAGTATTTTTTTTACCAAAAATTTACTCAAGTAACTGCCAAACTCTGCTGATGAATGAGCCAAATGTTGTGATATGACTGAAAAAGCCCAACGTATGCAAAATACATTAGTTAAAATGCAAGAAACAAACAGAAAAAAAAGACAAATATGGATTTTATTTGTCTTTTAAAGAAAATCAGGTCTCAGCTTGCCTTAAAGCGGCGAGCCAGGAACTTATTCTTCATCTCTAAGTAGTTGCCCTTGTGTATCTCCGTTTTGAACGGCTCGTTCAGAATAGCGTAACGGGGGTCATTCTGAATGTCTTGCCAGCGAGCGTAGCCATGTCTGATATAAAGCCCCGGTCAAAGAAAACAAACAGCAGCACAGGAGCTGATGAAATTCATCAAATAAAACGGAGGCGTGTGTTTGTGGAAAGCCTGGCTGCAAATCACTCATCACATTTTGCAAATATCAGCCCTTTTTTTTCCCCCCCGCCGCTGCTCCTTCCTGTCGTAAGTAATTACATTACTTTGCTGGGATGCTGAGCTTTTGGCTCTGACATGAGAAAGGATACGTTACGATGCCAGCCAGCAGCCAGTAGTCATGGCGACGATGCCAGATGTCATGTATTTTTCCAGAAGACAGCGCCGCTCGCTCCTCTGTTTGCCAGAGGGTGTGCAACTCTGACAGCATGACAGTGAAAACAGACAGTTTTCAAGGGAAAAAAAAATAAAAACACAAACAAACATTCAGGACGTTTCCATCTTTTGGAGAGACTGAAAAGCATCAAACATGATTAATAACAAAACAATGTTTTTTTTTATTTCTACCCTATGTGACCAAAACAAACTGACAGGGAAACATTTGAGCTGTAAAATAAGGAATTAAAAGTATCCTGCTGAATATATTAAAAAATATTAAAGTGCCTGTGACATGCCTATCATTCAAATACAAAAAGTCAAAAAAAAGAATCTTTACACTTAAGAAAATTGTCATAGTACACATGATTTTACCCATATTGTCACATAAATGGCCTATTTTCTTTTGCATTTTGCTCAGCCAAAGTGAAACAGGAAGTGACATCAAAGGGGAACTCATTAATAAAATAAACTAGTGGTCTGGGTTTATTAAAACAAACTTCTTTAAACTTTAACTCTTAATTGTCTCTCTTTGATAGCGACTAAAAGAAACATCAGATTCTTCTCTACAGTCTGTGTTGTTAGCTTTTGTAACAACGCTCTGTTCACATGCAGACATTCCCCTTTGACATCACTTCCTGTTCCTTCACATGCAAATATCTCAACAGCTGTTCATCTGAGCGACGTGAAATTTGTTTTCCAATATGTTATCATTGTTATCTTTCCAAAAATGCGTTCATGTTTATTACAAAAATTTGATGTCGCAGGCACTTTAACATAGCCTTTTAAATTTATCTGCTGAATTTTAATGATTCATTTATATTTTAATGTAAAATATGAATAACTGTGTCTTATTCCTGTCACACAAACATGAACCTATTCAGAGCCTTTATGTAAGAGGCATTAAAAACTTCCAAAAAAGGCCCTTCTATGATCCATTCTTCTCCCTTTTTGAACTAAACGAAGGTGTTTTCTCACCGGTAAAACCTCCATCAGCAATATTAAACATAAACTTGGCTTTGAATCCGTTTTTCTCCTCCTTTCTGCTCTCATCCATCTCATCCAAAGTGTCTTTGTCTCCATTCAGGCGGCCCTCTAATGCGGCCTCGCTCTTCACATCGTCTGCAGAAGTCACACAAAAGACAGGATGTTTCCTTAAAAGATGGCCGTGTAATGTGACTACAAATAGACAAGATGTTTTCCTTCAGGAGCGCAGCTTTTGTTGGCTTTTTTTGTGCTCGTTTTCATTTGGAGAATTTGCAACGTGCGCCGTGTACCTGGGTTATTTTCTTTGTCTTCGCTTTTTTCCCGGGGAGAGCTGGCGTCTCCTTTTTCAGAGGGCTTCTCGGCTTCTTTGCAGGGGTCCGCTGAGGACAGGAGAAACAAAAGATTAGGCGTACAAAGATGAGCGCGGCGCGCGAGTCACGCAGCCACTCACTCTTTGGCGAGGCGTGACTGGACGGCGGCTCCGTCTGCTTGAAGGCGGGCTCCTTCGGGTGAGCGCACGGCTCGGCCTTGGCGGCGGGGGATTTGGTTCTGCTCCTCTCATCTTCTGTTTTCTCCTCCGAGCTGGCCTTGCTCTCCTCGCTGTCAGCAGCCCTCTCAGGCGCAGAGGCTGGCTCGGCGCTGGAAGCCTGCTGGGGGTGGGAATGGATTGGGTTACAGGGGGGGGGGGTGAAGAGGCAAGTTGGCGGAGAGCAAAGGCTCAACTTAAAAGGTGTCTGAAATTGAAACAACAAGCGTCTCCTGAGGTGAATAAAATGAGGGGGTTTTTTCGCAGTGGGACGGTTCGTGAGATGATGAACCAGTCTGTAAAGATGAAGGGAGTAAAAGGAAAGGGTAGTGGAGGTTAAAACACAACACACCTCCTGCTCTGACGATTTCTTTCCATCTTGTTCTGTGGTCTCCTTGTCCTCGGCGTTACCCACCAAAGACTCTGATCCTACAGCCCACAAAACAACAGCTTAGCACTTAGTTCTCTTCTTTTTAAATATTCTGTTCACATTCACACAAAAAACATTATTTGTTTTGTCATCTTGTACAGGATTAACTCCAAATGAGGTGTAGATGGTTCTTGACATACAGTATTTTATTAACAATATAAAGTAGGTAGACCCTGCTCTGACCTGGCGGGATGGGGGTGCTGGGCTGCGTGGCCACAGGGCTGGCTGGCACAGGGGTGTTGGGATCAGAGGACACACTCTCAGTCAGCTTCTTCAGCTCCATTCCAATAGGAATCAGATCTGGAGAGCTCAGCTTCCCATTTACATGCTCAAACTCCTGCACCTGCAGCAGAAAACGCACTCATTTAACTATATTAAAGGCAATCCAAGAAGTGGCCCACTTTCTCCAACCTAAGCCGATTAGAAGAAACTGTACAAAGTCAAACTGAGCCAGTTCACATCACCTGTAGAAAAACTCTTCTTAGGTTCAAACTTGACTGGCAAGCATTTTATAATAAAATCATCACTTCTTTTTCTAAAAGATTATCCTTTCCTGGTGAGCTCACCAGTCCAGGTAAATACAATATTTTAATAAACATCATACACCGACCTACTTTTTTCCTAATCTCACATTGATTTTCTCCGGTTGGAAAATCCATACCTTTTTCCTGACGAGTGACATGACTCCTATCCTGGTGAGGACGTGCTGACGAGACAGGCCCTCGCGGGGCACTCCATCAGCAAAGGTCTCTGCTCCGTCGGCGCCGGGCTCACATAAATGTCTCATAAACAGAGACACGTAGGCCCTGGTAAACACAAACATTTTGCAGTAATCTTAAGAGAAAGAGGAGGCGACATACAGTTATGCCATATTTTTCTAGTGTGTATGGTAGTAACACAATTAAACCGCTTTTATTAATAAGAGCAGAGGAAGCAAATCCAATAATTTTCTTCAAATTGGCAAAAATATGAAACATTTCATCAATGAGCTGGAAAATCTGCTGTGAAAAAAAACGTAAAAAGGACCAGAGCTGCCTCTTAAAGCCTCTTTGGCATTAAAATCTCAGTACTTGTCACGGTAAAATTAAAAAAAAAAAACATATTTTAGGGCGTCACCTGAACTCCCGCTCACTTTTCCCCCTGAGGTCTCGAACCAGCCAGTGTGAGTTGAAGGCATCCTGAGGGGGCATGCCCCAGCGCATGATGGCGTTGAGGAAGGCTTTCCTCTGGCGAGTGTTGAACCCCAGGACCTTTGTGATGATAAGGAGGAAACAGGGTAAACAGATTTGAAAGAGATGATGCGGCGCAGATTACAGCGAACATCTTCGAAAGAGAGAAATCCCTGAAAACTGAAAACCTGGAGGCTTGAGTCGTGTGACTGAGCCATACTGAGCTGGTTGTGGTCTGTGTAAGTAAACAAACATGGGGGAACCAGACAAACCGATGCTCGGAAAATAGGTTTAGGTGAAAAGATAAGAGCTGCTAAACTAGAAAAAGGAAAAATCGAAATCACTAACATATTTTTTTATTATTTAGCTCACTGTTCTTACATTTAGCTACTTTTTACTACATGTTAAATAAAAAAAAATTTAAATACTAAATTCTAAATCTAAATGTTTAAATCTAAATTTAAAAGTTAAACATTAAATGCTGAAGCTCACATTTTGGTAGAAGCGTTAGCAGAAGTTAGTGTCAGATAACTAGGATGATGTCATCATCATGCTCGATCCGTACCAGAAGCACGATCCATACTGTTCCGGAAGCATTGTTTTTAGCATGTAGCATTTTGCTAAACTGATGACAGAATTCATTCGATTTCAGTCTTTCATCACC
>JAUBOC010000138.1:3683302-3694396 GCA_032275365.1 Anablepsoides cearensis | reverse complement strand
TATGTTTGTGGTTGTAATGTGACAACATATGGAAAAGTTCAAGGGGTATGAATACTTTTGCAACCCACTGTATATAGGGTGGGTTCACTGGTTTGTGTTTTCTGCAGGGAGAGTCGGACTCACTGCATTGATATAGAAACAGCTTACGCACACGGCTGTGAGATGTTGGACCAAGCGGTTCTGGTGAGACACTCCTGCCCACTCATGTCATTTATATAACTCTCACTATGGGCATCATTTGCAGGGGGTTAGCTGGGTTGTGGCCCCAGTCAACAAAGCCCCCCACAATAAAATGACATAATTTGCTCTAACACAATAAACCTTAACATGGTTAAGTAGCTGCAGCTCTCTCGTTGTCTTTAGGTAACTTTGACCTGATGTCATATATGTATGTTTCGACATAATTACTGAAAATAACATGCAGGCTTTTAGTCTGCTCTTGTCACATGATGTCTCTATTTGTTGAGTCGTGTGTTGGAATTTTCCCAGCCAAATAGTAGTACATATTCTTGGAAAAATTGAGAAATTTAGGTATGTCATATAACACATCTTAAAAATTCAATATATAGTACTTGTTTTGTTACTGTTGGAAAAAATGGTGAAAAAAGGTAAGCCTTTTCTTAATTGTGATGTGAAACAGAAAAGGTGCAGAATAAATACAAAGAAAACAGGAAAGTTAAGAAAACCACAGTAAAAGCATTACAATGTAATTTAAGCAAAATGTCCTGAATGGTTTTACAAAAGTAAATGATTCAGTAACTAATCAATAGGCAGAAAACATAAATCTCCTAATGGTGGACCTAAGGTTAAGCTCTTGACTAAAAAGAACTAAGAGAGAAAAATAAAATGCAAAAACTGCAACAACATGAACTAAAACAATATTATTAGAATTTTACAGGTAGTTTTTTTTTCTCATTGCTTATGTTTTGCTTTTGTGAAGAGAAATTATTTAGTTTTGCTTAACCAAATTACAGGTTTAAAATAAAATCATGCTTCAATTAATCTATCTTCATACATGATATTAGCTTAAACTAACATGCACACAGCAGCTTTCAGTCGGTGTTTGGCCTCTCTGTCCTGCAGGTGGTCAAGGAGCTGCAGACTTCCACAGGAGAAGCGATCCACCTGCTGAGAGCAATGATCGGGGAAGTGTGTCTGAATGTGGAGGAAGAAGAAAGTGCAATCTGCAGCCTCTTCAACAGTTTGCAGGTGAGATAAACTGTTTGTCTGAATCTGAACACTACTAATACATCCAAACTGTCAAACCTCTTGATCCTAAACATCTCTTATGGGCGTCACAGTTATTGATCTATTTCCAGGCACTTCAGCTGTTTGTAAACAAAAACACCTGGTATTTGCATTAAACTATTTAATGTGCAGGATTTATATAAAACTTAATAAAGTGCTACTATAGTTATTTTTTATATTTTGCACATCTGAAAACTTATTTAATAGAAAAAGGGTCAGAAAATATAGTTATTATTATAAAGGCTGCAACTTCCTGGTTTAGCAGTTAAAACCTGTTAACACTGCTCCACCACTGGATGTCTCTGTTCACCTAAATGTGAGCAAAGGAGTTGGTTTCTCTGCATAATAAGAAAGCCAAAAGAGCCACTGTGAAATTTTCACCATTTACTTATTTTTTCTTTTTTTACACAATTGTGAAAACTCATTATGTATTAGAGCTCAAGGCCATTTTCACATGAGTGTGAGGAATAACAGTTGTTGTTTTTTCTCACTTCTCATCTGACAGGAAAAACTAGCAGAGAGGAAAAAGGTTCTGCTGAGAGCAGCTCAGAGGTAAAACTAATTATATATTTATTTTTTAGATGATTTTATGTTTTTACCACAGTGTTTGTTTTTCTCTTTATTGCACTGAGCTCCACTGATAAGTCATGATGGCTGTTTGCTTCGATATAATCGCTTTCAGCAGTTAAAACATTTTTTAAGATCATTTCCATTTTCACAAAAGATGATGCTGAATTAAAAGCACTTGAATATGATTAAAGTTTTAAAAAAAATAGACGTCCAACTTGTGCAAGGATCCAGTTAATAAAAGCGAAGCCACCTGCAGAGTTCTGCTTTTTACAAAATGCAAATTAAAGGTTTGCATCAGCAACTGCGACAAGAAACTCTGGATGGAGTCTGCAAGGCAGGACCTCGAATCAGAAAACCTTGCAAAGTGTTGCTTGTGTTTGTGTAGAGTTCAGCTGTTGTTTTCCACTAAATATTTTCAGTAAACGCCTCCATGATGTTAAATCCTGGTTTTCTTCTTGTTGTTGGACAAACTAAAAACTCTCATTTTCACAGTGATAAAGAGAACAATCCTAACATTTCCTCAGGCGTTTCTTCTTCATTATATTGATGGATATAACTCTGTGTGATTGAATCTGAATAATACGGTGAATTTCTCCAGTCGTTGGATATTTATGAGATGTTTTCTTTGCGGCCTCCATTTTGGTCTGCCCCCCCTTTCTGTATTGCCTGGAAACCATCCAGTGGTTGGGTTCCCAGAAGGATGTTAAAGGCTATTTATGTCACACTTTATGTGTTCGTCCCTGCGTCTGTGCTGCTGTGTGTTTGTTACCAGAGAAGACAGATAGATTAGCTCCTGGAAATACTGAGTATGTTGTCTGTGGTTTCACCTCCTGAGCTGAGTCCTTTGTGTATTGTGGTAGGCATCAATTTGAAAGTGTAGTCTTACAAATGTGTGCGCGTGTGTTTCTGTGTGTGTGTTTGCAGCCAGCACGAGGAGAAGGAGAAAGCATTAAAGGAGCAACTGTCACACCTTTCTGCCCTCCTACCAACACTCCAGGTGAAGTGCAGACAGTAAATTATTTCAGAAACCATTAGAACGTGTTGGACTGAACTCGTCCTGTACGTCAGGATTGAAAGTGTGAATTGGTGAAAGCAAACAAATGATGTGAGTTATTGTGTTAGCTCTTTAAAATACTGTTTTTTTGTTAATATTATAAACAGCACTTAGAGAAAGCAGGGATTCTTCAGATTTCTCTCTCAGATTTCAGTTGTTTGTGTTGTTTATTGTATTGTGAAGATGGAAACACTGAACCTCGGGTGTCTTTAGGTCCACCTGGTCACCTGTTCAGCCTTTCTAAGCTCAGCCAACAAGTATGAGTTTCTGGATATGGGCTATGTGAGTATAACTACATAAACAATAAACTGATTTATTATTTTATTGATTTTTTTATACGTATCATGATATAATCTCCATCTGTACGGCTGTAAACTGTCTCTTCTTCCGCTCAAAACCTCTGATCCACTCAAGATAACCTAACAAACCTGATACACATCAGACTCAGTGTAACCCCAGCTTTAAGGTCGAGGTCAAAGGTTATCTCTGCGTGTCTGTGCCATTGCTATAGATTGATGTAATAGTTGGATATAATGTGCTTTTAATGTAGCTTCAGTGCAGCACAATATGTAATAAGTTAAGAGTAATAATAGAATAGAATAGAAACAGCCTTTATTGTCCCACGCTGGGAAATTTGGGTGTAATAGCAGCAGCAGATACATCAATCCACAGAAACAGTATATTGCTACGTGACATTATCAACTGTAGCAGTAATAATAGAATTAAAGATAGTAACAATAAAAAATAAACATAGATCAAAATAAATATTAATAATAATAACTGTACCAAACTATCAAGATGAAATTAGATAAAAAATGAAAATAAAAGCAAGATACTGTGCAGAAAAATATGAAATTACAGGAAACAAACAGTCATGTCAGCCTCATGATCCGAGGGTGTGTGTAAAATGAGTCGAACTCATTAAGTCCAGTACCGGAAAAATAATGTACAATTGCCACTGGCTATTATTTATGTAATGATTGAGGGGTAAAGTTGTTTGATGTGCAAACATAAACATGGATGCTTATCATGAATGTTGGGAATGGTGCTGGTTATAGTCTAACAGCTGATGGGAGGAAGGATCTGCGGTAATGTTCTTTTGTGCATTTAAAGCTGCAGATGTTAACTTTTAAAAATATAGTTTTTACATATTTGTTAAAATTGTCTCTACGTCCTGACGGATGGATATTTGACGGATTACCTGTAAAGAATAAAATTTTTCTGGCTCCTCCCGGTGGTCCTACAGCCATTTGTTTAAATCTACCGCTCCCGGTCAAAAACAGCCTATCGGAGCACCGGGGATTGTCTTATTGGTGTCAATCATTCTCATGAGTGGGCTGCTCATGCCCATCCCATCCCTCCCGCCCGGCAGCTGCGCGCACACAAGCTAATGCTACAGCTATGCTAAGCTAACAGGAAAACTGCCAATTTGTCGAGTGGAGCCTGCTCTGAAAACAAAGACAGGTAAACAGAAGAAGACCCACAACGAAATCCAAGTTAAACAGAAAGAATTAGATCGAACCTGGAATAAAACGAGGGTAAACATCAGAGTGGTTTTTCAGAGGAGGAAGCTACACAGATGCAGAGTTAGTTAGCCACATTTCTGCTTCATACAGAAAATTCACGATTCCATTTGATATTTTAGTGTCACAGTTGGATATTTTTTTCAATACAAAAAAAGACAAATTTCCACACCCTGCTTAACGTGCAGTTTATTGAAATCAATAATGAACATTTGTTTAACCTCTAAAGTACAGTTTAAGTTAAATTTGCTGAAACAACAAGTTTCTCACTAGATCTGCACTCGACAATGCAGCCTAGGTGGAGTAGTCGAACACAGATCCACTGATCCTTCAACACGGAGCATCTTCAGAGGACAAGTTTATAAAATAAACTTTAAAAATCTGTACTGTTTGATACATAGTGTGTATTGAACCTAAAGCTCTGTATTGAATGATTTGATACAGATAGATGTATTGTTGCACCAAATGGGTAGAGAGAACTAAACATTTTAACAAGATAGTTTGGATTAGTGAGCACAATATTAGGATGATATAATACTCATCAAGAATTTTTGGATATAGATAAGTTTATAGTTTTTAAGAACATTTTATTGGTTAGAGAAAACTTCCTGTATTTGTTCGGCTGAACTGGAAGCTGTCCGTAACGAGTCAGTGAGGTGAAACGTGTTTTTTTTTTTTGCTTTCACAGCAACTCATGGAGAGACTGAAGAGGATCGCAAAACTCCCACATCGCCTGCGACCAGTGCAGAGCAGCAAAGTGAGTGCATTTCCTCTATAAAACAGATCATTTTCAGTCCCTCCCAGTACCTGTTTTTCTCTTTATATGTTACACTATAAAGAAATGACACACAAAACATAACAAAGAATCAGAAATCTGTGGTCCAATAAGCAAAAACGCATGATTAAAATAAACTTAATGGACTTCATGCACTAAACACATTTAGTTTTAGAAATGCATTCATTTTAGTGTTTATTCCAAAACAGAGTGATTCCATATTGTTAGAGTGTTTCACAGAATAACTGTCACAATTATAGCATTTTAGTTGACAATTAGCTGCAATACAAACATGTTAAATTTGCATTTTAAAGATGCTGACTCAGCGTTCAGTGTTCTCTTGTTTTTTCCAGAGAAGATTCAATTTCATAGTTTTCCTTTGTTCTTCGTACGTTTCTCTGTAAGTCTTGTTTCCTCGTGTCGTCTGTCAGATCAACACGGAGTACAGGAGTGAGTTCGCTCGCTGTCTGGAGCCTCTGCTGCAGATCGGACCCCGCCGCCCCCCTTCCGTCGCTGGTTCCACAAGCATCGCGACAAGGTCAGATCATTTAACCCCACCCCCGCTGCTAAATTATTCTGATCAGGTGAAGAGTCCGCTGCCCAACCAGAGGCGTCTTTGAGCTTCAGGTGGAAAATTTCACACTTGTGAAGCAGCTGAGATCAAAATCCCCCCCAAACAGTTTGCGAGTACAGATGGGTGGGAGGAAAGGAGGCGCCGCGCTGGATGCCACTATGCCAGTTATTCTGTCCGTCTGTCTGCAAGCTTTGTACTCTGATATGTTTACGTAATTCACCTTGTTACAGGAGGTCTGCATGGGAAGCGGGCCATCCTCATTTAGAACATGCTGGTTGTTTAAGTGATGAATGGATGAGGGGTTGTGGTCACACTTCCTGGACTGTCAGGTCTTTGAAGCCAAAACATTCATTAAAATGTCTCAAAATTAAAAGTAAAGTCAGCCCATTGTTTACGCCGGTTTTATTTATTTATCAGTCTTGATCATTGTTGTTTTTTTTGTGTGTTTTTCCACCTCAGTGTCTCCCAACTATTCACAGGTTTTTAAGCCCACCCACTAATGCCAGCATACTGACAACTTCTCTTTCCAGCGTGTTTAGCGCCCCTGCCAGTACAAGACACAAGGTGGGCAGGGTCCGGTGTCCGGGCCGGGCCGGGCACTATTTTTATCAGAACTTCACAGAACTCTCTTTGATTCTGCTGCAAGTTGGCACACGACGCGAGCCGGAGGCTTTGGTTTCCGGCCCATTGATGTCACTGTTTTAGGACACGGGGAAAGTCTTTAACGGCGTCACTGCTGTGAGGACAGAGGCTGGGCGTGCAGACACTGACCTGTAGGAGGATTTATGCTTGTAGACAGGTTCACTGCTGCTTTAGCTCCGGACAGGACGCAGGCGATAAGACCCCGTCAGGTAACTGTGTGCTTATTTTAATGCAGTTTAGGTTGCAGTTTTGATGGTTAGGAGAAGTGACAGCAGTGAATTTAAGAAAGGTGTAATAAATTTACTTAACTCTCAGCAGGTTTTAATGAATTTCCAGAGAGGTGATGAAAACCTTTCGGATGACAGTGATGCTTGACAGGAATTTTCCGTTGAATTTATTATTCATAGGTAGAAAAGCAAATAGATTTTTCTGTAAATTCAGCAGCAGTTGGTGTCTGACAGGATGCTTCCTGCAGTTGTTATAAAAACCATCCTTTCCATCAGGATTTTCACAAAACAAGAGCTCAGTTGAGTGATGCAGTGATTCTATTGTAAATAACAGGTTGAGTTGGGACACAGCCTGGATGCTCAGAGGGCAGCAACTGTTTTAAAATGTGAAATGGATGAACTCACATCTCAGGCAGAAATGACCTATATCAGGGCTATTCAACTGGTGGCCCGTCAATTGGTTCATTCATCTATGAGCCCAAACCCTCGTTTTTCTACTTTAAATTACTGTACGTTCTATTAGTTAGACATAGAAATGTTTGGTGTCTACAGAAACGTCAGAATCTTGGCTAGAAGCTGGTAAAAACCATTTCCATGCACACAAGACAGTTAAAACTACAAGCAGTTGAAGATAAAATTGGTTTAAAAATTTGGCAAGTCAGAGATGTCAAAATAATTTTTGTGTCAAATATGAGGCATAATGTGTTCTTTTTATTTTTGATATTGTTTAATTATCACTGCTTTTATTGGGTTATGTATGTTGTATTAAATACAGCAAAATACACTAATTCAAAGGTAACAGATCTTTGTAATATTTGGTTTATTTTAAAGCCGCACAATATATCAAAAATTTATTGTCATCACCATAATAGACTGTGCATATCGCAACAACTCCATAAACTGCAATAAATGGTTGACTCAAAAAGTTTGCGTTTATGCATTTTGTCATTCAGATGGAAGCTTGTATTTTAGTATTTCACCAGTCGAATGAAGCCCTTTATGTATCTGGTCAACTGGATGGATCTCTTCATATTTAAAAAAAATTGAAATGATTCGTTTTTTTAGGTTATTTTCTTGGCTTTGAACCCAGAGCAGAAATATATAAACACTACATACTTGTGTATTTGTTCTTTTATCACAAGTCATATCGTCATCGCAATATTAAACACTGTTATCACACATTGCAGATTTTCCTAATATCGTGTAGACCTAGTTACATAATGACTTTAATTACTGGATGTTCGGCCCCTGAGCTGTTGATCTGCAGTAACTGTGGCCCCCGGAGCAGTTTAGTTGAACAGCCCTGACTTAAATAGTCTCTAAATGAGAGAAAAGTCATGAAAAGTTTTCTGCTCTGCGCAGGCTCCAGTCCCCACTGTCGTTGACGTGCCGCTCCCCGTCTCTCAGTGAGATGCCTCAGGGCTCTGTGTTCGGGCGAAGACCCACGTCTCACAGGAACATCTGCACCAAGGTCCTGCTGGCGGAGGGCAGGGAGACGCCTTTCACCGAACACTGCCGCAGCTACGAAAACAGCTACAGGGTGAGTGAGCGGGCGTGGGCCGGGATCATCCGAGCAGAAGGTGAAACCAGTGGGAAAAATGAAAGAATTTAAAGGTCCTGTAGAATTAGGAAATCATTTATTTACAAAAAACTTACATCATGACACTCATCAACATGTTTATCAATTCTAATGTCACAATTTTACTAATTTCCTCACAATTGATGTCAGTTTTAGCTTTTTTTTCTGTGTCAAACTCTTGTTTGTGTATTTATACCTAAAACATCAACTGCATACATTTGATTATTTTCCAAATCTGGCCAAAGAAAATGTGACCATATGTCATAAAGTGATTTCATGTAATAAATACGATCTTATATTTGCCCTGATTTTTGGTTTAACTTACATTTACAAAAACAGACATTTGATTTTCCTGAGTTTTTTCCCGTTTAAAACGATTTCCTCCTAACCACAGTTCCCCATGACCCAGAGAGGAGAAGAGGAGTAAAGAAAATAGATGGATGTTAGACTTAATAACAAGAATACTGTCAGGAAAATGTCCCCTTTCTGCTTTTAGTTAGAGAGCCCGTAAAAGCAGAAGCTTAAATTCCTCCAGCAGCTCATTTTTAACTCGAGGGAAACAAGGTTTTCACGCTAATACGTGCCTCGGAAATGTCACGTTTCTATCTCCCTGGTGCTTTCACAGAATCTCCAGACGGAGATTCAGAATCTAAAAGACCAGGTCCAGGAGCTGCACAGGGATCTGACCAAACACCACTCCATCATCAACACGGGCAAGATGGGAGAGATCCTGGACCGGTCGCTGCACATCGATAACCAGATAGCTGCTCAGTACTCCACTGTGGAAACCATGAGGGTCATCTTTGAGGAGGTGATTTAATGAACAATATGCTGTGGAAAATATTCACTACTGACTGAAATCTGTTAACATTTTCTGTGGAGTCCATTAAATGTTCTGTCAGCACTAAATTTGTTTACAGATCTGGGAGGAGACTTTTCAGAGAGTTACTAATGAGCAGGAGATATATGAAGGTTTGTCTTTAGTTCTTAAAACACAAATCCATATTTGTCCTTGTTTTTAAACATAATAGTTTCTTTGTTCACTGACTGTAGCCCAACTTCATGACCTGATGCAGCTGAAGCAGGAGAACTCTTACCTGACCACCATCGCCAGACAGATCAGCCCCTACATCCTGTCCATCGCCAAAGTCAAGGAGAGGCTGGAGCCCAGGTGTGGAAACCTCAGGATGGTCACATTAACTCAGCAATAATCCTTCAGAACAATTGTTTGCAGTAATTATGTTTTATGTTCACGTTTGTCTGATTATTCAGGTTCCAGGAACCTAAGGAGCACCTTGATGACCGAACTGAAACCATGCTGAAAATCTATGAAGACAGCGCCGTGGCTCTGAAGGAGAGCCAGGACAGGTGTTTGTTTTTTCTTCTTCTCAGCTGTTCCTTTTGTCAAAACGAGAAGCTTCAGAGCATGAAAGAGGAAAAAGGGAAAAAAATCACCAATTTGTAAAGATTTCTTTAGGTTTGACCATAAAATGAGAGTATTTTGGTTTATATTATTATTATTATTATTATTATTATTATTATTATTATTATTATTATTATTATTATTATTATTATACAGTATATTTTAATTTATTTATTTTCTTATTTTTTATTGTACTTTTTACTATTTTATTATCTATCTATCTATCTATCTATCTATCTATCTATCTATCTATCTGTCTGTCTGTCTGTCTGTCTGTCTGTCTGTCTGTCTGTCTGTCTGTCTGTCTGTCTGTCTATCTATCTATCTATTCATGTTAGAAGTCAATTGGTGTCTTTTCGAGTATTAAAATTTATTGATTGTTGCTTGATTTAAAACAGTATATCTACAAACAAGATTTGGGCCACTGGAACAAAAAAAGGATTTTGACTTTTATCTCAGAATTTTGACATTTTTCTTGAAATTCAAATCACAATTCTGACTAAACACAGAATTGTGACTTTAATTTCAGGATTTTGAGATGAAGGTAAAAGTCTGAATTTTGACTTTACTATCAGAAATATGAGATTAAAGTCAAAATTCTGTGTTTAGTCAGAATTCTGAGTTTAAAATCAGAATTCTGACTTGAAGTCTGAGAATAAAGTCAGAATTTTAAGAATAAAGTCAAAACTCTGACTTCTGAAATTAGGTCAGAATTCCGAGATTAAAGTCAGGTTTTTTTCCCAGTGGCCCTAATCCTCTCTTGTAGTATATCACTGTTGAAAACGGGTAAATTTAGTTTTTGTCTGACAAATAAAAATAAAATGGAAATAGGACAAAAATAAGGTTTTAACCAAGTTTAAGATCAAAGCTTTAAAGTTTTAGGATTAGAATTGATTCCATATTTGGACAAGGAGTGAATCTTTCATTCTTTTTGTTTGTTTTTGTATTGTTGTCGTTGACAGTGAACAAAGTTGTATCACAGACCAAGACAAAAGCAAGAACAACCGACCACTGATGCTGGAAGCCGTGGAGATTTCTGTCAGGAGCAGCCGAGCGGGCAGACAGAGGGGCCCCTCGGAGGGGTCCAGCACCAGTGACATTCCATCATAAACACTGTGCCGTTTGATCCCTGAACCCCACCATCCTGGTTCAGTGGAACAACATGCCTTAAATCAGCCATAACAAGCCCAGGATGGTGTGTGATTTTTTTCTTCTCTGCTGCCTGCAAATAGTGCAGAACATGACATTTTCTGAGCAGCAGGGAGCTGTCAGCAGCGTCTGAGGTGAGCTCCTGGATTGACTCAAACTGGATGAAGACGAAGGCCGGAGACTCCCGGCTGTCAGAGCAGGACGCTGACAAGCTCCTTTGTTGCTTTAGTGTTATTTAAAAGTGGGAGACATCCTTAATCAGGGTTTCCGCGGTGTAGTAAAAGGTAGTAAAAGGTAGTAAATAAAATGAGCTCAAATTAAGGCTATTGA
>JAUBOC010000138.1:3657112-3677533 GCA_032275365.1 Anablepsoides cearensis | reverse complement strand
ATTTTGGCTTCCATCATTTGAAACACTTTTGGAAACAAGTTAAAAGATGGCCACCAGGGCAGTTACTTAGAAAAAATAAAACTTGATTTGAAATATTGAATTAAGAGCCTTTGAAAACACACAATTTGAGGGTGACATAACATTGTGAACCCCTCTATCAAACTAGAATGGACCGCTTTGGAAGCTGGAGGGGGCGGGGTGTTGGATTTAAATCAATAAGGAGGAATTTAAATCAAAGCATTAAAGTGCCTGTGACATCAAAATATTTTTTATAATAAAAATGCATTTTTGGAAAGATAACACTGAGAACATATTACAAAATAATTGTCATGCTGCTGAGATGAACAGTGGTTGAGACATTTGCATGTGAAGTAACAGGAAGTGATGTCAAAGGGGAATGTCTGCATGAAAACGAAGCTAACCGGACTGTGGAGAGGAATCTGATGTTTTAGATTATTTTGAGTCGCTATCAGACAGAAACAAAAAAAAGTCAGAGTTTAAATCATAATGTTTCAATAAACAAAGAAAAGTGAGTTATTTTTCTTAAAGGAGTTCCCCTTTGATGTCACTTCCTGTTTCCCTTTTGCCAAGCCAAGTTCAAAAGAAAATAGGTCAGTTATGTGTCCAAATGAGTAAAATAATGTGTGGTATGCCAAGTTTCTTAAATAGAACAATGTTTTCTGTGATTTTTTTGTATCTGTAGGATAAGCATGTCACAGGTACTTTAAAGTCCCACTCTACAGAGACTCCAACTGAATGATTTAAATGTGAAAAAGAAGGATTTAAAAGCAGGATACGTCTTCTGTAACATAAGATTTCAGTCTTTAAAAGGTGATGGGCGATATGCTTTCCTTTCAGTTCATAACCTTTGGTGAGACAATGAGGAAATGTAACAAAAAGTTTACGTAACATCGCTCTGCCTCTTACAGATATTTTCTGATTTTACCTAATATGCTCTGACGTGTTGAAGAAGCTCCATTGCGACACAGGGGAAGTCAGAAATGTGCTCAAGATGTCTTTTTTTTTGCTGCAACACAACTTCATTCATGCTTCCTCTGGAGGCCCACACAGCAGAGAAACGTTCAGATGATACTAAACCTGATGATATTGGACATCAGGGGCTAAAACCCTGAGGGGAACTGCACAATCTGTGTGTACTAATCATAGAACCCTCTGAAGACTACTTAGCCGCACACTTAATATTAAAATAAATTATCCCCCCCTGTCACATTTGCATTTTCAGAGGCAGCAGAAAATACATTTTTAATAATTCTCACAATTCTCTTTAATGCTGATGACATTTCTGTGCCGGCTCAGAGTACTTCTGTGTGTAATGGCTGCAGAAATGGGCTGTTATGATTGTGGGACATGTATAATAAAGTGTGAAAAATGGTTTGCAAGGAAGAAGCAGATAAATGGAGTTATCCGGCGGGATGAATGAAAGACAAATGAGCTTATCGCTACATGGAGAGAGCAGGGGGAGAGAAAACAATAAATAGGTAAAACATAGAAAAAGTCACCATTGCAGGAACAAAAGCCGACTTTTCACTGTTTTTGTGCTGCCTTATAAACATATTACAGACAACAACAGGTGAACAAACTGACACATTTTATTTATGAAGAATAAAAAACTGCAAACAGTTTCAAATGAAAACCCAACAATTTAACGATAGAAGAAAAAAAATACAGTTTGGTTCAATTTGAATATTTTTAACCAGATCAAATTATACATTGTACTCAGAATTGTCTTTTTTTTTCCTGCAGAATCAAAACATGAAGCAGATAAATCCTTCAGAAGGTGGTTCCTACAGGCAGAACACACATTTCCTCCACATCATATCAGCTGCATGTCACGTTTCTTTGAAGTTATCACATAAAATGTGGTCTTTGTTCCAGCAGAATGCTGCAACATGTAATAAGGCACTTCTTTGATAGAGCAAGTTACAATTCAGTTTAATACAGCAGGGAAAACCTCACACAATGTGACCTACATGGTTTCCACATCGTTTTGGTGGCAGAAATGATCAGGATTTCAAAAAAGATAACCTTTTTTTAATGTTAGTGGTGCAATCACCCAAGAACAGCTGTAACATAGTTTCCCCACATTTTTATTTATTTTTTACAAAACAGCTTCAAAATTTGCACATCGCAAGTGAAAACACATCATTTTTGCGTGTGAAAATATTCCTTGCAACTTAACATTTCCATTTAAATTGGTCTTTTAACACATCAGCAGAAATCCGAGGCTCTGGTAGAAATTAATTGGAGTTCTAAAATAAACTGACTTTACACAGACGAGTTTAGTAACATCTTGCTTACAGGTTGGAGGAAATATAACTTTCACTTGGACGGGATTAGTGGACATTGTATGAAAACACTAGTTTTTACTTATGATGTTAGAATATTCATTTTTTTATGATAAACATAAACTGTAAAGAAGCTTATATGTTGTTCAGTTAAAGGTTTTAACAACTAACATTTGTTTAATGCACAAGAAAAACAAAAAAAAGGGGGGGGGGAACAGCATTTCTGAGCGGTTCAGTAACTTAAAAAAGCTGCTCTTAAATTACAAAAAGTCCACTTTGAACCTTCATAAGTGCCACAGCTTTTTGTTTTACCTGACTGAACAGAACACCTCCGTTTAACACCTGTCTGCTAAAATAAGCAGGTGTTAACACAGCGTGGGAGGAGCTAAACACGTTTTCCTCTGAATATCTTTAACAGTTCTCAGGCCAGCTCAGCAACACTCGTTACCATCTTTATTTATTTAACAGTAAAACCCAAACATATCATCATTTACCAAAGTAAAAGCTTGTATTTGTCTGAGCTCTGTGGTCTGGACTGACAGTGCTGGTCTGTGTTGTTAAAGTCCAGCTGGGCTCAGTACGCGCGGACCCCCGGCTTGCCGTCCTGGGCCTGGTTGAAGGGGTTTGCAGGACTGGAGGACTCCTCCTGATGGTCGATGGACTGATAGGTGTCTCTGTTCCGCGTGACGGAGGGGAAGCCTGCAGAGACACGACGCCACACGTATTCAGCTCCAACGTCTGCCGTGCAAATGACTCTTTTTAATATCATTAAATCACGTCTGTTTGAGCCGCAAGATTTGGAGTTCTATAGGTCTGTTCCATCCTTTAAACAGATTCATGAAACTGTTGGGCTGATTTATTACCTCGACTCAGGCTGCCTCTGGATAAATACACATGATACTGTTGGAATCTTGTCTCTGCCAACGTGAAGCACTAAAGATCAAACATTAAATCATTATAGAGGGGCACCAATTAGCTCCATTTCATCATCTCTTTTTGTTGTGTACTTTAAGAAAGCTTTACCTGCGACCGTAAGTTTTGGCCTGAGAATTAAATCTTCAACAGCCTCTCTGAGCAAAGAAACTCTAAGTTCTGGACGTCTGGAGATGTTCTTCATGTTATGCTGTACAACAGTCAGCACTGACGGTGCCACGGCCTGAATACCAAAGACGTGTTTGTGGAAGTTCAAAGCACAGCGTGCTAATACCTCAGCAGGGCTCCACACTGTGACCAATCTGAAAATGTATTTTCTAATCAAACGAGAACGTTGTTTTACTGCAACCAGGGTTGGTTTCATTAATAAATAAAGAAAGAAGGTTTTACAACCCAAATTCAGAAAACGTCCAAACTAAAACCAAATAAAAACAGAGTGCAATGATTTGCAAATCTCACTATTTATTCTCAGTGGAACACACACATTAAATGTTTAAATGAAGAACCTGTACCACTTTTAGGGAAAAATGGTCATTTTGATTTTTATGGCTGCAACAAATTGCAAAGAAGTCAAGACAACAAAAGGCGTAAAAGTAAGGGGTGTGAATAAAAAACATCTGGAGGAGCAAATTGCAGCTAATTAAGTTAATTAGCAACAGGTCTGTAAGGACTGGATATAAAAAGAGCATTTTAGTAAGATAAAAAAAAACAATAAAGTATAATCCTCAACAGAAAATTGGGAAAACTTTGAATATGTCATCGTTTAGAATTCTTAATATCATCTAAAGATTTAAAAAAAAATTGGCACAAATTTTAAGGCCCTGTAAAACTAGACAACTTATGCCAACTTATAAAGCTTTTCTAAATCTAAATTGCTAATAAAAGTAGTATATTTGATCAATTTGTTAGGATTACAGTATGTACAGGCCTAAAAGAAGCTTCCAGTTGATTTTTTCAATTCCATCTTCAACACAGATGTCTTTAAAACGTTCACAAGTTGATATAAGTTGTCTAAAACGTCATAGTGTGACAGGGCCTTTACATCAGAGAAGACTGGGACCAGATTTTCCTCAGTTTCTAAATGTTTACAGGCTTTAAAAAAGTAGATGCTTCAGTGAGAAACATGACCCTGTATCTGCTTTCAGATGTGTTGCTGCCATGAAATTCAAAAATGTTTTTTTTTCCTAAAAAAATCTTACAGTTTGATAGGTTTACCATGTTCCAATGTGATCAAAATATGACTTTATGAGATTTGCAAATATATGTTTTCTGTTATTTATAGACATTTAACACTGTGTCCCAGCTCTTTTGGGATTGAGGTTAAATTTTTACGAACACAACAACAACAAAAAAAAAGGTACAACTGCAAAAACCATAACCAGAATATATCACCATGTAATTCCAAGCAACTTTACTGCAATACGTATGGATGCAGCCTCTATTTAGGAATAAGTCAACAATATGGTGACTTTAACAGGGCTCATTTTGAAATGTGCATTATCATGGAGCTCTACTTTAAATACATAAAAAAACTGGAAACACAACAACAAATGAGGTGTCTGGAGACTAAAAATCCTCATGAAATATTCAGCACATGTAAAAAAAAAATAATCAGACAAATGAACAGAAAAAACAATGCAGCAAACATTAAAACACTGTACAGGCAAACAGTGGTGCAGGCAGGAATGGAAAATTAATGAGGACCGAGGACAATAAAATCAGAGCAGGCTGGTCTCACAGAAATACTTTAGGAAAGCGTGATATCATTATAATTCATTCTAAATAAATAAAACAAAAAAATGTTTGTGTCCATTATGAAGAAACGGCTCATTGACTTTACTTTCCATCGGTTCCATAATGTCAACAAGTAATTTCAAACAAACCTTTGAATAAGATGTTAAAAGGAGGTCAAATTGAATTTAAATTTCATTTTGATCATTTCTGTGAGGTCAGTCTGGAGCAGGCCAAAGAAAAGATCAGATAATAATTACATAAAGAGGACAGATGGAACAGAACATAAACATGAAAAGAGTCTTTTCTCTTATGTGTCCTCTCTGATTTGTAATTTTACTTCCTGGATGGAAAAGGACATTTTGTGGGAGAAAAAAAAAAAAAAAAGAAAAAGAAATGGTGAAAAGGAAGAAGCCAGGAATCAGTAACGGCGGCCAAAAAAGACACTGTCAGCACTGTCCATAGTGCACCGACTGTCCACAGAGGTCTCTAAGTCTGAGGAAACACACCAGCAGGGAAAAGATGAGAAAAAAAGATTTGATCAGAAACAGGACAACAGGAGATCATTCCCAAAGAGGGACGTGAACATGAAGAGCAGCCAATCATGCAAAAATAAACCAGAGAATTTTATTGTTTCAGCAACAATGATGCAGAAAACTCCACCCCTCAGGTTAAAGGAAACATATCATGTTTTTAAATCCTTCTTTTTCACACTTAAATCCTTCAGTCAGGTCTCAATAAAATGGAAATGCAATGTTTTGCTCAGAATTCCTCCTTATTGTAACTCCACAAGCCTTTCACAACTGGTTTTGAGGGTGTCTCTTTAAATCCAAACAATGTGCACTGTGACTGACTTCTCTGCACTTTTAGAGGGGATTTTGCATGATATGTCCCCTTTAAGGACTGTAGAGGATTGTCAAAATGAATAAATGTCTCAATATAAACATAAAGTTAATTTGGGGAAAGAAGAAACCAAACAGCAAGTTGACACCATCCAGTTAAAACTGTGTTTTTCAACCCTGGTCCTGAAGGCACATTGTCCTGCATGTTTTAGATGTTTCCCTGCTTCAACACAGCTGATTTCAGTTGATAATTAATTAGCAGGCTTTTTACTGTAATCATCTGAATCAGGTGTGTCAAAGCAGGGAGACCTCTAATGCAGGGCAGTGTGCCTTGAGGACCAGGGTTGAAAAACACAGAACCATGTTTAAAAACAGCAGAATATACAGCAAAAACAAGTCCGAACTGAAATCCCTGACGGTCTGACTGAACCAGTTCTCTGTCTGCACCTGACTGTCTGCTTCCCATCAGTGTTAATGTCTCCCATGCAATCATTAAACACACACACCGACTGAGAGAGCAACACTGGCTGCTTTCATCAGTCACAGCTCAGTCTAATGGCTGTTCCCGCTGCGCCGAGTGAAACTATAAAGAGACCAGATTCATCAATAATCAATTATCTTTCACACAGACAAGAGATTTCTTTCATCAGCTGCAGTTTTGGGTCAAAATTTAAGAGGGTTAGCACCCCGCCAGCCCAAACAATCTGGTTTACTCTCGTAAAAAGTGACCACAATAAAGTAAACACAAAACGTTGGGGTAATTTGTAAACCAACATTCACCATTATCCAGCAGGCATCACAGCTCACTGCAGTTTCAAATTGAAAAGTTCCAGCTGAGCGAGTCAAAGCCCACAAATCAATATCTGATAGATTAGAACAGACCCCCTACAGTTAGGGGTCATTTTGTTTCAAAAGCTGCAAAATCTAAACTCAACAATCACCCAAAATCTCTAGATTTGCGTCCATTTCTGCACATTAGCGGCTCTATTTCTGTCCTGTTTGTTTCACAGCGTGAGGAGGTTTAATGTGTTCCTCCGTGCAGGACAATCCCGTGGTCAGGATGATTCACAGATGTTAGGGGGAACTTGTGGGATAAGATTTGTTCAATCAAACTGCTTCTCTGATGTTTCACTACATAAATAAGTCATGTGAAAGTAACTAATTAGTGAAATATGAAGTCATCTGCCAGTGGTTTGTCACAGAGGTATTTACAGTTTGGGCTGAAGCGTTTCACGACAAGAAGGGTAAAAACAGGAACTTCAGGTATTTTAGTTACAGAAATGACATCACTGCTTCTTGAGATAAAGTTTCTAAAAGGATATATATGACAGATGCTACTTTAACTCCTGTTCATTCTTTAAACTTCATTTAATTCAATCGGGGACACTTACCAAAGTTGACGTTGTAATCTCCGCCCCGTTCGCGGTACATTTGATACACAAAGAAACAGGAAGCGGGTTTCAGCAGCAGGCTGAGGATGGCCATCCCTGCGCTGAAATGAACCGCTCCCTGGAAGGCAATGATGGAGTAAAAGATGGAGAACTGGATGATGTCAGTCAGTATCGTCAGCATCATCCCCATAAGGAACTAAAGGAAGAGGGGAAAAACAAAAAGAAACATTAGAAGGATGTTGTTTCTGTGGCTTTGAACCTGTTTTTTTTATGCTTTGAGGTGAAAATTGTAGGAATGATTCATCATATTATGCAACATGAACAAAATAAAGTCACATCACTGATGAAAGCAGCTGGAAACAAAAGAATTAGCTACAAACTGACTCAAATTAAAAATGCAGACAGCACAGGAGAAAATCTGAAAAAAGAATCAGTTTTATTTATTTATTTATTTGCTTTGATTGTCTGAGATTAACTTACAGAATAGAAAAAAACAAGTCTAAGATTTAGAAATGATTATTTAAAAAGGTAATTTATTAACTAAATCGTTAGCTGCTTCTGAACTACCAGGTGTTTGTTACAGACAGAAAATATGTCAACAAAACAGCTTCACCTGCTTCATTACTAAAATACGAGAGTTTTTCTTTTTTGAATCATTTGCGGACCTCTCTGATAAAACTAGCTTTATTTTGGAAAATTCAATAAGAAAACAACAGAAAAAAAGTTGTGCATAAGTTTTAAACCAGTGCAGCAGAAACACTGGAGAAGAGTTCACTTTTTTATGATCCAAAATATCAATAAATCCTTGTTGTTTTACACTGAAAATCCAGGCTCAGTTAATAATATTAAAGCAAGAACATATTATATATGGTTTATTTGTCTATCAGTCTAAAATAATACATTTATTTTAGACTCGCCTCCTCTGTTGTAATGAAGCAAAGTGAGAAATCAGTGCCTCGTGTTGATTTAACTAAGAAAACAGAATTTCTACATCAAGTCTCTTCCAGAAAGGCCGCACAAACAAACAGGTTAGTGGAAATTCGCAGAGCCGTGTCTGTAGTTAGAGTCCTGCTCGTGTCACATGACCTTAAATCTGCTTGAAGGCAGAAAACAATGGAGGCAAAGACTCACCAAGAGAACAGCATCAATCGAGTCCCTCTGTGCGATCGCCCACACTCCAACTGCTAAAACACTGAGGTTCCCCAAGGCGTAGGATATAGGCAGACCTATCATGCACCCCCTGAGGAGAAGACAAGACAAGTCACGTCGGATTGAAGAAAAAAAAAAAAGAGGCTCTGATACGTGCAGGAGAAAACTAAAGCCTGAGTCAAGAGAGTGTGTGTGTGTGTGTGCTGAGATGAGAGAAATTCCTCAGGTGAGTGAAATAAAACGGTTCAAACTCACCAGACTGTGAGCAGCCAGTGGACCAGCACGATGGCCTAGGAAACAAAGGAGAATTCATTTTTCATTTTATTTTATGAACATTGGAAACATGAAGTGGATGAAAGACAACAACTCTGTTCACGCTTCATATAATCATATATTCTAAGACAATCAGATGGATCTTGATGGTTTCAGAGTTACTGTAGCAGGTGGGACATGTTCCAAACTTCCGAGAGAATGAAAAGAAAGTCTTTAACTTCCCCTGCTCATTTTTATTATTATTATTATGGTAGTTATGAATGTCTTTAACATCTTCATATTCCCAACAGAAGAGCCAAACAGAAGCTAAACCCATCAGAAATGACTGACAGGAGGATTTAATGGATGCTTCCTCAGCAGCAAACTTTACTGCTTGTTTATCAAATCTATGAATATAACTTTGTGTCGTTTAAAATCCTCAGTTATTTCTCACTTTTCTTGCTCAACAGAAACAGTTTGTGTGATCTGTGTCCACATCAGAGGAAGGTAGTTGCCACACAGAGAGGAACTGCCAGAGAGAACTGAGGCGAAGCCTGGAGGGTTTTGTTTTTAAAGTTAAATCAAACACAAACAGCTAGCATCACAACTACAGATCAACAAAAGCCTGAGCTCACCTTCAGGTTTATAGCAGGGATTTCCATCTTCAAGCTGTTTCGGTCAGAGCAGCTCCTCCTTGATCCGATTCAGTGTTTCAACTTGTTGACAGGCCACATGAGAGAAAAAAAAGGCTGCAGTTGTTCCTTTTCCACAAACTTCTCTGTGAACCCCTCCTCCTTGGTTTTAACCTGCAAACACAAGCCATGTGACAGCAGCCTGACTGCCTCCCATGTGACTCCCTCCTCCTCCCCCCTCCTCCCCAGGAGGATCAGTAGCTCCAGTTTCTGATCTGACACAGGTTCACCACCAAGGATCTGGAGCCTGACTGTTCTGTTTCCTGTTCAGCTGGAGAAACAACTCTGAGTGCTGAGATCTGATGAAGGAACTGAAAAATAAAAGACGCAGAAAACTATCTAGAAGCTAACATAAGCAGAAGACAAGCTAAAAGGATATATAAATAGTAAAACAGCTGAAAGTGTCAAAACATTTACTAGAACTTGGATAAACGCTAAAGAAAAGCTAAAAAGAGTTAAAAACTAACTAAAATAAATACACTAAAATAGCTAAAAGTGTCAAAACATTTACTAGGACTTAGATAAAAGCTAAAGACAAGCTAAAAATAGGTAAAAGCTAACTAAAATAAACTGAAAAGGGTCAAATCATTTATTAATAAAATTTTAGATAAAAGCTAAAAGTAGCAAAATAGTAGCAGCAAAATGGTAAAGTAGCTAAAAGCACACAAAAAGCTAGTTTAAAGCTAAAATTAACAAAAGGTTAGCTAAGAGTAGCAACATTTTAGCAGCTAAAAGTAACAGAAATCTAACAAAAAGCTAAAAGGCTATAGCTAAAACCTAAAAGCTAAAGGCTATTTAAAATCCTAAAATGAGCAAAATAGCTAGAAGTAGCTAGCTAAAAGTGAAAATTACTTACAGTAAAAGTAATCAAAACTAAAATACTAGTACGCGCAGTATCTGTGGCACAGCCTAAGCTGTTATCATTAATGGCTTTTTTTTAAGTGTTCATGACTTTTATTTTTACTATTACTTCTACTTTAAGTAGTTTTAGAACCAATAATTTTATACTTTTACTTGAGTAAAAACCTTGAGTTCATACTTCTACTTCCAAAAAAGTATTTTTAAACCCTAGTATACTAATGAATGTGAATACTTTTGACACCTCTGAATACTGGCACCCATCTCCTGAATTAGCTGAACATTTTGATGTATGTACAGCTAAAATAGCTAAAGTTATGTAAAAGTAGTTACTTAAAAAACATGGAAAATACTTTAAAAAATAGGAAAACAATATTAGAAAAAGCTAAACTATGTTTCTGTTTAAAATAATATAACATGCAGCTTGGCAACATTTGTGACGTTTAATACAAATGTCTTCAAGTGGGCGGAGCTTAGGTTTTAAACAGATATTTTAGCATTACTAGCTTTAAAATTATTAAACTCGTCCTTTGACTGCTTTTGACTGATGTTTTTAGCTTATGTTTTGTTAGTCTTATTTCATCTTGTTCTGGTTTCACAGAATTCACAATTTAAGGTTTTGTAAAAGGAACTTTCAAAATAACAAGTTTCAAAACGAAACTATGAGCCCAATCCAGCAGTGCTCTGTGGAGACAACAGGACCTGATATCAAAAACCTCATGCTGTAAATACTCCCACCTTTAATGGTAAAAGTATCTCAGAAGAGCTATTCAGATTTAACGTGAGACTAAAAAGGGAAATAATCTCAGTTTAGCTTGTGGCAAACTCTACAAATTAAAACAGGAAGTAAAACAGAAAGGTTTTAAGGTCAGAGTTGGTTTGGACTGAGGAAATCCACTTCACAATTGGTTTTATTTCTGGCTCTTCAGTTGATCTTGATCGCCTTCTGCAGGTAAGATTCTGAATGATCATAAGTTCTCCACACAACCCCCAGATGTACTGAAACCACCAGGAGCTGCTGCTTCACCAAAGAAACAAATGCTGTGACTAAACCCCCAACATCTGTAGTGTTTCGACCAGTTCCATTATCAAAAACAGAAGTGTTTTCTCATTTGTACATTTACCAAAATAAGAGTAGCTCAGGTTTTCTTGGAGCTCAAGGTCATAAAACCTCAGTCAGATCTGTAATGTGACAAAAATTCACATTTCTTGTTGAGTTTTTAACTAATTAACCTTTGACCTCAACATTATTCATGTGGACAGGAGGAAATGCTAATGTTAATTCACTCTTGTTTACCTTTTTATAATATGACTCAGGTTTGGCTCCTGATCCGTTGAATAACTCAAACGTGGCAGATGGTCTCTGTACTAGCCGGCGTGACCTCTGACCTCCAGATCACCTCTGAACCCTGTGGCAGTTCTTCTTTTTGATTGAAGCTGTAGAAATCTATTTTGTTAAAATCTAGGTGTCTTAATAGAAGAAAAATGAATGAAATTTCAACAAATGGGAAATATTTTACAAGATTAAAAATGACGAAATCTTTGAGTAAAATGACGTCAAGTGTTTAAATTTAATTTTGAAACTAACTGTTTAAGCTGTCCGGTCAGTATCTTACATGCTTGAAATGATTTGTGGTGCAATGAATTTCTCCTGAAGAACAATAGAAGAAACTGAACTGCTTTGTTTACTCTGCTGAATTATTTTCCCTGCTGTATTATTTAGGAAGCACCTCCAGTTGGAAAAGTTAACTTCGAGAAGCAACTCCGATAATTAATTATATCACGAGAAGCTTAAAGATGCTTCAGTTGCAGTTCCAGCCTTGCCAGGACGTGGCTGCGAGTAATTTGTCACTTTGCAGGCTGTTGGCCAGGTTTCCACTGGAGCTCTCTGTCAGAAGGAAACATTAAAATTACACCAGTGATGCTTTTTATTCTGCAGTCATAAATCAGAACGGCACAATCACACTTCAGCTACGTTGCTGCTTAGAAGGGATTACCTTTCTGTGATTTAATCAGGTATTAAAACAGAACCATTGTGGGTTTTTGAGTGTTCAGATCGGAAAAGCGATTTGAACATTATTTCCTGCACGTGGAGTTAAATGTATTCAAATGTTCTGACAGCTCCAGGCAGATGAGGGAACATTATATTACACAGTGATAATGGGCGCCTGATAATTATAGCTGCAGATATTCCTGTTTCTGACAAAATGGTTAAGCGTTAATCCGACAAGACATAGAAGCGTCACTAATCTTTATCCATTAGAGCTTTTTAATAAAGTTCTACAAAAAACTTTAATGAAATAAAGGAAAAATTTAACTTCTTTTTGAATTCCAGAGAAGCGTAATGATAAATACTTAAATAATCTGTTATTAATAAGTTGCTTAAACACCAGTTTATCTTAGTAAGTTTTTAATCATGAAAACAAAAACACACAAGCATATCTGAACACAATAAATAAAACATATATTAGGACATGTGTGATAGAAAACAAGCGTATTGTTGATGGCTTCGTCCGAATAGCAACATGGATTTCAAAGAAAATCTTCTTGGCCTCCGAAACATTTTATTAATTATTATTCAAGGCCGTAAGATTTAAATCACATTCACAAACCATACATATTATTTGGAAAATTAAGTCAGTAATAAGAGACATGAAACAGAACACAAAAAATAATTATAATTTTTGTGACTTAAATGTTGGATTTAACTGTTTTAAAGCAGTAAAATAAACACACCCTGGACTCTAAAAAGTTTAAATGAATACTTATCAGTGTTTAAATCAGATCAGTTGCAAATAAACGTGGGCGTTTAGATAAAAGAAAAAAAAAACTCAGTAAAATGTGTGATTTTAAACCATCCATACAGCAATGAGAATTTTAATCTACACATTTAACTGAAGAAAAAGTCTGTTGTTGAATTCATTTATTCAAATCAATGCAAAATAAAACCATATTTTAATAGATGCACTGAGTCAATGTCACCGTTTTATTGTAACAATCGTGAGGAGAACAAATCTAAGTTTCCTGTGTTAAACTGGGTGTTTAAAGATTTGCTGAAAAAAAAGTACAACTAATCCAATAATAATAATAAAAAAATCAGTTTAGTCACCGGTTATTTTTGATGTTTGCATCTGATTATAATAATTGTCTTGATTTGGAAAACAAAAACAAAGCAAACAGCAAGAGATCCCCTTTAATCACCTAACTTGTTAGCAGTGTCGTGGCTATCCTGTCGTATTTGTCTGAGTGATCGTGTGGTTCTTCTTCTTCTGTTCTTCCTCATATAGTGATGAAGCCTCCGTGGTCGCTGCTGACTGAATCTGGCACCACGCAGCGACCCTTCCTCCGTGTCACTCGTCGCTTCCGGTGGAATTTAGCGTAACAACGAAACCCTGAAAGATTGTTTTCACGTTATCGAAAAGACGAATCAGTCAGACAAAAAGCACAATGCAACTAGCTGAAACTCCTGCTTTTTGTTTTGGAGTTTCAGCTTTCAGGAAGTGAAATAGAAAACCCATGTGGTGAAAAGTAAAAAAAAAAAAAAAAAAAAACAAAGGCAGGGATTCTGGTTTTTGTTGTACTGGTATGAAGGTTGTATAAATGGGAAATAACTTTTTTAAAAAGCTGAGACTGCATCTTTCCCAAAGCCAAATTTGTTCAATAAAACACCAGAACAATCAGAGGCAGCTCATCATGACGTCAGAGGGGAAAATTAACAACTTCATTTCATCTAAATGGGGACCTTCACTCAGACTATTTTTAGAACACGAGTCATGTGACTATGTCCACTAAACAATGTGCATACAAACTCCTGTAGCAGCTCCATTGATTTTAATGGAGCTTCACCGATTTAGCTATGTTTAGACTTAAATAAATACGGGAAAACAACATCAAACTCCACCGGGAGGACCACAAAACATTCTGCTGCATTACTCCCAACAGTGACTCAGGATACAACCACCATCCCAACATGGAATAAGTATGTTTTGTCACTATTTCCAAGCTAAGAGGCTAGGCTGACTGCTGGACTGAAGCGATGGGACGAGCTGAATTTGACTGGAAAAAATCAAGGACTTAACATCTGCGCCAAACATTTTATCTGACATAAAATACCAACCCATTCTGTTCATAACTTTTATGGACAGAATTTCTAGGCACAGTCAAGGTGTTGGGGGGATCCGTTTTGGTGACCTTAGGATCACACCTCTGCTTTTTGTGGATGATGTGGACCTGTTGGCTTCATCAGATGCTGATCTCCAGCTCTCACTGGAGCGGTTCACAGCTGAGTGTGAAGCTGCCGCGATGAGGATCAGTGCCTCTAAATCTGAGACCATAGGGTGCCTTCTCCGGGTCGGGGAGGAGGTCCTGCCCCAAGTGGAGGAGTTTAAGTATCTCGGGGTCTTGTTCACAAATGAGGGAAGAATGGAGTCTGAGATCGACCAACTGTGAATTAGTGCTGCGTCTGCAGTGATGCGGGCGCTGTACCGGTCTGTCGTGGTGAAATGAGAGCTGAGCCAGAAGGCGATCCATGTTTCAACCCTCATCTATGGTCGCAAACTTTGGGTAGTGAGCGAAAGAATGAGATGGCCTGGGAGCGCTTTGGGATTCCCCTGGACGAACTGGCCCGAGTGGCTGGGGGGAGGGAAGTCTGGGTCTCTCTGCTTAGGCTGCTGCCCCCGCGACCTGACCCGGATAAAATACCAACACTGGGCCATCAAAGGGATCCTATCCCTGCGCTTTCTGTTGATAAACAGGTACAGTAAACCTTATTGTTTTTACCATAGCCTACTGTTAGCTATAGCCTCAATGCTAGCCTCACTTCTATACAGCGCTCTACTACTATCAGTCCAGCATATAGTGATATTTTACTTACACTAATTCTAAAAAAAAAAACACCATTAAGTTTTTTTAAATGATGCAGAAGCAGTGGCTCCAGTAATAAAAATACACAAACACATAATAGATGCAGCAACCTAAGCTATAAGACACAGTAAAAACACCAAACTTTTAAATATTTCTCACTTTCCAAGTCTGATGAAGACCACGACCCTCAAGCCCACCTTTCAAATGAACTTTCCTGTGATTCCTGAAGTCAGATGTGTTGAACTTTGCACTAGAAGCGTCTTTATCTGTTACAGTATTAACACTGAATCTATATAGAATCCACTCCGATTGTCCGATCATTTGCGAGCACCGCAGATAATGCATGCAAACGATACGCGTGACGTCCCGAGTGAAGGTCCCAATTACTTTAAATAATGACCTGAACATATGGTGCACGCCACATTTACGGGTGTCTGATTTGACCAAACGCTGACTGGCGTCTCAGTTCTGTCAGCAGGGCTGCCACAGCTCTCACACAGTTGCATCTTTCTTTGCAGGCTTTGACTGTAAAACGACAGGAAAAGTAAACGTTCTCTTCACTCACCTTCCTCGCACATGCAGTCATCGTAGCATTTGTTGTTGAGGCCTCTGTTGTGAGGTTCACACTCGTGCTGTCTCAGGTCACAACAGGAACCTTGAACAGAACGACGACTGAAAATGTGGCAATCAAGTAACAAACATATTTACAGGCAACACGGCTGTCATTTCTGCACAGATGAAAGGAGTGAGCTTGGGAAGGATTTATGTGTAAATTAAATCACAGATATTTGCCCAACCGTGGGAATATTTCATGCTTCTACTGACCAGGAAGACAGTCCAGGTGGTGGTCGCACGGCTCGATTGCACCAGCGTCTGCAGTCATGTTTCCACTGCTGAGGTTCTTACTCCGCCTCTTGTCTGCAGCAGGAAAATTAATGCAACATCATTGTTTGAATTGAAGATGTCTGAATGAATGATTGAAGCTGTCATTCTGTGATTGGACCCCCTTTTTGTGCTATTTCAGGTAAAATAATTTCAATAACAATAAACATATGAGGCAGCAGCTCAAACAGAACATATGTGGTATTATAATGAGTTCAGGTGCACCGTGATCCATTTAAATTAGCTATTGATGGCTACAGGGGGCTGTCTGCCTCTCATAGCAGCAGGATATGACACATTTAGTTATTAAATTGTCATGAAATCTGCTTCAGGTGCTCAAGGTCTTTTTGTAGATGAATTAAACTGATGATTAAGGTGTCACCTGACAAACACGGTAAAAATCATCCTTTTGTCTCCAGTTTTAAACCTGCTCACCTCTTGATAAATAAATAAAGTTTCATAATGCAGCATCGCTGCCACATTACCAACCTTTCTTCTTGGAAGACGGCCAGGTGTCTACAGGTTTCATGTCCTCATAGTCTGTCCAATCAAACAGCGCCATGTCCAGCGTTGGCATCACGTCCCCTTGTCCAGACCGCTGAAAAAGAATCAAACTTTAATTAGTGGAAACACTTAAAGCAGCTTAGATTAGATTTGATGCATGAAATAAACAAAAACATGCTGGAAAACGTCTAATCACATCTATACACATTGTTTTGGTGTTGTTGAATCACTTTCGGCTACTACCACACCTAATTTTAGTTCCATACCTGTAAATAAATATAGTAAATACTAGCGGTGCAACATATCGAACCATTCAATACAGTACTCTGGGTTCAATCGAACAATACAGATTTTTTCATTTATTTTTTAAACTTGTCTTCTGAAGATGTTCTGTGTTGAAGGATCAGTGGATCTGTGCTCGACTGCTCCACCCTAGGCTGCATTGTTGAGTGCAGATCCACTGAGAAACATTAATTTAAAAACTGTACTTTTGAAGTTAAACAAATGTTCAACTGATTTCAATAAATTACAAGTTAAGAAGGATGTGGAAATTTGTCTTTTTTGTATCGAAAAAAATATCGAACTGTGACACTAAAGTTTTGAACCAAATTTAATACTTTAAGTTTCAAACTGAATCTTCTGTATCGTTGCACCCCTAGTAATTAGTAGCAGAGGTATATAGTAACTAAGTACATTTACTTCATTACTGTACGTGAGTAGTTTTTTTGAGGATTTGTAATTTTACCAATTGTTTTTATAAACAGCTACTTTTCCTTTAATTTTGTTACATTTCAAAGCTTAAAAGGATACTTTTACTCCTTTACTTTAAAATTTAACACCTCGTAACAAATTATATATGTTTCATGATGAGTTCCATCATGAAAGATGTTTCTGCACTCTAACAAATGAAGTGTTGAATTTACTCAATAAAGTCATGTGAACTGGTTCCACTAAGCCTAGTCGAGTAAATTGAGCAAAGAATATACATATATTGCTCATTTTACTAAATCTGGTTCAGTGGAATCAAGTATTTTTTTTAATAGTTACTTTTACTTTTATTTCATTACATTTAAAACCTAAAAAGAATATTTTTACTTCTTTACTCTAAAATTTAACACCTAGTTACATGTTACAAAATTAAGTTGAATTTACTCAACAAAGTCATGTCAACTGGTTCCACTAAACCTAGTAAATGAAGCAATAGACAACGTTTTGTTAAAAGAAAAGATGTATATTGATCAATTTGCTCAACTTGGTTTAGTGGAACCGGTTTGATTCAGTAAATTCAACAGTTTATTTCTTAGAGAGTGTGTTAAAGTACTTTTGCTTTAACTTTCCTAAATTTTCCGAACAGTTTTATGAGTTATACTTGAGCAGTTTTCTCACCAGTAAAATTAATTTTATTAAAGTCATTTTCTGTTCATGTAATTTTACTTTTACTTATTTTTTTAACTACTTTATAGACCTCTGATTAGTAGTGTGTATGAATAAGACACAAATATTGCAGCAAACACTAGAAGTTGGTGCTAGCAGACTAAATTATCAGTAACTGCAGCAGCAGTGAGTTACTGTATGTTTGCAGGTAAATGTATTCATGGTGTTCTTAATGAAACACGTTGGGTTGTGACCAGCAGCAGCTATGCTCCAGTGATTTATAAAATGCAGTCGCAGAGACAACACAGGCAGCAGCAGCGCTTTAGAAAACAATCGATTAGTAACAGAGAGGACGGCTGCCTTCAGAGCAGCATACAGATAAACTTCCCACAGCATCCGTTTTATCGAGGCACGCGCGCTTTACACGTTCAAACTTTCACTTCGTTAAACACAACTGCACGCGTTGTTTTTACCGAGGGCTGCGGGGAATTAGTGCTTCCTGCAGGTGATCAGAAATCTGGAGTTTTAACATTTTAATACACTATTTTAGGTTTCATCTGTTGCAGAATGTCTGCATGGAGAGAACGTGCAGAAAGGCCGGGAGGAGAATCTGTAACATTTTTGCTGCCTTAAAATCAACGTTTTATCTAAAAAATATTGCACAATGACAGTGTGTGTTTTTTTAAAGTTAGTTGGCTAAAGAGTTATTCAGTGGTAGATGCACGTTCATCTCCAGCTGCAAATAATCAGGATCTGTGTGAGAAATAACTTTTTCGTGGAGGCTTCTGTAAATTTTGCAAACAAGGCCATTTTAAAACAAGATGGGAAAATGTAACTGCAGGTTTTATAAGAAAATGTGAGGGAAAACAGACTTATTATTTGTCAAACGTTTGTTCTTTTTAGATTTTTAATATGTTGAAATGTAAAAACTCTTCTTAATGACATTAAGAATGAGACTAGCTTTTATGCCGCTGCTACCAAACTAATCACCTTGATGATTTTCTGCAGCCGTTACTTTGGCAATAAAAGCCAACTATAAAAACATTTCTACTGTCATTTTCCTCACACCGGGGAAACAAATGACTCACAGTATAATTAAGTCAGCGGGACTCTGAGCTGTCTCTCATGGAATACTTTATCCATTAACAAAAGCAGCACCTTGTGGAAGCAGATCCATATTTCCACTCCGTTCACCCTCAGGAAATAGGTCTGCGTAAATATCAATTAGATTAATTGTAGGGGGCTACCTGCTTCTCAAACGCTCATTAAACCATCGAGAGGAAAACTGGATCGAATTTTAATTAAGAAGCCTTGCTGCACGCTCGTTTGGTTCAAAAAAATATTAGACTCCGATCACAGTAAACAACGACGCGCACGTCTGCTGGGACCTCAGAGCATATGGACTGTCCCCGTGAGTCAACTCTGGACGTCGACCTGCACAGCCAGCGTGCTTATACAATGACTAATTAGAGGACAGAATAAAAAAAACATTTACCGTATTTTCACTTAAAGCTTAAGCTCCTCCTCATCTAAAGGTGATTTCCCTGTTGTTTTTATCAGCATGGAGCTGATTTTGTCCACAAGCCTCTGTGATAAATGTGACAGATAACCCACTGACAAGTCTTTTGTTTTTGTTTTTTTTATTAAAGGATTGACAAGAAGTCATGTGTGTATAAATGTGGGTGGTTGTGACAGGTGGTGAGAGCTGGCTCATGCCCCCCTGTAGTTTTTCCATAACACATGCCAACATTCAATCAACCCCACCTCCCTAAAAGAAAAAAAACAACAACAATATGAATTACTGTAAGAAAAAGGATGAGCAGCAAAGAAAAATAAATAGTATAATTACTAGAGGTGGGAATCTATTGCACCTCATGATTCATTTCTATTATTATTTAAAAAATGTGATTATAAAAGTACTTTATTAGTACAGAATTTCTCAGATCCAAATTAAATATTTTGCTTGACACTGAGTATAAAACTTTCATTTTGGCAGAGGATAAAATACTTGAAAACAAATAACTAAGCAAAAGTAAAAATACCTTAACAGAAAATTACTTTGGTAAAAAATATATTTTACTGATGGGAAAAGTACGTAACTGTTCACCAAAATCAGGAAAGTAAAAGTACTTTAACTTACTCTCTAAGAAATAAACTTGAATTTACTGAATCAAACTGGTTCCACTAAACCAATAAATTGATCAATATACATCTTTTCTTTTAAAGAAAATGTGTATATTGCTTCATTTACTAGGTTTAGTGCCACCAGTTGACATGACTTGTTTGAGTAAATGCAACTTTGTAACAAGTAGGTTTTAAATTTTAAAGTAAAGAAGTAAAAGTATAATTTTTAGGTTTTAACTGTAATGAAATAAAAATAAAAGTAACGATTTTAAGAAATCCTTGGTAAAATTTCAAATCCTCAAATAAATACTTAAGTACTGTTATGAAGTAAATGTACTTAGTTATTATAAATCTCTGCATTTAGGCAACTAAACAAAGTAAAAAATGTAATATAATACAGTGATGATGTAAAGAGTTTTGTGCAGTGGCGGCTGGTCAATAGGGGGCGCTGGTTCGCGGGGGGGGGGGGGGGGGGGGGGGGGGGGGGGGGGGGGGGGGGGGGGGGGGGGGGGGGGGGGGG
>JAUBOC010000138.1:3635900-3650309 GCA_032275365.1 Anablepsoides cearensis | reverse complement strand
TGGACACAGATTTAAAAAAAAAAACTGCTTGATAAATGTTTAGGGAGTTTAATTAAATGTGTCACTTGTTTTATTTTTTTTAAACTTAGGATTAAGGTCTGCTGGCTGCTTTATGTATAAATTTAAAAATGATTATTTATTTCTCAGCCTATTTATATATTTGTTTTTATCTGTTTAGAAGGCATTACTATCCACAAGGTCAAAAATTAAGCGTGGAACCAGCTTTTCCTACATAACACCGATGTCACATCATGTAAGATGACATGTTTTGAAACAACTTTATCCTCCGTTTAAACTGAAACAATCCATCGTCGCAGTCGTACAAAGAGCTGTTATGTTGTTGTAGCAGGCGGGTCTTTTGTGTTAAAAGACAAGCTGCGGCACGGGGCAAACAGAAAATCAATGAGAAAGAAGTATTGAGCTGTTAGTGATGGTGAGTGTGTTCTCTCAGCCTGCGAGGTTGAGTTTGGGGGACTGATAAGGTCTTTGGTCTTTCATCACACTAAGTTGAACGAAGCACACCCCTGGGTACATGTGGGAGTCGGAGGGGGTTCTAGAAACTGAAAAAAAAAGAGCAGTTTGCTGGGTGTGCAGAGCAGAGAGGATGCTGGGGATGTCAGGGGAAATTTGCGGTTGCAAGTGTGTGTGTGTGTGTATGTGTGTGTGTGTGTGTTACCCCCGGGGATTTAGAAGGAGACTGTGTCAGCTGGCCTCTGGGAGTTCAACCAGCTGTGCAGTTTAATACAGAGCTGTGAGGCTGGCTGCTGAGGGGAGATGTTTATCTCTAAATAGACCTTTTAGAGGTCAAAGGGCAGGGTCATCAGCTGGGTCAAGTAAGTGTTGCTAGTGTCAACGTACTGAATCATGTAGATTCAATACGAGAGATTTATTAGAGAAATAAAGGATTACATTTATGAAGTTGAGAGTCGTACATGTTACATACCCTGAATGTGACATCTGGTGATAAAACAGAAGACTATGCATAGTGTTATTTTCTATGTTTGATCAAAACAACTCCAACTCCATCATTTCTCTACATCAGATCATTTTAGTCTAAACTTCCGGCACAAAATGCAGTGGTGGATAAGGAATGCAAGGCCTTTCAATCAGGGGTGCCTGGCCCTTGCCTTACGTATTTTCGCTAAATTCTAGTTTCCCTTCACTGCTCCGTCTTGGATTTCTCCCATAGACAAGGATGTTATCGGGAGCATTTCGTCCGGGCCAATCAGAGAGCAGAACGTTGATTTTCTGCGCAGTGTCTGCTTGTAGTTTATTTTACCTGGGCCAATCAGCAAACAGAAGGCAGAGTTTTGAACAACGTCGATTTTCTAATCTCCGCAGTGTCTGCTAGTTACTTTAGCATACGGCAGTGGAAAAAGTGAATGAAGCCAGTCCGTGTTGATAAGGCTTCCAAATTAAAATAAATTTGTCTGACAAAGCAGCAGCTCTAATTTATAGTCGTCTCGTTCGGCTCGGAACTTTTCTACTTTCAGTAGTGTTGTTTACGGCGCGTTAGCTTCTTAGCTTAGCCTCCTTCACAGCGACATAACCGATCCAATCATTTTAAGCTTCAGCAGAGGCCACGCCTCCAGCAAGAATCGCTTTCTATAGCAGAGACTCCAGACCCTCGTACGATGCAAAGTGTAGGACAAGGGTCTGGTTTTTACCAGGCTAAATCAGGGGTGGAGTTAGACTGTTTCGCAAGGAGGTGGAGGGGTGGCCCGGGTGGTTTTTCTGGGGGGTGAGGGCATGCAAATAAAAAAAGAAACGCACTCGGGGTTTTTAAAATTCAAGATGGCCCCCACAGATAATTCCAAATGGCTTTGATTTAGCTGTTTTAAGAAATATTGAGCTTGAAATTAGTGTGATTGTAGCAAAGAATGATTAAAAAAAACCTTCTGAATGCTAGTCACAACTTCTTATTCAGCCATTTTTAGACATATGAAGCTGAAGATTAGTGTAAAATTAACAGAAAATAATTTTTACCAAATTCTAAATGCTAATCAAAGATTCAAAAATGGCCACCCCAGCTAACATTGAATGGTTATGATTCAGTTATTTTAAGACTTATTGAGATGAACTTTGTTGTGGAGTAGCTAACAATGATTATTGATCACATGCTAATTGTCAATGCTAATCTCAAATTAAGCTAACCACTAATGCTAAATGCTAACTGCTTTTGATCCAAGTGTGGCATTTTTTATCCTTTATCCCTTATTACTTTGTTAGTGTCCTTTAAGTGCTTATACTTTGTCGTGTGGTTGTCTCCTGGCATTCAGAGTGGACGGCAAAGTAAGAATTTCATAGCTCAGGGAAATATGTTTTCATCTGTGTATATGACCATAAACACTTTAATTAAAGCTAAATTTACATTATATTATATTATATTATATTATATTATATTATATTATATTATATTATATTATATTATTGTTTGTATGTCTTTTGATGAATGTTTTTATTGTTTTCTTTTTCTTGACATGTTTTTTATTATGTTGTGGACAATTTTTTCTGAGATAATAAAGTTTAACTAATTCAGCCATTTTTAAACATACACTTCTGAAATATATACAGTGTCGTATCAGAGAACAACATCTAAATGCAAATACAAGATCCCCACCCACTTGTCAATTATTTTGGGGTGGCACCTGGGGTGGCACTTGCCACCTTAGCCACCCTTCTAGCTCCGCCCCCTGTTTTTAATTTTTTAATATTTTTTTAAACATCTGGGCCATTGTAGGTGTTTGGTATTGATTTTTTGCTATGCTTGGCTTTGTTTATTCTTCCCGTTTTATTATTAATTAAATGAGATAAAAGTTGAAAGGAAAAGATAAAATCTCAAATAACTTCACTGAAATATTAATAAATCTTAATCCTAAAAAAATGCTGATGGAGTGTTTTTTATGTTCTGAAGGAGTGGCAGGAATCAAAGGGGAAACAGATGCAGAGCCCAATAACCAGCACTGGAGATAAAAGCCAAAACTTAGAAATATTACAGCAATATTTCCCTTCAAAAAAAAATTTCCCCAATAAAAAAGAAAGATGTGACGGCTCCACAGAAGCAGAAGACTCCCCATCGACACCGAGGCCTGAATAGACCTGTCAAGTGAAAGGGGAAGGCGGTCGAGTATCTCCGCGCAGCAGCACACCGTTTTCCTCTGTCAGACTTTCATGTGCTGGTAACAGGTGGCCCTTTGAGGTGGCGCGGAGTGAGAACCATAATGGAGCACTCTGGGTGGCATTCTGGGTTTTTGAGCACAGCCTCCTGTGTGTAATAAACAGGCACAGCCTCCTGCCAGCCGTGCGTATTGTACAAGGCTGTGTGCTGCTGGTGGGGGCGCAGCAGCATGAGCATCTGCACCGACGCCAAACCAGTGTCCTGACAGCTTTCTGTCCCAAAGGGGATAATCTACCACTCAAATGGCAGCATTTCAACTGAAGCCAACAGAGAAAATATCACCAACTACTTACTGGAACTTAAGTTTTAATGACATAAAAGAGTTACTTTCAAAACTTAGTTAGTGCAACATTTTATTCCACGTGATTCAACACAAACTTTCTTTCTGAAAATGATCATTTATATCATATCTAAGATTATTTATGCAACATAACTTATCTGTTGAATGCGTATACCAAAATATATTCAAGATCTCAGACGGCTGTTATCTGCACCTACATAATCCTAAAGGATGAAATATTTCTTCAGATAACTTCGGTTTTTCATCATGAAAAACAAAAGTTATTCGAAGCAATATTTTCATTGTGTTTCCTTCCTTGTTTTTTCAGTCGTTTCTATTCACCACAGTGTGGTGTTCTTACTTATTATTCATGCATATTTCTAACAAAACAGGGCTTCACTGTGCGCCCTCATCGACTTTAAAATAAACAGATAAGATTTTATTTTTCTATGTATTTTTTACTGAATGTTTTTATCATCTTGAACAGTTTCAGAATTAAAGCTCAAAAACTCTGAAGTCAGTATCATTTCAAGGCTGCAGAACTGTAATGTTTGCATTAAAGGGCTGGTTACATCAAATTTTTGTATTAAATATGAATGTATTTTTGGAAAGATAACATTGAAAACATGTTGTAAAAAAAATTTAATGCTGCTGAAATGAACAGTTGTTGAGATATTTACATGTGAAGTAACAGGAAGTGATGTCAAAGGGGAATGTCTGAATGTGAACAATTGCTAAAAAGGCTAACAGAACAGACTGAACAGAATAACCTGATGTTTCTTTAGATTATTTTAATCACCATCATAGAGAGATGAAGAACAGTCAAATAATATTGCTTAAATAAACAAAAACCAGGAAGTTTTCTTTCTCAAAGAGTTCCCCTTTGATGTCACTTCCTGGTTCACTTTAGCTGAGCCAAATTCAAAAGAAAATATGTCAATCATGTGACGTAAAGGGTAAAATCATCTTTATTATGCCAAGTTTCTTCAATATAAATATATTTTCTTTGACTTTTTGTACTTCATGGACATGCATGTCACAGGCACTTAAAAAAACTGGTTTCACACTTTGGACTAAGCAGAACTGTAGCAAAAATTTGTATTTGCTGCTTTTAAAATCCACTGAAATGCAGCCAAAGACTTGTAATAAAACAAACCTGAGTTTAAGTTCTATTTTTCTCAAAAGTTTCCAAATAGTTTTTAAAGTTTTATCTCGCTCAAGGGCACCATGATGTTTGGGTATGGTGGGGAATCAAACCTGTGGCCTGTAGTAACCAAATGCTCAACCACTGCCCCACAATCACCCCAAACTAAACGTTGATAACAAACCAGTCCTTTGGTGTTTGTCTGTGTCTCTTTCCTGTCCACAAACCCAGCCGGTCGAGGCAGATGGCTGCCTGTCCTGAGTCTGGTTCTGCTGGAGGTTTCTTCCTGTTAAAAGGGAGTTTTTCCTCTCCACTGTCACCAATGTGCAGCTCAGGATGGGAGACTGTGACTACATGAAGAGTCAGCACAATCTGTTGGCTTCTCTAAATTTATTTTTTGTGTACAGTGCCCTGAGATGATGTTAGTTGTTGTGACATGGCGCTATATGAATAAACTGAAATAAAGTTCAAACTCACAAATAAACAGTTTCTAGAGGTGACCTACAGTATTTAAACATCTCTGACCTCTGTGTGCTTTTCAGACAAAATCTCAGCTTCAGAAGTTGCTTACTTATTTATTTATTTTTGAGTTTATGAACTCAGCAGTGTGTTTGGGGGGGGGGGGTTGTGTAATATAAATGCGCAATATAAAACCTAATAAAATCCTAAAATCAATTCTGTATTTCTAGGAAGCCAGAGTGGGAAGCTTGAAGTTGCACAGTAACAGTTTACAATTGCAGGAAAACAGAATTTATATGTATGAGCGAGAGAGGAAGGAGTTTTTTATAAGCACAGCTCTCTGTGCGAGACGGCCACCCGGGAGACATGTATCAGTGTGGAGTGTGTAAGTATAAAATGATTGGTAATCTCGCAACAAATTGCAATCCAGGCACTACTGGAGTGCGGGATGATTAAGCTCTGATGAGATCAGAGACCTCTCTCCAGTCTGTGATCAACTGGTCAGTCCCTTAAGCGATGTGGCGCTTCGGTGACAGACCCGTTAAAAGAATATACTTAACAGAGCCCAGATCTGCTGCTGTGAAGAGGAAGGTTGGATGGGGGGGAGCAGCGAGGCAGAACGCGAGGCGACCCTAGTATTAAACTGCTGCATGCGTGCATCTTTTCAGCTTCACCTGCTGTGACACCAGACCTCCAGGAGCCATCTGCTCTTGTTGTTTTTATCTCTCCGAGCAAACAGCGGGGCCAGAAGGATCCTGCAAACAAAGACTGGAGGAACAGACTGTTCAAGGAGAGCTGTCGTGTCGAACACAGATCACCTACAGGACTTGCTTTTTTTTTATCCACTCAAGAAGATTTGAGGAGAAAAAAAATGCTTAAAAAGTTGTTATCAGTGTAGTTGAGCAAACAGTACAATTTAAACTCAGGTTTTCTGCCTTATGTTTAATTTATGTTTATTTTCCAAGCAGACCTAATTTTTTAAAATGATTAAAAACTTTTTGTCAGTTTTGACTCATCAGTCCCAGAAACTTCTCACAGACACTTTGGAGCAACATTCGATTCTGTTTTTTTTGTTTTTTTGTTTTTTTGTTTTTTCTGTCGATAGTGGAGCCATCGGAGCCCATTATGATTTAAAATGTGACAGATGGTGTCTGATCAAACTGGGGTGGCATTATATCTTGCGTCCTCATTGTGGGAGGTTGGCTACAGCTGCATGAATCTTATACTTATTTCAATATTGGCCGCTTCAGAGGAACAGGAAGCTGCTCTGCTACCTTTCATATCTATAATCTTCTTTCTGAGCTCTGCAGCTCCTACCTTTGTTTTCTCTGCTCCGTGTTCAGTCTGGTGCACACAATCTAGTGGCTGTTTGTTCCCTTTAAATACGCCGAACAGCTGATAAAAAGCTCGATGACGTCTTTGTAAAATCACCACCATATAATCATAAACTTAAAATGTGCAGATACACGATAAACAAATCACTTCATTGTTTCAATGAGATGTAACAAAAGTGTCCTCAGGGAATCCAGGTCTGTTATTCCACAAATACAACCAAGCTTTACTAATGTAATATATCAATGTTTGATGTATCAACACTTTATTTATCGTCGCTTATCTTGGATAAAATAAATCTACTTGTTGTCACTAAACAGGCATGAATCTGATCTCAATAACAGCCGCTGATTACAGCTCTATAACAGCCCTCGCACGTTAAACATGTCTGCCGAGCTGCAGCTAACGTCATAAAAACTTCATTTCCTCAGGGGCTAACACCACTGACTTCAGCGTTATAAAAGTGCTTTTGTCTCACAAATCCTCCACAAACAGTCTTGGTGGGATTCACACATTTATGGGTGCTGGAAGAGCGGGGATTTTCACAGCCTTTTTTTATGTGTGCATTGGATGACGAAGGCCCCTGAAAGCAGCGCAGGGCGATAAGATAAAAAAAAAGAGCCATAAGGTGGGTCCATCTGTCAGCAAGCGAACCAGAGCAGAGAGCGGGGAGACGAGCAACGAGTCGGTGGTGATTTCCGACGCTGGCGCAGCAGATGTGGGACGAGAGCAGAGCATTTGTGTCTGAGGCAGGGTTAACATCAGCAGCAGCTTGTGACAATTTTAGGTTTGAGCGCAGCGACACTTTCGCGCTGCCTGCACACAAATGCACACTCTCAGCGGGTGGTGGTGGTGGTGAGAGGGGGAACCTCCATCAGACACCCACACAGAGGCGTGTTTTTTTTTTTTAAAGTGCTATGAGACACACAATCTGCAAACCAAGAAGCCCGGCAAGAGGCATCCCACTGAGCCAAGACAAAAAGGGAGGAGTGGGGGAAGAGAGAAACTGGGAGAAAATTAGGAAACAAGGCTGAGAGAAAGGACAAGAAGAAGAAAAAAAAAATGGAATCAAAGTTTTTTTTTTCATGTCTAGATTATAAATGGGAGCATCTATTAGTTCCTGACAGATAAATAAACACCAGCTGAATCCCCTTGAACACAACAAAGCTTTGGCTGCTGCGACCAGCAACAAAACCTGCTGACCCCCCCCTGAGATGTGGACACCTGGGTGTGGGTGTGGACAGTCCACATGGGAACAGTTTGACCCACCAGCAGGGGGGAAACCACTTCTGTTTGGAGATCATTAAGTGAAGCATGCAAACTAATTATATGAACCCAAAGTTGTTGTTTTTTTTTTGTCTCTCTCTCTTTTCCACCCCATTTTGTGGCACTGAGCGCCTCTGACTGCGTGCCAGTTCTGATCAAGCAGATGCTGCCATGCTTGGCAGCATTTGTAACAAGTTTCACACCACCGTGGCAAAAAATAAAAAAATAAAAAAAATAAGAGAGAGCTTGGTGTTTGGCAATTATCTAATTTAGATTAGAAGAAATAAAGAAACAAGTAGAACGGCTGAATTCAAATAAATCTTCTGGAGCAACAAGATTATCTAAAACTAACAACTAACAATCCTTGATCAGCAGCATGTCCTTGAGTTATATTTTATTTTCCTCTTCATTTGTTAATCAGATTTATGTTGTCAGTTCCTCTTCGTCTCCTTTTAAACATTACTATCACATCTAATTGATTGATTTGCTATTAATCAACATTAACACCTAAAATCTATAGAAAAAATGCCTCTTCACGTTTTTTATATGCAAACACACAAACACTTCAACAATGAACTGTCAGAAAGAGATCATATCTCATCATTTATTTTATGTCTTAAAGTTACACTAATTTAAAGCAACTCCAAAGTTGGTTTAATCATTGGGTATTTGTTTATTTTCATTTAATGTTTAGAAAAAACATCTACAATGAACGAACCCTGTATAAATAACTAATTTATAATGTAGCTTAAACACTTAATAAACCAATAATAAACCATTAGGTACAAATGACAAAACAGACAAATGTTTTGTTAAATATTGGCAACATGATGAGCATTTATACACACTCACATTTACCTAAATGAGTAAAAATACAGCAATTGATCAGTCAGCCTGCTTCAACCTGCTTTCTAAATTGTTGCTTTATGAAGTGTTTTAACTGTTCAATTATCTATTTATGAGGCAACAATATATGTTCTGTAGTCCTACTGCACAGTGGTACCAACATAAGGAATAAAACAGTTTGATATCTTAGCTTTTTGTCATCAGAGAAACAAAAAGGTCTAAAAGGTTTTGGCATCGATGATAATATAAACGGTGCGTTTTTACGCACAGCAATCAAACACTTTGGTGCAAACTGGAACAGCCTGGGTTCAATTGCATAAAATTACAGATTATTTCACTTTAGCAGCACGCACTGGATACATTATTGGATGATTTAAATCATCCATAATTAGTCTCAAACTCTCTGCAAGGAGATCGGAAACATCGCAGGAACACCTCCGAAGAAAAAAAAAAAAAAAAAAAAAAAAAAAAAAAGTAAGAAAATAAAGCAGACAGGTAATCACACAAACACTGAAGGAGGATCACTTCTTACTTTAAGTCTGTTTGTCGCAGTTTTCTTTCCTAGGATTGGGGTTCAGCTTCAAGCAGCAGCTGGTTCATGTGGGTCCAGGTAAAACCCCAAAGCTCTGAGCTCCGCTCCGGGGATGATGTGCCTGCCGAGCATCCGGACTCTCTCCTCCCCTCTTTATGGAGACTCCAGCTCCCTGTGCGCGCTCACGACTTTAGTGCGCGTCAGCGGCAGGGCTGGATGGTGTCTCATTAAAGTTTGAGCTGCGGCTGAAAGGAGCTCAAAAGTAGAAGAAAAACGTCAAAGTAAGAATGAACACGAGCACAACTTCAGCCTTTATGTGGTTTTCTTTTTTGTCTGATTTGAATTTTGTATCCTGAAAAACGCTCCTTTTAGTTTCATGGCTTTGGATTAGTCTGCAGAGTCTCCAGTGTGGCAGATTTAATGCTGAATGATTGTCTGAAAATCACTGCAGGGAATTGGGTGACATTTAGAAATGTACTCTGTTATTTTGTTTTGTGAAAAATGTGCTTGTTAGCTTTAATAAAAGGAGTGAACACGTCACAAAGAAAAGTGGGTGTAACACAGAGGGACTGAGTCTGCCTGAGGAAGATTACAAATAATCTGAAAGCCTTGAATATGGAGAGTAATAACATCTTACTTTCAGAGAAATCCACTTTTCTTTGACAGGAAAAACATATAATCTGTGCATAAAAGCTTTTTATTTGTGCTCACTACAAACATCTTAAGCACACACCGAAAATCTGCCTGCCTCGTTTGACTTCTGTAATAAAAGACAGAACAGGAAGAAAATATTTTTTTTTTTAGCTTGAAGTTATATCTCTTATTAAATAGAGTTTATGCCAGACACATCTGAGAACAACACAGGCAGCTATGCAGAGAAGGAGGTGACATTTATAGAGGACCCCTGCAGTTCTCGGAGACTAAAAAAGGCTTCTTTAGAGATCATTATGGGAGTTGGTGACACATTTACAGAAAGAAAATAAAGGTGCGGGGGAAAAAACTGGTATGAACATGTTGTCATACTTCTAGATTTACCTGCAACATCAAGGCTGGATCAGTAGCTGCAGGTGATTTGAGTTTTCTTTGCTTATAATGTTTGACTTTCAGAGATACTTTCTTTAATCTGTGAAAATATACAGAAAACAACAACTAAAGTGTATACTTATTTACATTTAAGTTAGCAGTTGTTATTATGATTTTTAATGTACATAAAAATTAGAAAGAAGCCTTATCTTTATTAGGGATGGATGGTGACCCTCCTGACAACCCTCTTTGGGGGCATGCCTGGTCCAAGCGACAAAAGGTTCAGCTACACTGTGTTAAAATCATCAGTAAAAACCCCCCTTTTGAAATCTTTGTTTATGGTAACTACCATAATTAGTGTTGTGCAAACAGTTGCAGTCAATGCTGCACTGTTTTCTCCAGGCCGGCGGTCTCTGTGTTTGAACCCTGTCTATAATTAGAAAGTTATACAGTGGAAAAATGAAAATAATAACAGAAACATGCAGACAATAGTCTGAGCCACTGCAGCTGCAGAAAACACGTCCTTGTGTCTCGACAGTCGAGGAGTAAAGCTTATCATAAAAAACTCTCTTAAACTGCTGAAGGAAAAATGACATAAATATGGTTTGCAGATAGATCTAAGCTTTTATATTTATTCTGTGCAACAGTTTTAGGCCCCTTCTAATAACCACCGAATTACAGACTTTTCCACACGATGAAGGTGATCAGCGGGCAGTGAAGTAAACAGAATTGGACGACAGAAACCTGCAAAATCGAAGGACCGAATCTGACATAATAAGATATAAAAGCAGAAATATATAAGTGGACCAATGAATAAATAAATACACTTAAAATGCACCATTTAATTTAAAAAATGAGAAGTTTACATTTATAAATTTTAGCAAATAATTTACATTTTAATATTTTAAAAAGTTATTCTCTTTACTTGTACATGCATTTGTGTCTCTTAAATGATTATATTTAATTATTTTTTTAAACTTTAAGCTAAACTGAGGTAGCACAAGCATGCACAGTAGATCTGCACATGGATCCTGCTCCTTCCTGTCTGTCGACCAATAGGAGAGGAGCTGCCCCAAGAAGGCCCGCCCACCTTATTTGCATAATCGGGCAGAAATGCATAAGGTAAAGTAAAAACACGAGAGAGAGAGAGAGAGAAATGTAAAAGCAACACATGGAAATAAAAAGACTTGTGGGGAAAAAATGTTTAAAAAATCATTTAAGAGACACAAAAGCAGTGCTGGGCAGCACTAATCTAAAAATTAGTTCCACTAGCCCTAAAGCACTAACTCAAATATTTAGGTCCCCTAATTCTAAAGCACTAACACACTGAAAGATTTAGCAGAAGCTAATTCTAAAGCACTAATATAATCCAGTTGACACATGAAACATTCTTCAGAGTCAACATGAGACAATATTTACTGTGTGCAGAATGTTGTCACTTTGGTGGGCCAAATGGGAGTCACCCACAGGCCACGGGCCTTGAGTTTGACACATAACCTTAAAATTTAAAGACCTCAGTTAGTACTTCTAAATTTAGCAATTGCTAATCCACTAATGACTTTAATAAATAGCAAAAGCCCTAAACCCTTAATTAGAAAATTTGTTCCCCTATTAGTGCTTTATGGGAACTGTGCCCACCACTGCACAAAAGCATGTACAAGTAAAAGGAAAAACAAATATATTTAACAAAAACAGCAAAATCTAAATATTTACTAATATATAAGGTAAAGTTCTCTTTTTTAGTTGAATTTGTACACTTTAAATGTATTCATTTATTTATTGGTCCATTTATATATTTGTTTTATTTTTCTAATTATGTCAGATTCTGTCCTCCATACATGATAAAAAGTTAAGATGAGATAAACCATGTTTGTGGCATCCATCACACTGATGCTCTTTCACTGTTTTCTGACGGCAGCAGCGTTTGGACACACTGGGAGTCTGATGATGTTTTTGAACAAATCAGAACAAGACGGTGAGTTTTGTGCTGAAAGGATCAAGCACACCCTCAGGAAACAAAACAAAAAAACCAAGACTATTTGCCAACAGATGTGATGAAAAAGCACAAAGGGCAGGTTCTTGGTGCTGCTCCGGAGTGTTTCAGCAGTCAAGAGAGAAAAGTGAGAGGAAAAGCAGGAAGAAGACCCCCTGCTGCGTCTCCTCATGCATTATCAACTCGGAGCTCCTCAGCAGGGATCAACCTCCTCGTTTCAGGGTGTCGAGCTTTGATTCTGCCAGGAGCAGGTTGGCTTTTTAATATAGAGCAATGCTCCTTCTTAAAAAAAAAAACTCCTCCTACAACACCCACAAATGAACAAATGAGAACTGATAAAATAAGTTTTTCCAATTTATTTAAAACTGATTGTCAAGAAAACAATACAGAAATATTGTGCTTGGTGTGCTTAAGTGAACAGATGTGGCTGCATTGTATATAATATATTTATATACACACACTTATATCACATATTTACAAAGGAAAGATTTAATACTGCAATGTGAAGTCCAACATTTTCTGATTAAACTCTGCTTGAATTCAAATTCACAAGTTCTCTTTCACTACATCAAATAAGTGCTGCAGTTTTATGGTCTTCAAGTATTTTTTTATTTCTTTTTTTTTTTGACTGATGGGATTAAAAAAGGCCGTATAATCACACATATCTGTTTATTTGGAGTGAATGCACAGATTCACTGTTTTAGCGCTTATGTGACCTGAAATATGCAGCGTTAATTTTCACACCAAGCACCTTGGGAAACGTTTGAGATTAAAAATAAAAAAAAACAAAATCTACACAGTAGAATACTGCCACCTTGTGGAGGAATAAAACCCTGCCATCTTTAATTAAAGCCCTCTGCTCTAAACTGATGCACAAGTGACAAACATTCATTATATAATCTCTAATTAATCTGATGCCAGTGACCAAAATATGATGTTTTTTTCTAGTCTGCATCAAAAAGAGTGAAAGAAAACAATGTTTTTGTAATTGCTTTTAAGAGGTATTAAAAGCAATCTGAGGAAATGATGCATATATCACATCAGGCTTAAGGCACATTAAATACACTTTATGATATGGATAAAATCTGCAGACTGTATTAATGTTGTTAATTCTTCCTCAGCTCAGAAACAAAAACACAGGCTGGAGATTTCTGCTTTCTCAAAGTGTGCAAAAACAGTCGTGAGGGCAGCATGTCAGTGATAACGTTCAGCTCCTGTAAAACAGGACTGAGCACCGGCAGTGAAGACTTTTCCACGTGATGAAGGTGATCAGCGGGCAGCGATGGCAGAAGTAAACGGACTGGACGACAGAAACCGGCAAAGAATAAAGAGGAAGCAATTTTATGTTAAAAAAAAAAGCGGAAAATAATCAGTGAAAAAAAAGTGATGTAAAATCTTCCCACTGCAATTTACAATCTGAGTCATTACATTCAGAGCTCCACCTAAACGGCTCTCTCTCTCTCGTCACGGCGTCAGGGCGCCCTCGTCCCGGTTGGGTTTCCCGGCCGGCACCTCGTACTTGAAGACCACGCTGAAGAGCTTCCCTCCCAGCCGGTCGGCTAGCCACGAGTTCTTGATCACCGCCATCTTCAGGCTCTCGCAGCTGAGCGCGGCGTAGTAGTTGGTGTGGATGGCTCGGCCCATGCCCTCGATGATCACCAGGTCGGTTTTGCGCTCGCGCACCACCATCGCCAGCACTTTGTCCAGGCGACTGCGGGACCACGAGACAAAAAGGAGACGAGACGTCAGCTTCAGGATTATTAAAGTTGGACCGATACATCACCCGGCCGATATTTGAGTTTTTTCATTGTATCGGCTGATTCGTTCATGCGAGCGCATGCATTGCTGCTCCCTCCCTGGTAAAGAGCAGCTGGTAATGTTGTAAGTGCCAACAACAACAACTTTTAATGTATTTTACCTGTCTAATTTAGCTGTATCTACCCTCTGTCTGGGACTACGAGGGGGAGAAAACAGCTGTGTGTTAAGTTTCACTTTGACAACAGAAGTGCTGTGTTTTTACTTTCACTTTGGCTCTGCCACTGAATATAGCCTGTTTCTGTTCTTTTTATAAATGGTGGTGGAACCACATAGCAGAACACCACTCTGTTTCTCCTTGAAATAAAATTTAAAAAGCTCTCTGTCTTTTCTCAGTTACATTCATTAAGAGCAAGTGAAGCGCCGCCATCCACCTAGACTTATGTAAACCAGATGCCCCTGACGCTGTAGCACAGGGCTATTCAATTAAATTGCTCCGGGGGCCACAGTTACTGCAGGCCAAAAGCTGAGGGGCCAAACATCCAGCAGTTAAAGTTATTATGTAAATAAACCAAGTATTACAAAGATCTGTTACCTTTGA
>JAUBOC010000138.1:3580512-3591562 GCA_032275365.1 Anablepsoides cearensis | reverse complement strand
TATCTGCCAGTGGAGTAAGAAAATTTTACTTGGTAAGATTCTTGAAATAAGAAAAAAAATAGTCAAATTAAGTATTTCAAGAATCTTACCAAGTAAATTTTTCTTACTCCACTGGCAAATAATTTAACTTAATTTGAATCAAATTTTCAGGCTGACAAATAATCTAAAAACAAGATTATTATTCTGACACAATCAGCTCTTGTTTAGTAAACCAGTCTCAAAACAAGGTCTAAAAGACTTTTTGGCTGGATATAAGGTTTTAAAACTTGGTTAGACTGACATTTTTTGCAGTGCAGTAAGTTGTCAATCTGCTGCTGGCTGCATCCCTTCATTTTCCTGCAAAGCATTACCTCCCAGAGCATATAGCCGAATATAGTGTGAATATTAGGAGAAAATATAATTTTATGAGGATGTAAATCTAAGTTTAGGCTTTTTAAACATAAGTTCTAAGTTTGATTCTAATTCTAAATTAAGAAAGTAGTGACGCTTTGCAACCATCGAAACACTACTTTTACTCCCAGATGTTTGATTCTTCTCCACACATATTGCGATCGTACACACAGGGTGTGATTACGGCACAAAGAGTGTAACATAAATGCAGCATAAAATCCCGCTCAAACGTTGCAGCATGTGATTTTACAGGTTAAACTTGTGGATCAGATCCTCTGCAGACCTACAGTTTGATTTGTGTTGAGCAAACTCCCACAGTTTTGTTCTTTCCTTTGTAAACATCTACTAATAAAAGCGTTCAGGATTTGGCTTTATCTTCATCGCGGTGAGCGTTAGAATTGCTGCGGTTATCTTTAGTTTCCTGTAGTGCTGATGTAAAAAGAGTTGTTATTGTACAGACAGCATATTAACCCCGAATAGTATTGCTCCCACCCACAAAAAAAAAAAAAAAAAAAAAAAAAATCTTATGGCCTATTTGAGGTCCAAACCCAGACATCCACAGCTGTTTTACTGTGAAATAAATTTAGCTAAATATGTGGCGTGAAACACGTTGGTGCAAACAGACAAGCTCATCCGACCTTGTTTGGTTGTTTGTCATTGCGAGCATCATGCACTGACTCACACGCTTCGTCCGGAGTGCTGTACAGAGGTCACACACACACACATACACACACACACACACACGCTCCCACACATAAAGCTATCAGTTGAGATGATGCACAGCGATGACAGTGGCGTTCGCGCTCTCACACATGTTTATTAGCTAAACAATGGAACAGTTTTGTAAATGTAGTTGTTCTCCGTCTTTCACAGAACAGCTGAAAAAATGGATATCAGTTTGTGCTTCAGGCACAAAGACCTTGTGAGGTTTTTTTAATGAAAGACCCAGCTTTGATTGTTTTGAAAGGAATGTATTAAGCTATTGTTGAAGCTATCAAATTACAATCTTCCAGTGGTGGGCAGAACTAATCTAAAAATTAGTTGCACTAACACTAAAGCACTAACTTTAAAATGTAGGTCCCCTAATTCTAAAGCACTAACACACTTTAAAAAATTAGCAAAAGCTAATTCTAATGCTCTAAAAACCCAGCTGACCCATGGAACATTCCTCAGAACCAACATGAGACAATATTTTCTGTTTGCAGAATATTGTTAATATTACATCTCATGTAGTGGTTCCCAAAGTTGGGGTCCGGACCTCTTTGTGGGTCACAAAACATCAAGTGAGGGTCCCCAGATGATTTCCAGACATCAATTTAAATGCAAAAAAAATGCTAATTTCTTTTTAAATAATCATAAATGAATAAAAATTAGTATCATCGTTCCTTTGTTTATAGTTTTATTCCCATGTTTAACAGAGTTATTTATTAGCAAAGTTTGCTACATAAACAAGTAATTTATATTGGGTCACAAGTGTCTGCAACTGTTATTTTGTGGGCCAGAAGGAAAAAAGTTAGAAAACCACTGATTTAGTGGATAAGTGACACACGTCTGACAGCTTTCACCCTCAGCTGTTGACAATATTGCTGATCAATAATATTTAAAGAACTCAATTAGTGCTTACAAATTTAGCCCATAAATTTAGTAAGTGCTAATCCACTAATAAATTAAGAAATTAGCAAAAGCTCTAAAGCACTAATCAGAATATTAGTTCCCCCTATTAGTGCTTTAGTGCTTTAGGGGAACTGTCCCCCCACTGCAATCTTTAATATAAAGTAAAAAAAAACTTTATACTTTCAAGCCCTTCAGAGGAAACATCCACCTGAAAAAGAGTTTCTATAAAGTTAAACTGGAATCATCTCTATCCACCAGTTTTTATTTTTATTATTAGACGCCTCTTTGAGCTGATATCCATCTTCTCACCGAATCCTGAGAAAAACAGAACATTTACAAAGTGTTGTATTGTTTAAACTCACACACACCTGCAAACAGACTCAGACCTCATCTCCATGCAGTTAGACAGTGGTGACTGTTAGCAGGGAGCTTGGACACAGCATGTCCTCCTGGTTGTCCAGCCTGGTCCCATGAGTCAGCAGCTCCTCTACTGTCGTCCAGTCATCCAACAGCTTTCTGTTCCTCAGACGACTCAGCTTCCTTTGACTCAGTTCCAGGACCGTGTTGCACCTTCCCTCCGCAAAAGGTCCGACTCCCCGGCTCTCCAGCACAGCTCCGTCTCCGAAGGAGGCTCCTCCCCTGCTGATGTCTCGTACAGTCAAACCTCTGGCCAGCAGCTGCTGCTGCTTTTGCTCGCGAGCCAACAGGAAGTGTTCTTTCCTCTCCGTCCGACTCCAGTACCGACCCCGCAGCATGTCAGTGCTGGTCTCCTCGTCGGTGCTCATCCCGCTGCGTTCGTCGGCCAGCTGAGACGCCCGGTCTCTGAGCAGCTGGCTCCTGGTGATCCGTGAAGTGGTGCTGGGTTTGTAGCTCGGGTTGAGTTTTGGCTGTAGGCCACAGCTGGGATTAGGGCTCGAATTCCCATTCATTTGTCCTTTGTTGGCGTCACATCCAGCAGCAGTTCCTGCCCCCATGTGGCCCTCCAGGGTGCTGTACAGACCTCTGCCTCCCCCACCTCCGTGCGACTGACGGCTGGCTGGTTTGGGCCACGTGTCGTTGACGTCTCCAGCCTGCGGAGGGTGGACGTGACTCAGAAGAGGCTGCTGCTCGCCGGCTCGGCTCCTCTCCAGCTCCTGCTGCCTCTCTCGTTCTTTCTCCTCCTGTATCTTTGCCTCCCTCTCCAGCTCTTTCTCCTTTTGCATTTGCCTTTTCTGTTCCAGTTCCCTTTCCATCTCCCTTTCCCGTTCTGTCATCATGGGTTCAGGCATCAGGCCTCGTTCCTGGGAATGCCACCAGTCATTGTGAGCAATCTGCCCGTTGTTATCGTAGCAGTGCTCGTTGTTGTTGTTGGCGCCTCTCATGTGTAGAGCAGCTGGATGTTGCTGGGGTGACAGAGCCATCACGCCTGCCTCTAGCTCGCCTTCCTCTGGCAGGCCAGGCGGCAGGACGTTTCGTGGCGCGCCGCCGCCGCAGTAGTGCATAGTTGCTGCACAATAAGAAGGGGACGCCGGGTGGCTGGCCCGGCGGCGGTACTCCTGTGGAGGAGGGCGATGGTGCATGGTCCGGCTCCTCCGCAGCACTCCCACCGAGCTGGAGCCCTGATGGTGGAACTGCTGCTGCATGGGGACTTGTGGACGTCGGTGGCTGGAGGGCGTGCTGCAGGTGGAGAGGACTGGAGCCGTCATTCGCGAAACGGCGGCGTTGTTGGGGTTGAAGAGTGCTCCGCTGCTGGAGCTGTGCCGGTTCAGACAGGGTCTGTCCGTTTTATGGAACTGGACTGATGAAACCCTAGAAATAAAAACATTTTAGATGATTAATGTCACTGAAATATGTTCAAAGTCTCAGATGAGGAGTGGTTTATTTAAAGAACAGGTCTGTTTTTATGGTAGTTTATACTTCCTGTTCTTATGGGGTTTTTCAAACAAGCTTCAACAAGCCACTCTTAAAGGGGACCTAATATGCAATTTATTTTTACCTACATTTGGGTTTGTATTGCTTCTAAAAACAGTCCAAGCACCAAAAAATGCACTAAGAGGTATTTTTACTATAAGTCAATGTATTTTTCTGTGTCTTGAAATGACCTGTTTGCAAACACTGCTGTTTGTGATGTCACAAACAGTACTTCAACCCACCCCAACCTGAGCCCAGCCCCAAGTAGGGGTCTCTGTGGACAAGTAGGCATTTCCAAAGGAAGGGGGTTCACAACAGACACACCTGATTGAACAACCTTTTTTCTGAATCTGATTGGACGAGAACAACAGACGTTTAGAAATAGGGAGATCTAAATGTTTGGTTTTAGTGATACATTTGTGGTTTCATTAAAAAAACAAAAGCAGGTTTTGGTTGATAAAATTAATGTGAAAGTAGTTAAAGTCAAACGTGAAAGAAAAACAAAAGAGAAGAACCAACCTTTTTGAAAAACGGAGCAAATACAACTAGCCAATCAGTGTCTATGCTTTAGACACGCCTACTCTTGTGACACGCCTACTTTGAGGCTGCGAAGAACCCCTTCTCCCCAACCCCTCACCTGGTAACTCAAGTGGAGACTCCGCCCACTTCTTCACAGGACGGTTCTGCTGTTTTACAACAGTCATGGAGAACAGGGATGTGTGGCTTAATTTTAATTTTATTTAATTTTATAAATAAATAATTTTACCAGGAACTACTATAAGTCCATGATGAGTACTTTATACTGAAAGGAAACTGAAAGGAAACTTCTGGCAGGAGGCGGAGTTAATGTAAACAAATGGTTGGGAGGGAGTTACCATAGCAAAACAGCACGTTCTAAAGAGAGCTAAAGAACAGGCTAGAACTGAAAAGGTGAAATTTTATTATATGAGATTAATTTTGTGAATTAAATCAAATGAACATGTTTTGTATAGCCCACAGATGGATCCTAACTTGTTATAGGACCCCCATAGGTCACCTTTAAGTAATCCCAGAATTACCTGAAAAGTCCACGAGTTGGGACGTCCAAAATGGGTCCAGCTCCGTCCTCCATGCCGTGCTGCAGGTGCTGACACTGAGGCTGCATCGTCAGCGCCTCAGGTATGGCCTCCAGCAGCTCGCGGTGGCTCTTGGGGCAGCTGTCCCGCCTCTCCCGTCTCTCGCACGGTTCGCCCTGGTGTTGCATCCTGGCGTTGTACAGACGCATTCTCTTCTCCAGCAGCCTCTGGAAGTGCCTGAACTCCCCGGTGCTCACGCTGTAGAAGCCCGAGTCGCTGAGCTCCGAGGAGATGAAGGACTCTGAGGACAGAGAGCCCCCGCCTCCGAACCCCCCGCACCCTGCCGCCGCGTGGTTCCCGTGCGGGTGACAGTCCTCCAGGCCTCCCTCTTCCGTCTCCAGCCCTGACAAGTCTCCCTGGTGAAGAGAGCCGTCGGTCCAGCCCAGTCCACTGTCCAGCTCATGGTGAAGAGGCATGAAGCCCAGTGGCTTCTCCAGTATGAAGTCCTCATCATCGGTCTGCAAGAACAGACATGATTACCTTTAAAATGTTTTCAGTGCAAACTAACTCTCAACTAATGATAAAATAAAGTGTTAACCTTTGATTAAGAAGCTAAATCTGCTCCATATTAAAGCAGACACATCATGCTTTTAAATGCTTTTCACATTTAAATCATTCAGTTGGGGTCTTTATAAAGTGGAACTACAAAACTTTGGTATCAATTCCTCCTGATTTAAACATTACCAGCCCCTCTTTCACCCCTTTTTCTGGTGTCTCAAAGCAGCTGGTACTGTTTCTTTAAGATGCTTCAAGCCCCGCCCCCCTCCAGCTTCCAAACCGGTCCACTCCGGTTTGAGAGAGAGAGTGGTTATGTTTTCTAGCTTGCAGAAATATTTATTTACAATTTATTTATAAGATGTCAGCAAGAGAAGACTTGTTCATCTAGCCTTACATGTTGGAGCCAGAGTCTGACCCAGAACCAGAGGAGAATTAAGACAAAGAAATATATTTGGTAAGTACAGACCTTATTTAGTAATCATTTGGTAACTTTCTTGTACTCCTAGAGTCTCCAAGTCCACAACAAAATGTATTTAACAGATAAAAAAAGTAGATTTTGCATAATATCCCTTTACTCATTTGATTTTTTTGGAAGAAACTCAGGTATCTTTATCCAAAAAAAATGTAAAAAACAGACTTATATTGACCTTATAGAAATTAACCAAAGGAGGACTGCGGCCTAGATCAAGATGCAGATTATTCTAATCTGGATTCAGATTGAAAGTAAAATTTCAGTACAATGAACTTCTCTCTTTTTTAAATATATATTTGTGTATACATTGATACACAAATATATATTTAAAAAAGAGACAATTTCACATTTCCCTGTGGTGGTAATTTGATTTTGGCAGGTTTTTTTCTCCCAAATATTTAAGAAAAAAAGATGATAACCAATTAACGGGTGTATTTAGGATGTTACAGTGGTTAAAGACATGCAGAACTCACAGAAAATAGTAAAATGTTATTTTTTGGATTGAGTCTGTGTTAATTAGGGGTAATTAAATTAGAGCAGTGGGGCTCACAGAGGAGTTTATATCCTACAGGGATTTGGCCTGAATTGGAGATATCACAATATCAGGGTACAGAATAATGATATCACAATGTATTAAAAAACGCTGCAGACACAAACTGGATGCAAACAACACAGAAATGGACTCGCTCTCCTCTAAACGCCCCCAGCTTTCATGTGGACAGTGTTGTGAACATATTTGTTTTACAAGAATATCACAATTGCCTGTTTTCCTATCATTCAGCTCTTCATTAAATCCAGAATAATTTACTGATGATAGAGGGAATCTGATCTGTGCTGTTAAGCTGCAGATACCTGGCTGTTGCAGGTAGTCGGTTCATCTAGGTCAGTGTTGCAACATCCCGTCAGGCAGTTCCGTCTCTTTGTTCGACGGCCAGCCAGTTCTAGATCCTGAAAGATCCACATTAAACTTTATTATACCAGCCATTAAAGTGCGCACAAACAGCAAAATGTTTATATCATTAGCTCACTTGATGGTTGATGTCCACTGTGTCCTGTGGAGAACTCGACAGGTAGCTGTATCGTCCTGCATCACAGTGATCTTGCGGCAGAGACAGATGACTGTAATAATGTCTGAGAAAAAATAAAATACATATTTTTTAATCATAATCTTTAAAACAGGTCTCTGTGTGAATCTGCTTGTTCTGTAATCTTTGTAAAGTCCATCAATAAGGAATCTGCAAAATTTAGTTTTTGATAAATTCAGGAAACTGAAACAATTCAAGACTGTTCTCAACAGATGCAAAATTTACATTGGTGTGTTTTATTATGTAAAACGGTAATTAGCTTTTCCTCATGATTGCACACTTCACTTGCTGAATTAAGCTGGAAATCTTAAATGCGTTAAAACACAAGATACATTTTAAGTATTTTAAATACTTAATACAAAACAAAGAAAAATGTTATAATTTTTTTTAGCTGGTTTTCTAAAAAATGTATCAAAAATGCAAGTATTGTTGCAACCACTTGTGAATTTGTTTATTTTGGACAACATTATTGCTTTCGATGCAATGAATATGGATGCTAAAACTGTCAAATTAAAAAGTTTTAAGCATAAGCTTTGTGTACCTGTCTTGGTAGGAGGGGCTAGACGTGTTCATCCCCGCCCCCATAGGTGGAAGAGGTAGGTTGAGGTGCTGCAGGTTGAGGGGGAGTGGTTCCCAGGACCCCCTGCTTGCATCAGTGCCCCGCCTCCTCTGGCCTTTGATCTGCAAGGTGATTGGACGCTGACTGGCTGCGATGAGACGCAGAGCATCCCGTTGGCTTAGGTGTGCTAGACTCCGCCCATTCATCTGGGACAAGAAAATTGATAGATAAGGGACATCAGGGTTAACAGGGCTAGACATAATAAAGTTTGCAAGTGTCAAATTCAATTACCTTTGTGGTTTTTCATCTGTACCCTAAAATATTTTTTGAGTTCAGATTTAAAAAAATAAATATAGTTTATGAATACAGGACACCCAGGTAACCTAAAATAACAATATATAAGGTGCAATAAAACAAAAATAGCTTCGTATTTCACAGTTTTTTTTCCCCCAGTGAGTCTTTAAGTCGTTTCTCCTGTTTTATTTTTACCATCAAATCAGTCAAAAACAGTCACGACGATTGTTACAGGAACAAAGGCCATTTGGGCTGATTTCCGAGCTTCCACTTCAGCCAGCAGAGATTTACGTAACACGTATCTGAGATGTTCTGAGCAGCGTGCCAGTCCTTGTTTGAAAGATGATACATTTTGTGGAAAAGTTAATGAAAACCTCAACTGTCACTTAATGAGCGTCATTTGTTTCAAGATTCTATTTCGGTCGTCATGTTCTGCACAGAATGTTCATTTGCATCAGATGAAGTGTGCTCAAACATGGCCGGGATAAAAAGAGAGGAACAACAAACAGAAAACAAAAATAAAGACTCCAGATTTAAAATATTTGTTGCACGCCAACGGAAAAAAAAAGCAATGTAATCTAGAAAATCTCCACATGTTGGGTTTTTTGTGTGTTTGTTTGTTTATAAAGACTGGGGTACTTTAGACTGAATATCACAGTAAATATGATGTAAAACCACTAAACCTGTGGATCAAACCATCTGAGCAGGAAATCTGTTCTGAGAGTTTGATTTGAAAAGTTTTTAAAAATTCAACCTTTTTTCTTAACAAGTTTAAATGTTAGGTTTCTTCTTCTAAGTCATCGTTTTAGTTAGGATTATTGTGTGTGAATGCTAAATACTGAAAATAATTAATTTCTGCTCCTTTGTAGACTGAGCAATAAAGTAAAACATATGACAGGTTTCATAAAAATAAGTTTGTTCTTATTGGAATAAAAAAAAAAGAATTGTTCATAGTAAACCCCATTATGCAGTTTCTGCAACCTGTTTGCATTTTGCAATTTGGAAGACCCTCTAAAAACAACCCCTGCAGATGTCATCTGGAAGGTGTCAAACACAAAACTGGATTTCTGTGTTGCTTTTCGGGGTGAGCGATCCTGCTTGTCCAACAACCAGATGCCACACAGTGACATCATGGGAATAAGTGGCTCCGGTTCAGTCGTGCGTTATGGGTAAAAAAAAAAAAAAAAAAACCTGCTTCTGTAGAATCCAAAATCCACTTTTGGATCGTCAACTCTGCCATTTTACATGCACCTCTTTTTTTAATTAACATGAACAGAGTCAAGCTGCAGGCTGATTCAGTCATGTAACACAACTGCTTGCTGACAGATGGAAGCTTTAGTGATGCGTTGGCAGTCGCTGCGGGGTGATTAAATATGATAAATATGGACATGGTTGCAGTAGAGGGTTAACACTTACAAGGAACAAACCTACTGCTTCACTCACACACACACGCACACACACGCACAAAGCTAAAGCAGCCATTGAATTATAGGCGCTTGAACAGTATTGTTAACTCCAGCACATCTCAACCATGAGTCACCCTCTGCTACATTCAACTACACACACACAGACACACACACACATGCATACAGTATGAGCATAGAAGCACAAAATGGCACCTGTGTGTGGAGACTGAAGAAAGCAGCGGAACGAGAGTGACTCTCCAGGAGATGGAGACAGCAGAATTAACCACAATCATCAACACCTTTAATTTAAAACTGACAAAATTTACATCTGTTTAAAGAAAATGAAAACACACTCAGTGGTATAGAGTCTAAATCAAACACATTTTGTTTAAAAATCCTACATTCTACAGAATCCAGCAGAAATCCTGATGCCATTTTGCATCTGTGCAAACACACACACACCCACACACACACAAACAGAAAGATGAATACTAATGAGTGTTTTTATTCTGCTTCAGGTGTGATCTCATTAATAAAATGAGTGTTATTTCTATCAAGCAGGTCTTCAGGGTCTCACCGTTTGGTCGCCCATCCATGGTCCAGAAAGCCAGCAGCCCATCGCCACAGCAGAGGACAGCTGCCTATAAGGTCTTGTAAAAAATCAACGATGCTGCTGCTCTCCCTCAGCAGATCGTCTCTTCTTCCTCCTCCTCTCTCTCTCTCTTTCTTCTTTGTGTGTCTTTTCGCTACCCCTCTCTCCTCAGCATCTGTTCTCTCAGCGCTCTCATCCAGGCAGAATCGCTTCTTTTTATCCCTTTTTCATCTATTCCTCCAGCAAGCCTGTCATTGCCTCTCCCCTTCAGTGACTGCTCCAGATCTCAGCATCCTGCACACACACACACACACACACAGGGGCATGACATGCATGCGTGCAGCGCTGCAATCATAAAAAATATGCGCAGGCTGACATGGTGCATTCAGAGATGGAGAGGGGAAACACGCAGCCACACAGCAAGGATGCTGTTCTGATTGGTGTCCTTTAAAGACTCGTCAGCCAATCGGGTGCTCCCGTCTCCCCGTGGAGGTTTTCCTCTGTGTCTGAAAGCCCTCAGCAAAGCCTCATGCAGGAGGCAGCCGTTACTGCAGAGATACACGTTGTACCAGAGGAAACACACCATCAAACCATCCATCTTCTAGCTGCTCGTCTAGGATTCCCCCTGGCAGATGCATGCTGGGAAATGTAGTCAACCCAGGACACGTGCAAGAGATTTTATGTTGCAGTTTTGGATTAAAATTTGAAAAATTGCAACTTAATCACTTTATTTATTTAATTATTACGTATTAACTGACCTTCTCACGTTTATAGAGTAGTTGCTTTTTGCTTTTTTTCAGTCCATCATTACAGATAACTGCTTTTTTAAGTAACATTACTGACACATTCAGTTTCTCTGGAACACAATATTTCAGAAATTTCACAAATACATATTTGATAAACAAAATAAAGAATCACAAATAACAAAAAATAGTGATTATTTAGCCCTCTATGGCATGATTTTTTATTTTATGAGGAAAAAAATATTTCACCCTAGTTTTGGGAGCTTGGGGGGGGGTCCTTATTATATATCAATCAGAAATTGTGCCCCCCCACCACCCCCCCCCCACCAGATTTTGGTTTGTTGCCTCAGGGCAACAAGGTGCTATGAGGGTACTAAAACGCCAAGGTTTTC
>JAUBOC010000138.1:3485741-3496981 GCA_032275365.1 Anablepsoides cearensis | reverse complement strand
GTGTGTGTGTGTGTGTGTGTGTGTGTGTGTGTGTGTGTGTGTGTGTGTGTGTGTGTGTGTGTGTGTGTGTGGCTTCTGCTTAAATCCAGGCTTTTGAAAGACAGAACAACACACAGCAGGTCATGTTTTCGGACCACAGGGGACCACTCCACAGCCCCTGGCTCCCTCATTTGTAAAACAATTTACATTATTAAAACTTTGCAAAAAAAAAAAAAAAAACGTTACTTTCCATAAAAGATTCTGAGGGAATAAATGTATTTAACGTCATGTAAGAAAAAACAGAAACTGCTGTTTTCATTAATGCTGTAATTTACAGCAGCTCTCCAGCCTGCCTTTAACCAGCTCGCTGATTAACATCTTTTATTAAAATTAATCTCTCTGGCTTCTCCTCAGAACCATAAAGCAACAAAAACAAAGAATAATGATGATGGGGAGTAATCTGTTGCCCTGGCAACATATGCCAAACTCTGTTGGGGGTTTTACAGTGGAAGGGGAGGGAGGGGGGGGGGGGGGATGAAGATGGGCAGTTTGAGCCTGTTTTTCAGGCCGCTCTTCTGGTCCATAAATCTGCTGTTGTAGGGGGGTGCGGGTGGGGGGTGGGGGTCCTGCTGCACGCTGCTTTAACACAAACTACCATCCAAAAACACACATCTCGCTCAGCAGGACAGCACTTACACAAACTGTTTACAACCATAAACTGGTTAACAATTAAAATAACTACAAATCTATTTAATCAGTAAATCTGCTACTTGTTTTAGTTTTAAAAAATGACAGCATTTGATCAGATTTTTGGCCAAATTATTACGATTTTTACCCAATCCAGGAAAACATAAAACGTTCGTCTTTAAGGTTTTAGAAAATTTAGGCGAAGAAGACATTTTTAGAATACTGAGTAACTGACCATATAACATTGGATTGAATATTTTTAAATGACATCATCAGACTGACATAAAATAGAAAGTTATGTGCAAATTCTGCTTTTTAAAGACTAATGGTAAATGGCTTGAACTTATATAGCGCCTTATCAAGTCCATTTGAACCCCTAAGTGCTTTACATTGACAGTCACTCACTCATTCACACACCGATGGTGGTAAGCTATTGTAGCCACAGCTGCCCTGGGGCACACTGACAGCACCGTTGCTGACCACCCGCCTTGCCTACTGACCACCATCAGTAGGCAAGGCGGGTGAAGGACACGACTGAAACGGCTGGAGGGGGATCGAACCGGCGACCTTCCGGTTCCAGGACGACTCCCCTAACCACTCCACCACAAAAGGGTAAAATACTTTTAGCAAATTTACCATATATTCACTTGACCTCCAAACGTCTCAGCTACCAAGTCAAGACCAAGTCCACAGTGTCTCGAGACCGAGACAAGACCAAGACTTTTAGGGCCTGGACCAAGTCCAGACCAAGACCAGAAAAAAACTAAACTAGTGTCCTAAAAGATGGAGTATTCTGTACAAATGTACAAAACTGTTGTGTGAGGGTCTGGCCCTTGCCTTGCTCTGCAGTTCCGCTCAATTCTAGTTTCCCAAAGCGAATAACAAGAGGCTGGTTTTGTGTGGGCATAAGGAAGCGACATCTACCACTCCCAGAGAACCATGATGCTGCAGCCCGCAACAAAAATACATAAATAGCAATGAGTCAGGTTTGAATTTGAATCAGTAGCTACATTTTAAATTCAATGAAAGCAAAAATTTTAACAAATAAATTGGATAATCTGGCTATTTAGTGATATTTCCACAGTTGTGGTCTTGAAATAAAATTCCGAGTCCTCAATGTCTGAGTCCGAGACAAGACCAAGACTAACAAAAAGTGGTCTTAAGACCAAGACTGGTGTTCTGTCGAAGGGACATACCCTGTCAGGATAGCATACCGGAAGTGGATTGTTATAGCTCCATCTACCAGTCTACCCCCACCTCCACAACCTGCACTAAGGTTAACCACTTAGGAATTAATGCGGGACGCAAAACAAAGCTATGTTTTGCTAAAAAATATATATATAGAAAACTTCAGTTTATATGGAAAACTTACTGCTTGTAGTTGGAGGTATGGTGAAATAATGGGAACACGACGCATGCGCAATGATGTGAATTTCTTTGCTGCGCATGCACATTGCTTGAGGGTATGCCATTCTGATAGGTATGGTATTCTGTCGGAACACCAGTCTCAAGTACTACAACACTATAGTCTCAGCAGGTTCAGCAGATAGAAAATAGAGTTGGAACCAAAACGTTTGTGCGTTTTTTTCAACATAAACTGTCAGACTGTCTCTTCTAGTTCAAACATTTTTGTGTTAAGGTGGTTATGACGTTTGGTTTTTGGGTGCCACTCTAACTGAGCTCATCTTTGAAAACTTTCCTCTCCATCCTAATTAAAGAATTGTTCCCTGAACGTGAATCAGCTGAATCTGCACAGTGCTCTTCACTGCAGATGTTATCGGTTTGCACACAGATGTTATCACGGCTCAGAGCTGATGGGGGTCTCTGCGTGCTCACAGAGGGCAGAGCTGAGCTGGTGCATGATGTCACCAGACTTCATGCACCAGTAAGAACAGGAGCGCAGTTTTTCCATCACTCCGTCAGGAGGGGGGAAAAAAAATAGCTGAAAATTTTCATCACCTGTGTGATTATCATGAGTTTGCAGCAGGCGAGTGAAATCATTTGTAGCAGAAAAGGAGAGGAAAACGCTGAGAGCAGCACTCAGTACACAAAGACCAAGGGGGGGCACCCCCCCCCCCCCTCCCCCCAGAGAGCTATGGACCAATAATGCAGAGGGGAGATGATGGTTTTTACAACAGAACCTGCAGAACCTGTTACTGATGCCCCCCTGTCAGGACTCACCTCCTCCAGCAGGTAGACCGTGTTCCTGCAGCCCATCATCTTGGAGGTGAAGGAGGAGGTAGTCGGGGAGCTCCAGTCCTCATGAACCTCCTGCACAAACTCCGACACGGAGACGCACTCCGGCATGATTCACAACCAGGTTAGGTCAGTTGGACCGGGACGGATCAGATCCACATAAAAAACCACTGTATCAATGAATGAAATACAATTAAAAAACAAAAAAACGTGGAATTATTTAAAAATGTCCAGGATTCAGTCAGACTCACCCAGAATCATGAAAAGGAAAATCAGCCCTGAGATGTTCTGGGAACTGAAGACCTGCTCAGTGGGACAGAACCGCAGCATTTAACGCCTCTTCCCTCCGAACAAAAGGTGACCCGGTCCGGACGGGGATTCAACCCACACAGCTAAACTTCACAGAAATCCTCATAAAAATAAAAGATATAATAAAAAAAAAAACAGCAGAATCAAACTAGCAGCCTCCCTCTGCGCGTCTTCATTCAGAAGAATGAACCCCACAAAGCGCAGCTCCGGGTTTGTGGACCCGGCTGACAAAGAGCGGAGGTTCTGCAGGAGGGGGGGAACCGGACCCAGCGAACCCACTGGGACCGGGTTCGGATCACAGGATGAGAGCGGTCTCGGTGGGTTTGTCCGACATGTCTCCTCAGCAGCGGCTCTTTTCTCTTTTCGTTTCTTTATTGAGCCGCATGGAGATGCGCGCTCACGGTGAAACAGCGGCGGAGCCCTCTCTGCCGCGGCGGCGCGCACTGCTGACCGAGCCCATACTGGGAGGACTGGGAGGTTGTATCAGATCAAATATATATTAAAAAAATCATCATCCTGACCTGAACTACATCAAATGGTGCAGTTTGAAAGAGTTTACTCAGGAATTTTTTTTTTTTTATAAAAAATGTAAACCTGAAATGCGGGTCCACACTCAGTGTAAACAAAGTCAGCTGACTCCACTAAAAACATAAGGCTTAAGTCATATAACTGGCATACAACAGTGTAACTGTAGTCAGTGTGGGCAAACAAATGTGGTCAATAAATTTAACTTTTTTACAGTGACTCTGGCTGTTTTTGGTAAACAGATGCAGGTTGTTGACATCACAAACTGCTTAAAAAGTTTAATTTAAGGACACATCAACCATCAATTTGAGACAATTTAGCTATGATATTTTTGTCCATTCTATATGACTAGTAATGAGAACTTTTAAGAGTATCCTTACACCAGCTTTAGATAAAACAAAAAGTAATATGCATATAAATCAAAAGCCAACACAAAATGACTTTAACTCACTTACAGATACCGAGCAAATATGTGGTGCAGTAGCTGAGCTTCCTTCCCAACACGTACTCTGAGCATACAGCATGCAATTGAACATAACATTATTTCTAAGGTTTGACAAGAACACCCACTCTGTCAGGATTTAGAGACACCAGACAAAAATCACACTGATAATGAAAAAATAAAAACTAAATAAATTCTGCATTTTAAAATGTGTCATTCAAAGTAATAAACCTTTTATTTCAGAAGTGGATCAGTCAACTCAGAAACCTACAGATTTATTGAAAGAGGGCTTTAAAAAAATTAAAGCGACTAATGACTGGGAAATAATTTATAATCATCCCTCAGCATCTTTTCCTTTGTAGTGTCAGAGAAAAAGAGCCCAAACTTGCATCGACATGACTGAGCATCAGCAGGAAACAATCTCTCCACAGTAAACAAACAGTTTGTAACTTCCTGTGACACAAAGATTAACTGTAGTCCTGCGTTTAGCTGAAATCTTTTCACCTCTTCCTAAGCCAGCTTCTTTTAAAGGTCACAGATAGAAAAACAAGAAAAAAGATCCAAAGCAACTCCATTACTGAACTTTCCTATTGTATGCTGTAGCTTCCTGTAAAAAAGATATAGTAAAGATAAAACCAATAAAGAAGATGTAATTTAGTGAACGAGTTTTCCTTCTAATGAGGAGAACTGGAGGATGGGAGTTGGTGTAACAATACAGAAATAAATTAAGCAAAGCAATAAAAAGTATAATTACTGTACAAACACGCAGCAGTGGGTGCCCTTTCAGTACCCGTGCCCGTGCTTATGAAAAAACACAAGGAGTGTCCTTTAAATGAATAAAACACACAGAAAAGTGTCCTCTTAGTGATGAACAAGAGAAGTGAGCCCTATAATACGGCTCCATGACAGTCAATAAAGAAAAATGAACGTGTTTTAATGTAGGCTGATGTGTATATTTTTATTTTTTTGAATATAAACATGAACAAAAACACAATTTCTACTGTTTCAGTTTAGAAAAGGTGATGATTAATCAGGTTATAGTAAAATATACTGTATATTAGCTATTTTTAAAATTTATAAATCCGAGGTAAGCCGTGACCAATAATTTCCTCTGGTGATGAACTAATGCAGCACAAAAATAAATCCTTCATTAATATCAACAATGGGCGACAGACAGAGAAAGCGTTAGATCAGTCAGCATGAGGGGACAAAGAAGCACTGCAGGTTTCTTCATCCTTTGACGATGAGGGAGCTGATTTGCCCCGGCAGCGTGTAGATGATGAGAACCAGGAAGAGCGTCAAGATGATGAGGATGACCAGAGCTATGATGTACTTCTTGTAGTTCTTCCAGATGAGGAAGATGAAGGTCTTCATTGGGTTGATGAACCAGTTGAAGCTGGTGGTTGGACGACTAAGGACGAAAGAAGACAGTTATCTGTTTAACTACAGGTTCAGTCACACCATGTTTAAAAAAGTAATCTTTATTTCACATTTAATCTGAGTTTAAGCATGATGTAATTAGTTACTTTGGCTTGTCTAGAGGCTCCGGCTCTTTCCGTGCTCGTCCCACAGGGTTGGCCTCTGCTTGCTCTAAAGCCACCAGCTGCAGCTCCGTCTCCACCTTCCCCTTCACACAAACAGTTCAGTGTGATTTTATGAAATGAATAACAATGAACCAGGTAAGTATCAAGTAAGTACTACGTAATTACTAGGTAAGTACCATGTAAGTACCAAGTAAGTACTAATTAAGTACAAGTAAAAAGGCAATTACCATGTAAGTACTATGCAAGTACTAGTTAAAAGCCAGGTAAGTAACAGGTAAGTACTAGGGAAGTACCAGGTAAGTATCAGGTAAGTACCAGGTGTGTACCAGTTAAGTACTAGGGAAGTACCAGGTAAGTAGTACAGACCTATTAGGTAAGAACAGGTAAGTATCAATTACCAAGTAAGAATCAGATAAGTACTAGGTAAGTACCATGTAAGTACTAGGGAAGTAACAGGTAAGAGTACCAGATAAGTACTAGGGAAGTACTAGGTAAGTATCAGGTAAATACCAGGTAAGTACCAGTTAAGTACTAGGGAAGTACCAGGTAAGTATCAGGTAAGTAGTACATAAGTATTAGGTAAGATCAGATAAGTATCAGGTAAGTGCCAAGTAAGAACCAGATAAGTACTAGTTAAGTACATGTAAGAACCAGGTAAGTACTAGGCAAGTAACAGGTAAGAAGTACCAGCAAGTACCCTGTATATATCAGGTACGTACTACAAGTACTATGTAAGAAACAGGTAAGTACCAGGTATGTATCAGGTAAGTGCTACGTATGTACTAGGTAAGAAACAGATAAGTACCAGGTAAGTACCAAGTAAGTATATGAGACGAGTCAAAAAATATGAATTATTTTAATCTTGGTTTCAAACAAATAAAAGGTAAATATTTGGTACCATTAAGAGGAAAGTGTTGCCCAAGTTGTCGGTGTACTGGATGTCCTCTTCTCTCAGCTTGCTCCGCTTGTCTTTGCTCTTCTTTTTTTTCTTGCTTCCCTTCTTCATGGCCTCCTGTCGCTCCTTCTCCTCCCGCTCGAAGTCCTCGGCTGTCTTCAGGCGGATCAGCGGCCACCAGCCCTTCATCTTTTTGGCACGGAAGATGGAGAAGCGAGGGCTGGCGAAGTCCTTCGCCATCTCAATCGTGCACTTGCTGGCCGTTTTCGCAGGTCGAACCATGTTGCTGAGAGAAAGCTCTATGGAGCCTTTAAAAAACAGAGAAAACAAAGAAGCTTTTAGCAAAAACAATTAAAAAGACTTTATAATTTAACAAATGTAAATATTTATTTCTCACCCAGGAAGTCGTTGGCTGCGATACGGTCATAGTCCCAGACCTGAAGGGTCAGAGCAGCCGGCTGACGAAACTCAGACTCCTCCAGAGAAAAGATGGACTCCTTCTTTTTATACACCACCTCTTTCTACCACAGGAGAAACAATGTATTACTGTGTTATCCACCATATTTATATCCTTTATTTGTGTTATTTCTGCAAACACCAGAGTCCTAAAGAAACCAAGAGAACCAGTTTTGAATGATACACCTCAGGGATCAGCTTAATACCTCAGTTGGAAGGTAGTCAAAGCGGAAAATAAATCTCCAGTTAAAGTTTCCTTCTCCAGTCAGGGAGTTGAAGTGGACATCGGTCTCCTGTTTGTCTCCATCCAGCCCTTTTATCCACCTGCAAACAGAAACACTGAGCTGAGAGGGGGACTGCATGTAGGGACCACTGAACCCGGTTTTTCGACAAAGCTGGACTGAGTCTGTTCCAGTTTTATGTAACTGTGAGTCCAACCCTTTGACGTAGATGTCAGAGGACGGGTCGCCTGTGAACGGGTTGACGTCGTCCAGAAACACATCGTCTGTGTTCCAGATGATCACTCGCAGCTCGTATCTGTCACAAAACAACAGTAGAGGTGAAGTTTTGTTCTGTGTTTTGTAGTTTTTCAGTCCACTGTGCTGACGTACTGCTCAGGTAGGCGGGGCTTTATGTCAACAGCGGGCGGGGCTGGGACGTCAGTGGGAAACATGTCCACCCACATATGAAGGTAACCCTGCAACATACACATGTTGTTGAAAGCAACACTAAAAACAGTTTGTTGTTCTTTTTTCTGCGTTGATACCTGTGGAAGTCCAGGATTGTCCTGGTTCTGCAGAGACCGGATCTCCACGTGTTCTGGGACCAAAGAAACGGCTCCAGGGAGGAACTCTCTCATCTCGCCCCAGCGGTGCAGCATGCTCAGGGCTGAATGCTCCTCTATCTCTGCCTCATCCTCTGGAGACCGCTGGTTCTTCTTCAACAGACCTGAAAACAACAAAACTTCTGTTAGAGCTAAAGACGACATACGCTACTTAGACGAGCATCTATGTCGAAATTAATCTAGATGAAGTCAGACTTTGTTTATCCTAAAACTGATTCAAAAGATTTTAATCTGTTGTCTCTTTGACATTAAATAGACGTCCACAAGTCTCCTACCTTCAGGTATAGCGTCTGGTGGTATTTTAAAGATCTTGTTGAGTACTTTCACTTCAGATGTTCTGAACTCTGGAGACGGGATCCCGTTCTTCCTGCAGAGCTCAGTCAGGATCGTCGACGGCTTCTTTGCATCACGCCACTTATTGTAACCTTCACTTCAAAGGCAGACAGACAGGCAGGCTTTAAAAGAAGCACAGACTAACACCGGTGTAGAGTCAACACTGTTTCGTGTCGTTGGTACTAACGTATCGTAGTAAAGAGCAAGACCACAGGAAGCCAGATGTCGGCTGTAGAACCGGTTCTCCAAGTCAATCCGGGTCTCTCCGATAACATCATCAGATCCGATAAGATCGTGGTCCATAACTGTGATGACCAACTCTGTCTCCAGGGGGAAGGACACGGTGAGTTCAAACACCCTGAAATAGGAATCATATATTTAGAGATGAGGGTCAGAAACCGGTGGACAAACGAGAACGGGACAGTACTGACTCTCCAAACGTTGGGTTGAGCTGTTTGGGGATGTATCGATCTTTGGAGTCCAGACTTTGTTCTCCCACCTTGATTATAAGGTATGGGTCGGCCTTGCCGTTTGGGTCTGTGGGAGCCAGACTGGTGGCCTGCAGAATGAGAGTTTGTTTCTTTTAAGCCCAATAACATAAACTCTGCAATGTGAGGGAGCGACAGGCAGGTACCTTGACGATGTAAACTCTGACTAAAACTTTTACTGGAGAGTTTTTGGGGATTCCGTTTGTGATCTGACACACGAGGTCCTCTTTGTCTTCTGGATCGATGGGGTAAACCAGGAAGGAGCCCTGGAGGTGGAAATGACGAAACAATGAAGGCTTTTCAACATGAACACCAACAGATGAACCAACACACACGGCTCCTTCAGCTTTACTTTATATTTCCCCATCTGCCTGTCCTGGTCATCATCATCATCGTCGTCAGAGATTGCTCTTCCCTTATAGAGAGGAAAGGTCTTCAGCCAGTCCTGAAACTGTCTGAACTCTGACTCTAAGTCGCCATCATACAGCTGAACACAAACACACATCATCATCGTTTAATTTGGTTTGAACACTGGTCTCTTTTATTACTAAATGTGCCAGAAAATGGATAAAAGTCCATTAACTTCCACCTTTAGCGTGGCAATCTTCTTGCGTTTCGGCGGCTCGAGTTCAGCCACCACAGCTTCCTCCTCCTCCTCTTCTATGTTCGCCATGGACAGATTAGCTCCATCTGTTCAAAGTAGAAAACTTTACAAACACTGACCGTGAACGAGGCCCTTACCCTGTAAAACCACGTGACTAATATTGACTGAGTTTTCTGCACCCTCAGATGTGTCTGTGTGAGCACAAGTCTGAACAACTGAAGAAAAACCGGATGAGCTCATTAGTTCACTTTGAGTAAATCAGTACCTGTCTCTGCTTGTTCTTCCATCTGCTCTTTCTCAGCAGCCTGCAGACACACACGTACATCAAACTAACAGGCTGCATCAAGTAAAATGTCAAACGCACAATCAGACGAGCAAAGGATGAAGCATCTCAAATTCCTATTCCCATTTCTGGTCAACGTCATCTAGACACTCTTCCTGTTTCTTAAAATTGGGACTTTTATCTTACAGAAAATAAACACATGAACTTCACATTCGGAAAATGTGTTTTTTCTTGATAAAATGTGTCATTTTGCTTTTGTTTCCCGTGCGATTTAAGCACACATTCATGTTGTTGATTTCATTTTGCTGATCCCTTAAGCGAGCAAATTACCCTGACACAACCTGGATTCGAACCTGCAGTCTCAGGATTACGAGACAGCAGCACTGAGCTCTGATTTACCAGTTTATTGTGTTCATTTAATCACATTTATAAACGAATTTGGCTTTTTATTAGAGAAAAAAGAAAGAGACGGGTCAAGACTTTTATACGTTGCCGTAGTTTGTAGTTTTGTTTATTGCTTTTAGGTCAGATGGGTAAAATCTGGGTCCAACCTGCTTCTCCTGCTCCTCCAGTGAGGCGTAGTACTTGGACCACCAGTCAAGCTCCTCCTTCTCAGGCTCCTCTTCCTCCAGCTCCTCCCCTTTAAGCTTATTCAGCTTCTTCAGTGGTGCCTTCAGGTGTTCATTCATATCAGCCAACAAGGATTCATCACGCAGAGTCAGCATGTATTTTTTGTTTGTTTGCAGAGTAATGTACTCACATTCACCAGCTTCATGGGGTTGATGGGAATCTTGGACTGCGTGACTGACAGGCCGCTGAGCCCGATACTCTTCACAGACGTCAGAGGGTTGATCTTCATTGAATTCTGCCTTACTGGAGATAAAGTAAAAACTGTGTCTGTAATTAGCTTTGGGATCAGAAACACGTTGACGTCAGAATCAGCGTTAATGATCAGAAGACAAAGATTAAAACAAAATAAAACAGCCTATAATGACTCAGATACTGAGGCTCTTACCCTTTGGTTTTGGCTCTTCTTCCTCCTCTGCCTCCCACTCAAGCTCATGCGGTGCATAGTCCATGAGGTTCTGGACCACATGGGATCCAACCAAAGCCAGCTGACCAAACGCCCGGTGCTCCACCACAAACACCATCAGAGGCGGGTGGAGGTAGGACTGCTCCGGCAGCTCCTGGTTGGACCAAACGCAGAGCAGCCAAACGTAAACAAGTGGATGTTAGTTTTGTTCTGCATCCAGTGTCGTTTGAGCCTCATTTAGAAACTGACCACGTCGATGTAGCGGACCACTTCTTTAAAGTTTGGGTTGGCCTTGTAGCTCTGGATCTCCTCAGACTCCAGCTGATGCCCCGCACACTCCACCCTCACCAGGGGACGCTCCACCTCGAACAGGTGCACCCGCCTCAGATCCCGCAGACCCCAGAACAGAACCTAAAAACACAAACAGAATGCTGTCACACCAGGGGCCATCAGGGGGCCACAATGTTCATAAAGAGGCCAAGTATTTGTTCAACATCCTTGCACATAAATCCTCGGTTTTGGTAAGTTATATACAGTGGGGAAAGTAAGTATTTAGTCAGTCACCAATTGTGCAAGTTCTCCCACTTCAAAAGATGAGAGAGGCCTGTAATTGACATCATAG
>JAUBOC010000138.1:3462710-3473646 GCA_032275365.1 Anablepsoides cearensis | reverse complement strand
TATATATATAGTTTGTATAAATTCATATTATGTAGTTTCATATCTTTTTAACAAATTAACTTTTATCATTTATCCCAAAAAATTAATCGAGTCAGCATTTTTATAATCATGGACAAGTTATTCCACAATCGTATTCCTTGAACTGAGGTACATTTTAGGTTTTACAAACATTTCAAATCCTTTAAAATTATAACTTACACTGTCTGGGCCCTCATTTTAAAGAAATTGTTCAGTGATACATTATTATTAATATTAAGACTATACTTTATTATTTTTAAATGATTTACTGTTTCATTTGAGAACTGGTCTGTTTCTGCAGCTCAAGCATCACTGACCTCGTTGAAGATGGCCAAGTTCTCGCACTGCGGCGCTCGGGTTTTATGAGTGAAACCTGGAGGGCAAACAGACGTGGTTATAGCAACGGGATTCACAGGCCTCAGTCATAATCCAGCAGATGAAACCCAAACCAAACAATTTGTCGGGATGACAAAGACGGCGGCTTCAACAAAGTGGATTGTTGAGTGTGGAATGAAACAGCAAAAGTCTCAAGTTATATCTCTGGGTTTTATTGAAATTTAGACATTTTTTTATTACATCTTTTATTTTATTCTTTTATTTTTACAAGAATACAGAATATTGTATTCTACTGCAGAATACTGCATTGAGCTCAGACCCAAAACCAGTGTTGTATAAAGTACCACAAAGTGATACTTGAGTAAAAGTACAAGTATCTTACCAAAAAATGACTTTGATAAAAGTTAAAGTCTCCTTTAGGAATATTACTTGAGTAAAAGTCTTAAAGTATCTGTTATTTTTTGTACTTGAGTTTTAAAAGCAAAAGTATTGATTTAAAATGAGCAGTTAGATTTTCTGTAATGACATTTATTAGGAGGTGACCTCCCCAAAAACATGCAGAAATGACTATATTGTATTCAAATAATTAATGTATGTTAAACTTAGGATGCACTAGTCCAGCTGTTTCAGTTTATATACATATATCAAGGCTGCACAAATATTTTCCTCAAAATGAAAATCTATCTGAGGGCTGCAGCCAAATATAATAGTATAATTCTTGAAATACAAATACTTCTGATGATAATTATGTCCTGCTGGAGTGTGACATGATTTGTTTGTGTACAAACTTATACAGTATCAAAATTTTATGTATTTATACTTGTCATTTAACCACAATTAAATTAACTCTATCTAGGAGGGACAATTTATATGAATAATATTTATTTTTTACAATAACAAACTGGAATGAAAACAAGCAAAAATGAAATTTTTACTTCTTGCCTTTTTTTAAGGAGTAGAAAGTACAGATAATTGTGTGAAAATGTAAGAAGTAGAAGTAAAACGTAGGCTGAAAAATAATTACTCAAGTAAAAAAAATCCCCCTTAAGTAGTAACAAAGTATTTGTACTTAGTTACTTCACAACTCTGCCTAAAACCATGATTATATTAAGAGAAACTTAGAGGTTTGAACTCAAGCAAATCTAACACTATTCAGCAGTCTTATACTGCGTAATAAATACATTTGTTAGGATAATATTTATAAACTGAAATACTAGTTTCAGTGTGATTTTATTTGTGTAATGAAGTTTTGTTTTTATAAAAATGTTACAAATATTTGACTAATGCAGCTGAAAACCATCTAAACAGTTTATTAGCTTTCTGTCTGGCCAACAAAATGTTTTTAAAATATATATATTTAAATGAATTTGGGGTAAAATGTCTTTTTTTTCCTCTTGATAAAATGGATAAAATGGATATCTTTAACAATAAACATTACAAAGATTACATAAGTTCAGGTGAGCTTCTTACTTGACCTGAGGTCAAAAAGACTCTGAGAACTAAAACATTTATTTTTGAAACTTGAAACTAATAAAGCGTCACACAGGTGTGTTTGTAGAGTTTACCTCTGAAGGAGAGTTCCACCTTCCTGTCCGCTCGTCCCGGCAGGTTGGAGATCCTCTTCAGGTCCACGCTGATGGACATGATGGCAGAAGACTCTGTCTCTGTTCACCTCTTTGTTCTTGTACTTTTCTGTCTACATGATGGATCCGTTCTGTCAGAAGGTAGAAATACCTGAGTGTCTGTAAAACTCTACCTGGGAGCTTGTTAAAGTGTGCCGTTGGGCAGGTCTTTCCTATGTTTGATAAAGCAAATAGTTGCTCAACTAGTTTCCTCAGGACAAAAAAAAAAAAAAAAAACATGCAGAGGAAAAGGCAGACAGAAAAAAAATACTTTTATAAAAAAAACAGTATTTATCCATAACATCATAAACTAACAACTTTCAATAAATTATCACTTTTATTAATGTAAATCTGTAAAAATCTAGTTCTTTTACCCACATCATTGCAGCTCAGTATTAGCAATGATTAATACCATGGTCCAATAAAATAAATTAGTTTTAGACCAGCAGCAAAAGAATAAAATAGTTTGGAAGAAAGTATTTTACATCAAAAAGAAGCATTTGCTTGTTAAAATTCATTAAGGAAATATTTTTAATTTTCCAAAAGTTGCTTTATTGATTCAAACATTCAGCACATATATGTTAAACTGCTCAGTATGTTGTACACATAATCTTAAACATTTAAACATACAGGTTATTTCTAACCCACAAATAAAAGTGACCTGCTGATGAGCACAAAACAATCTTCTTCCATCCACTTGTTACAGTTTTTAATCTCCCATAATTAGTTTACTTCAGTGGATTACTGATCCCAACTTTTAAACAAATCATTTGTACTTAATACAGATGACCTGTTGAAGTTACATCATGTGGCATTCAGATGGGTTACAGTGAAAACACAACTTATCCTAATTTAATAAGGGCATTTATGACATTTAAGGCTCCTATAGTGTAAAAAAACAACAAAAATTCCCCTGAAGAATAGTTTAACAAAAGGTGGAAAAACAAGCAACGAGGAAGCAACCTGACAAAATTATATCAAAATATAATGAAGCTTGGCTAAAATATATGGAATTATCTGGATTTAAGGTCCACAAAGGTGTTTTTTAAGCTGAAAAGCAACAACTTATTGAATTAAAGTGGTCAGGAATAGAAGAGGTGTAACTTTTATGACAATTGTATTGAAACAATAATAAAAAATATATATTTTCAGGTCTTTTAGTAAAAAGCACAAGTGGTAAATGTGACATCTTAGAGCAAAATAACATTTAAACAGTTTCCAAACAAAATAATAAAAAAATGGAAAAAAAAAATATTGGCATTTCAAAAACAGAAGAAAAAAATGTGGCAATGGTGTTGATCTGAAGTGGTTTTTAACGTATAAATAAAATATTTCAGCACTTTTTTTGTTGTCATGATTAACTTCAACATTAAAGATTTGCTACATCCCTCTCCCTGAAACAAAAGGCACAAAACTAGTGATTATAAGCAAGTTAAAGTGGTTACAGTATTAAGTGCGGATAGCTGTGTAGTTTAACTACCAGTACATAAATGTGGTTTTGACACTTTTAAAAACATGAATTTTAAATTTAAGCATCAGATCATTCCAGTTTTAAAGAGGAGAATCATCAAGTTATTAAAAACTAAAATTTAACCACATCTTTCAGCCCCTGAACGTTGACGAGTTGAGCTCAAACACAGAAACACCTTAATGTAACACTACAGCTGGATAATTCAAACTAAACCTAATAAAAATGTAAAGTCCTGCTGAGCTGGTTGACCTGAAAGCAATACTGACATAAACAGAGAAAAGTGGCAACATCCACAACCAGTAATAGCAGTAATTACACATTCAAGATAAAGTGGCTGAGAAGCATCATAAAAGCTGCGGTGCGGTCTAAAGTAAGGCAACGGTGAAGTTAATAAGGCTTGGAGCATAAAGCTATGTGTATATATTTCAATATATAATATTTTCCAGCATTTTATGTGTAAGAAAAGTGCAAAGTATTGGCACTAAATCAATAAGGTTACAAATAAACCACACACACACACACAGAGATGGTAAAGATGGGAATGAGAACCACTGCAGTTCTGCTAACGTCCACTAGAGGGACAGAGAGAACTTTTCAATCTGCTACTGTGGCAACATTACTGAGTTGGAATGTGGAGGCAGAAAATGTGTGATTTGCATAGTTCAAAAGCAGCAGAAGTCGAAATCTAAATTATTATTGAACTGAAACTGAAGCAGTAATAAAACCTGAAGGTAAAGAAGGGATATTTCTTTTTGGCATTAATATTAGGAAGTGTTTTTTTCTGATTGGTTTACAGATCATGCAGGTCCTTGTTGATTATGTGGGCTGCAGCCCCCCCAGGCTGGAGCGTGGTGTGGAATGCGACGGGGTGGGGGTGATGGTGGATTTGGGGATTAACAGCGTGGGTTGCTTGAGTGAAGTGCTCAGGGTTTGGGAGCAGCTTGTTGTTTCATCGGTTCCAGGCCTCTCATTTTGAAGTAGGACAGCACCTGGCTGGGGACCTCAGCGAGGACAGCCTGGGCCAGAGCCGGCATGGGAGCCTGGTCAGACAGAGAGAAAAACACTTTGAAACTTCTGAAGCAACATTTTCTGGCTGAAATATTTCACCAGTTTCTAGTCTTTAAAGTCTGAGCTGCACAGGAGGAATTTATAAAAAGAAAATCTTACATCTTTGAAATCCCTGAAGGGGACAAACTGGACAATGTCTCTGGCAACAGCTTCTCCCACAGTGGACCTGAGCACGCCATCGTCTCCATCCAGAAGCTCCATGGCCTTAAAATCAGCCGGCCCCACCCCCACGATAATGATGGACAGGGGCAGCCTCGACGCTCGGACTATGGCGTCTCGGGTCTGATCGAAATCTGTGATCTCCCCGTCGGTGAGGATGAGGAGGACGAAGTATTGCTGCAGAACAGAACAGAACAGAAAATGAAGTTAAAAATCTTAAACTCTTTGCCGTGTTCAGTTTGTGTTTGCGTGTTCTCACCGAGGCTGCGTTGGTCTGAGATGCGCTGTAGGCGATGGAACCAACATGGTCGATGATGGGAGAGAAGTTTGTGGGTCCGGAGAGTCTGACCTGAGGCAAAACCATCCTGTAGGCTTCCACAATCCCCTGAATGCCTGAGACACAAAATGTTCTGGTTTTGTTTGAGCTGATAAATAATTGAGACAAAGAAATAGACAACAAAAAAATTCTAATTTTGGCCCAAAAAAAAGAAAAAAAAACCCAACTATCTGACCATCAAGTAAAACACTAATTTTGATACAATTTCCGACAAAAACAGTGATTTAAAATGTACTGAATAAACATTTTTAAACTTGCTTAAAAAATACCTACAAAAGTAAAACATAATATTATGTTTAACAGGATAAGTAACATTTTAGGGTGTTTTTTGGTAGAATCATCAAACTTCAATAAGAAAAAATTTTTTTTAGTGCGCACAACTCAAATTTCCTTATAAAAAGGGAAAAGAGTAAATGGGTGCCTGGTTATTAAGAATAAAAAAAATGGGATAACCAGCACTCAAAAAAATACATCTTGATTTTAATAAGGGCAGAGTTTTGAGAGAATCATCAAACTTGCCAGGACCAGAAGCCCTTATGAAGACCAAAGACCAGTTTTGTTATGGTGGAAAATCTTTTCTGTGGTTAAAGGTCAGGTTTAGGCTAAGGTGTGAGTTAGATATGGGCTAGGCTATAGAAGAGAATGAAAGTCAATGTAATGTTCCATGTATTAATAATAGAAACATAAATATGTGTGTGTGTGTGTGTGTGTGTGTGTGTGTGTGTGTGTGTGTGTGTGTGTGTGTGTGTGTGTGTGTGTGTGTGTACCTTGGCAGTAGGGATTAGAAGGATTGAAGTTGAGGGCAAACTGATGATTTGCCGCCTGTAGAACAATAAAAAGTTCAAAACACAAACTAAAACTTAGCAAACCATAGATTAAACATCTAATTTAACAGATGTATATTTTTTTAGCTCAGGGTTTCACTCAATACAGTGTTTCTATCTGTTCAGTTAGGTGAAAACCTGTGTTCTGATTGGTTCGTTGAAAAGCTGACCTGAAAGTCTGGAGGGAGTTTGGCTCCGAAACCAAAGGCTGGGAAGAGTTTATCACTGAAAGATAAAACACAACATACAGTAAATAAACAAATAAAAATCTAAATTTAAACAGCAGGAACTGTAAACCAGCACTGAAATAACTGTACAGGAGACAGTTTGTGTGGTTAGCTCCCAAACTTCTCAGCCTCTGACCCACCAAACAGAAATTTGTGAATTTGTCCACCATCTTTGATTAAAGTAACCAAAACATACTGTATAATTAGCTTAATTAAACAAGGGTTAGAGCAATAAAAAAACATATTTACAATATTTTTCCTAAAAAACACATTTTATCTCCAATAACAAATATGATAAGGATGTATAATATCAAGTATGTTTATTCTGAGTTTTGTTTACAAAAACTCAATGTCCCAACACCAACTTTGTGAATTACAGTGTAAATTATATGTTTTAAATTAGACTGTTTGAAAAGCTTAGTTGGTAAAAATCAAAAGAAAACATTTTTTTAGGAAACGAGCTGTGATCGAGGGGTTTATTTAAATGAGTTGGAGCGTGCAGAAGTGTCTGTGTGTTTCAGTGTGTACTAACGTGTCATAATCCTGGACCACCTGGCCCACAGACCACAGCGCAGACAGGTACTGGTTCAGCCCGTCAGGACTCATGTAGTGGAGAGAGTTGGGCGAGCGCGGGTCACCGTTTGAGCCGGTGAAGTCGATGCCAACCTAACGTGTTCGTACATCGTTAGTTCAGGCGTTCATTCAGCTGCATCTTTAAGACAGCTTGCATGTGAGCTGATGTGAACTTACAGTGAAGTTGATCTGGCAGCCGCCCATCACAAAGTCCAGGAAGGTGTACTGAGTCTCAAACTGCACACAAACAAACGCATACAAATATCTGAAAAGAAGTGTAAGATTTCAATGATTGAGAAAGAAATTCTTGAAGCCCGAAGCATCAAACTCTGAAATACTGGGATAACGATGTTTTAAGCTGGTAAATTCTAGAGCTGTGTAACACCTACAGCAGCGGTGTCCAAAGTCAGTCCTCGAGGGCCGCAGCCCTACATGTTTTACGTTTTTCCCTGCTCCAACACACCTGATTCAGACATAATTAGAAATAAAAGCAGAAATAGATAAATGAACCACTAAATGAATAAATACCTTTAAAATGCACCAAATAAATTAAGAGATATTTACCTCATGTTTGAAGTTGACTGCGATCTTAACACATAATTTAAAATTTTACAGTTTTTTTTAATATTTCTATATTTAGCTTGTCATTTTCTGTACATGCATTTGTGTCTCTTAAATGCTTAAATTAAATTTAAGCATTTAATTTTTAATAATAAAAAAGCTATTCATTTTATTGGGAAGGAGGGAAAAAAAAAATATATATATATATTTTTTTTTTCCCTTCTTCCCAAAATAAAAAAATAAATAATAAGATAAGCCTTTATTGTCATCGTACAGAGCACAATGAAATTGCAGATAAATAAATAAATAAAAAGGCACAGGTACCTTGCCTTTGTTTTAAAGTAAACTTTAAGCTAAACTGAGACAGCACAAGCATGAATTAAAAAGAAATAAAAACACTTGTTGGAAAAAATATAAACATAATTAAGCAAACAAATGCATGTACAAGTACAGAAAAAAACAATTTATATATTTAAAAAAAAACAGTAAAATTTTAATTATGTGTTAAAATATATAGATTAATTTATTGGAACTAACCTGGAAAAATAAATATGAAAGTCAAGTAAAATATTAACAGGAGATAAAGTTCTTTTTCCAATTTAATTGGTGCATTTTAAGCGTGTTTTAAGTGATTCATGTAATAATGTTTTTTTTTCTAATTATGTCAGTTTAGGCCTGATAATCTTCTATTCGTTCAAATCAGGTGTGTTGGAGCAGAGAAACAAGTAAAACTTGCAGGGCTGCGGCCCTCCAGGACTGACCACTGACCTACAGTGTTGCCATTAAAACAGGCAACACACTTCTTTTAAATCCAATAGTTTCCAAACTGTTAACTCTTTACCGTACAGCTCTTCACACAAACAACCCCAGAGTTCTTGTAGGATTTCTTCTTCTTCTGTTTATCAGGGTGGACGCATTCGAACTCCACCTGGATAAACACACAGCAAACAGCTCAACCACCTCTGACCAGCCGACAGATTAGTTTAAAAATGATATATTTTCACTCACCGGTGAGCCGCTCCCAGCTTTCTGCAGCTCCGACACTTTGGTGGTAAAAGAGCCGATCAGATCGTGAGTGCCGTCGCTGTCGTAATCAGAACAATCCACCTGCAGGAAGAGGAGACTTTAAATCACTGATGAAGGTCTGATTGGTTTGTTACGAGTGAAAAGCTGGAAGCTGATTGGTGGAAACCTTCAGGGGCTTTTCAAGGTCACTGGAGCAGAACGTCTGCAGAGGAACGGTGAACTTCTTCCAGGTGGGGTTCAGATTGTTCTTCACCACCTGCAAAAAAACCCAGCTTATTTAATTTTAGCTGATTCTCAAATGTTAAAATTAAACTTATTACCAATTTAAAACAAGTTACAATGGAGGTTTCTATGGTAAGTAAGAAAACATCTTCAATTTAGAACCATATTTATTCTTAAAATGACTTGAAATGATGGAAACTGTGACACTAAAGTCTGGAACAAATGTGTGATAAAAAAAACTGTTTACTTCAGTTCTGTGGACCAGCTGCCATTTCCCATCAGCTCCTTGTTTAAAAAACTCCAGGAATGGATCAGATTTCCCGAATGTATCCTGGACAAAAAGAAGAAACTTTGCATCAACTTTTTTAAAGGAAGAACGATTAAATAAGTTTTGAAGTGAAACAAGCTCAACAGAAAATAACAAAAATAAATCGTGCTGATTTTTGTTGTTCTGAGTTTTACGAGTCACTAACAAAACTGGAAATTAAGGTTAAATAATTAAATATATGCATTTAAACATTTAAAGTACGTTACCTTTTTATCAAGCTTTTTAGCTTCCATCTCCAACACAATGGCTCTTTTGTCTTTTATCTCCTCTGCAGAGACCTACAGACAACACTTACAATGTCACTGTTTTTTTTCATAGCAATACAGAGTACATGTATGTATAAATCCTACATACAGTGATGGTTCCTTTCCCTGCTGGCTTGTCTTTCTTCAGCTGGAGAGGTCTGGTAATAGTTTTACTGGAAACTATCTGAAATATAAAAAAATGAAACAACTCCTTCAGTAAAATATCTCAAACTCACAGCAAATTAATCCTCTATAACATTTTTTATTTTCTAAGCATCCTATCAAAACTCTGCTCAGAGTCATGAGCACATCTGGCCTGCAGGGGGAGTTAGAGTTCCACTAGAGTTCTCAAGCAGCCCTGCACAAATTAAAAAAAAAAATAAAAGATTGCAATATTGAACAAAAAATACATATATTTGTTTCTGTAATAATACGTAAATGAAAGATGGATGAGTTTCATATATTACTACACCAAATTCTAGTCTAATATCTGCAGTTATAGACTTTTTTTTACTGGTTAGCCATGGCAGGGTACTTGACTTGTGTTTACTCCAAACCCTAACTAGTTGCAGATGTTTAAAATCCATCCATTAGTTTTGCTAACAAACAACTGGCTCTTCATGTGCAGCGAGTCTTAAACCGTACCTGTCCCAGCGTTAGCTCCACCCCTCCCAGGTAGTCATCATCCTTCAGGTCAGGGGACTTGTTATCGATGTCATAGACTGCCAGCTTCAGATTCTGGACCGTCTCGAATTTATAATCCAACCTGAGGCGCTGACTGAACGACGGGCTGGAGCAGTTCTTCACACGTTCAGTACGAGCCAGCTGACGGGGTCAAGAAGAGACGTTGCTTTCATACATTTTTCTGAGCAGAAGGAAATCTTTTAAAGAAAAATAAGCGATAACGGTGAGCTACCTCTGTCCATTTGTCTCCTCCTGAGCTCTGCAGCAGAACACAGAGGGGATCTGACTTTGATCCAACATCTTTGTCCAGCAGGTTGGCGCAGGAAACGGTCAGCTCTACCTTAGAGACACAGTCCGCCATCTGAAAGGAGCACAGCAAGATCACTCACCTGATCAGAGTCAAAATGGCATATACGGTTTACGAGTAATTCTAAAACCATACAACAAAATAAAAATAGTATAATGAATAATTTACAGGTGATAAACCTGATAACATGTATCTGGATTGCTATCTTGTAAAACTGGCTAAATGAAATGCAACAATAATTGCTTAAAATAAAAAAGTCAGTTATTATACATGACCACAGATGTCTCCATAAAGCAGCAGAATTACTCTCTTTGAATATGGACAATAAAAGAAACAGCCTGATTGAACCAACTCAAAACGACTGACTCTTCAAACATCATTTAGCACTAAAACAATTCATGTACGGACACTTACAGTTCATAAAACATTATTTAATGACTCATTCTGAAGATATGAAGTGAAAGTGGCAGCATATTCCTTTCACTTCTTTCTTATCTTGCTCTTTTACATCACATTTACCTCAGTCAGTTCTCTGTCTTGATATGTCAGTTGCCCTGTTTTTAACTTGTCTTTGCATGCAAAACCGGTCTTCTAACATCATTATCATGTCATTCCTTCCACTTTTTTCCGGAAAGCTGCGATAAACGGATGGCGCCAGACCGTGGAGCTGAATTATTAATTAAAATTTTCTCCCCAAACAATACAGTGAATTAGATTGAAAGGAAGCAGTTCACTCGTTTCCAAGAAAACACACCCATTCATACACAGAAACAGAGTTATGTCACCACAAACTGTTTGAATCGTGGGAGAACAAACACCAAAAACGGAGGATATCAACCACTCCCACGACGACACCGCGGTCACGTCATCCACGGTTCAGAGCTCCTGAATAAATATTGCGCGTTTACACAGCTTATTACGGTTCCGC
>JAUBOC010000138.1:3445573-3461115 GCA_032275365.1 Anablepsoides cearensis | reverse complement strand
AACTGTCGTTTGCAGGCGGAACCGTAATAAGCTGTGTAAACGCGCAATATTTATTCAGGAGCTCTGAACCGTGGATGGCGTGACCGCGGTCACGACGTCAACCCGAAAAAAAAACTACAAAACAGACGATACAACTTTACTAAACGGAGAACATTTATTATTAAACATAACTTGACCGAGCTATCCAATATTATATTTAAAACATTAACCCGCTAGAAATGATTTTCTCACCGTAAGTATATAAAAAATATATATTTTTTACCTCAATTCGCCGGGTTCAAACGCTTTAGCTAACAGAGCAGTGAGCTATGCAGCGGGTGAACTAACAGCTCTCTGATTGGTCAGTCAGTTCCTAAAACGGACGATCTTATTGGACCATCAGGCTGTCAGTCACGATATCTGGGTAAGCCCACATTCTTTCACAATAAAGGTTGTGACATAAGCTTACACGCTTCTGACTGCAGCTGTTGAAGCATTGATCAGTCTGGAAGATGGCAGTACACACACATATACAAGAAGTCAGTGAAGTTTTTAACATTTCATCAGTTTGGTGATCATAAACACATCTGAATTCAGCATGGCTTTAACAAGCATTACGATCCATTTCACAGATAAAGAAGTGCCAACAGCAGTCACAGACGAAGCAATTATGCAAATCACACAAAAAATGGGAACACCAAAGAATTTAAGAAAAAACAATGTTTTCAGTGCTAAACATATTAATTGCATATTTAAGTATGCACACTTAAGGTGTTCAATGCAATGAAAACTACAAACAAGCACACAATCTGACTTCAATTGAAAAAAAAATCTAAATGAAATCCAATTCGTCTGATTCAGTTATTGTATTATACTTTTAACATAGGCTGCTTTTATTATATTCCAGCTTTAAAATGTAGTATAAACACATAAACTAGATAACAATAAAATAATTAAAATACAAGAATCCTGATAAAATGAAAATCAGGTTTAGCATCTAACAACTGCTCATAATAAACTGGTCCATCCAAACTCTTTACCAAAAATATGTTTATATACCATACAAAGCCTTATAATCTAAATATATATTTTTTAGAAATTATGCCAAATGCCATCTAGCTTCCACCATTTAGGCCTACCATTTAATAACCACAACTTGCATGCCACTTCCTATCACATAAACACTCAAACCACAAGCAGCTATGAATTGCACGTTAGCATTTAGTTACCATCTTTTACAATGTGTCCTGCAGGTTAGGCCTGCAGTCTTATCCAGCTTTCAAAATGATACAATCAGACAGACCACCTTCAGTTCCATTTTGAGCTTTATAGTCCCTCAGGGGGACATAAATAATATAAAAACTTAATAAATGAGCTGCAAAAAATAATTATCAGTGTTTTATGTAAAAGCCCCGAGTTTGAATATAATTCTTGCAGATTTGTTCAGGTTGAAGTTAAGTTTTTTTGTTTTTGTGTCAGGTACATGATGCAACTGTCCACATTCTCAACAGGTGGGTCTTTGATTAATGAACACCTAATTGAGACTTTTAGTTTTTTTTTTTCCTACTTAAATCAACAATCACTTCTTAGGTTTTGCTGACCTTCGTGAAGTAGTCCTCACTATACGTTTTCTACATAATCACAATCTGCCTCACCACTAAGTGAGCGTCTCAACACAAGTTACAATAATGTAACTGAAAAATTATCATGATCATAATCTCACAATATTCCCTAATCACAAACACCCTTTGGATGGTCATTTATAGGCTAAAACCCATAAACCATCTTATTCTGCTAAATTACTAATAAATTAAAAAATAAGATACATTTACAACATAAACAATAAATCTACATTTGTTTGGACTTCTTCTACTTTAAGCATTTATATTTTTTACCATTTTTAAAGTTTCACTCATGACTGTGAAAGTGTATTTTCAGTTGACTAGATTTATCTAACAGTTTCACTAACAAATAAAATTTTATTCTCAAAAATAATACTGTGAGACACTTCTAAATGCATTTCAAAGCCTGGCTGACAGACGTGCTCACTGGACTAAACTGTTGATGAACTACAATTTTAACAATTCATGTAAATATAAATATGTAAATTAAATTATTTTTCTTAAAGCAATAATATTAATACAAGTTTGGCCCTTTATAAACCTCTAATAAGTTCAAGACATTTATTTAAACAAATTGTTAAAAATCTTAATTTGAATGTATGATGCAAATGCATTTTAGCTGCATGCACCCTTAATTTATTAGAGCTTTTACGTTATTGCACTAAATTAATAATTAGTCCTTTTAGAGAGACACTAGCCTCGTAAACTGGATTGATTTTAAACAGAGGAGCAGTTTGTGTTACTGAAGTCTCTACTTCCTCCATCACTGGCTTGCAACCATCTAAACACATCCTATGTCTCCACAGATCATCAGATACCTTAATGCTTTGCTCATCTCAAACTCTTTTCAAAATTTAAAATTACCACACAGTTGCCTATAAACCACCTTTTAAAATCTATCCAGTCTGCAGAAAATATGTCCTTTTAAAAGGTAATCAGCGAACTGCAGTTCATTAATTCATTCTCATGTGTTGTAAACAGGAGGATTTTTTTGTTCATCACTCACCTGCAAGATCTGCCTTTTATTAATCGACACAGGAGAAATCCCAACAGCTTTACTGTCGACAGCTCCACAAACACAGACTGCACACTCAGACTCACATCCTCTGCAGAAAGTTCATCACCTGGATTTATTGTTCCAACACATTCCTGCTTCTCTCCACACACCTACTGCACATCATCCACACCATCTTTACCAATACCCAGTGTTTCACTTCATTTTATTAAGGCCAGTTCATCATGTTTATGCACAGACACACACAAACACACATATATATAAACACACATTCAGTTCTTGTACCTGTTTGGAGGTTTACCATTTCCTGAATGCTGACGTTTCCTCATTAGACCAAGCTAAGACTTAAGACTTTATAAAAAAAAAAATGCTTGTCAGGCAAGAAAAAACAAACAGCAGCATAGGATGGTGCAAAGAAACTAAAAGCATGAGACAACTAAAGTAAAAATATATTACTGTTAAAAACTTAATCTGAATCCAAATGAATAACATATCCCTAAAATTCGAACCTTTTTTAACTTTTAAGATAATCCTCGTGCTTTTTTTATTTCAACTCTCAAAATTAGAGAATATGCATAATTACAACTTTAGAAAAATAGATGGGACTTACTCCTACATATCTCAACTCTTTAGCAATTATTCTCATATTTTAATGGAACATATCAGCTCTTTGCTGTGGCATGAAACAACCCAGACCAGATACTGTGCAAAATGACAATAAAAACTGAGTGCAATAGTCTGCAAATCTCATACTTATTTTATTCACAATGGAACATATTAAATGTATCCAGTGTTGAAACCAATAATAAAACTATTTAGATTTTCATGGCAGAAACGCATCTGAAAATGTTGGGGCATTGGCAACAAAATGAAGCTAAAGTTAGTGATACAAATAAAAACTGTTACTAATTATGGTAACATGTCAGTATTTTGTTTTTACATTTTATATAATATGTACTTTTTGGAAGCAGACTATTAAAGGAGATGGTACTTTAAGATAAAAGTGCATGAAAAATATAAATATAAGAAAAGCAAAGCTTTTAGGAGGCAAAATCCTAATATTTCAACTTACATTGACCTAAGACAAGCTTCCATTATGAGACAGTGAAGAGCAAACAGGTTAGAGAGCTTTTATTAGCCAAAGCAAAGGAGACTCCACAGCATGTATGGTTATACGATCACACAAATTTGTTCACACTGACAATAGAAACAAATGTAAGATTTAATGCAGAAACATCAAAATCATGATCAAACGTACAAAGTGCTACCAACTAAAAGAAAAATACTACAGACTTCATCTGAGCACACTACAGTCCAAACGCCTACAAAGCATGTGCTGTGGGGGGGTGGGGGGGGGGACTTTCAAGGGTAGCATACTTAGGAAACATCATAAAAATAAGACAGAAGAAAATAGCAGGCCCAGAACAAAATGAAAACATGATTCCACCATCTTTTCAGCCAACATCCTTTGTACAGCAACAATGCAACAGCTTTAAGTTTGATTTTCACCACAGGAATGGGAGATGTTGTTTCACCAGAGCTTGAAATCACAAACACGATCGTGCCGAAAAAGCTTTTCATCATTATTTCATCATAGCAACATAAATCGTGATGACTTTTCCACAGTTGCACAGTTTACCAGAGCAACAAAAGATGTAAAGATTTTAATGTAGCAACAATGCAGTTTGTTTTTTTGTTTGTACCATAGCATCAGAACATGAACATTTTGTTATGGCAACATACTGTGGTTGTTCGCTTTACTACAGCAGCAGAGCATGTGAACATCAAACCACAGCAGCAGAGTATTTTAAAGCATATACAGCAACAATGGTTGTGAGCCTCTTTACAATCATCAGCTTACCATGGCAAGAAAACAGGTGACTGTTGAGATAAACATAAAAGCTGCACCGTCATGAAAACTGGAACGGGAAGGACCAAAAACCTGCCAATGTTGTCATTATAACCATCATAACCACAAAGTCCATTGGTTTGTGCAACCAAAGTCAGCAGCTGCAGGAAAAAACATGGTGTAGATTACAGTCTTTAACGGACACACTGCAAAAGACAGGGCTTACCTGTTGATATTTACATAAAAGAAGGGGGCGGGGGGATTGGTCTTTGTAATGACTGACAGTCACTGATTTGAACACTGGACAGTTGGGTTTATTTCACCAGGACAAATGTAAAAGTCTTATATACAGTCACGTTGCTTTAGGTGGAGCCCTATCCTAGGCTTATCTTGACCTTTCGTGAACCAATAGGTCTGTCATTCAGTTCCATGACTGCAGCAGTGGCCTCCTCGTGGTTCTGGAAAGCCACCATGGCCTCACCAGTTGGCAAACCTTTCTCACTGAACTGCAAGCAGACCGAGCCTGGCAACACCTGGTAGCCGTAGAAGAAGTCCATGATCTCATCCACGGTAACGGTGAACGGCATGTTCTGAATTTTCACAACTGTTGGGCCGGCAGGGCAGTGTTGGTTGTTGGGATTGCTGGGTCCTCCTGGAACTGGCTGGTTGCAAAGGGCTTCGGCGCCTGGGGTGAACCCCTGCTCTACTCCAGTTGGGCGGCCATGGTTGTTGGGCCCTCCTCCTCGGTTTTGTCCTCCTGTACTTCCTTTTCTGTTGGCGTTGTCAAAGGGCACGATGCCTCGAAGACCATCTTGGCCAAACGGAGGCCCTCCGGCAGCTCCAGGGCGAAAGCCGGGTGGCTCTAAGATAGGCGCTCCGGGAATTCCTGAAACTAGTGGCGGAGTGACACCTAAATTCACTTCCCCTAGCCTGGCGGGCATTGGAGGGAGAGGAGGGGGGCCTGCCAGTCCATTTCCTGGAGTCGAGAATGGAGCTACAAAGGGGCCACTGCTGAGGTTCCCCATGGTGTTTCTAAGGAAATTAAACTCGTCACCGCTAATCCCAGCAAAAGGGTTTATCTGGGGCGGCTGGGGACTGGGCTGTGCCGGCTGGTGTTGACTGTGGCTTTGGTTCTGATTATGCTGGTTATGGATGCGTTGGCCCCTTTTGTTTTGAGGCGGAGGATTTCTCTCAATTTCCTTCATCTGATCAAAAGTTACCAAATGGACAAAGGCGTCCCGACCATTGAGCTTCTGCCGATGCAGCCGTTCAGCTTTGCGGGCATCTTCTTCACTTCGCAACTGGAAGGTGGCTTGGCCCAAACCATTTCCATGGCTATCTGTCAGGACTTTCAAGGTGTCTTCATAGATTCCTACACCTTCAAGGAAGGCACGAACATCCTTCTTGGAGATGTTGTAAGGGATGTTGGAAATGTGGGCACAATTTCTAGGAGCTTTCAAGCCATCTTGGCCCTTGCCGTCACCTTGTATTGTTTCACGCTTGCGGATAGCATCAATCTTTTCAAGCATTCCCTTTCGGCTGATTGGATGAACCTGGATAAAGCGAGAGCCCATATACTGCATGTGGGAGGCAAGAGCAATCTTGTATTCCTCTTCAGATTTAAACTCAAGGAATCCCTCTCCTGTAGCACGTCCATTTGGACCATAGGCAATGTAGATGCTATCCTCCACAATCACCAAATTCTTAAAGAACTCTCTAATCTGTCTTTTGTTGGCTTCATAAGGGAGACCCTTCAGGTAGACACAGAACTCCTGCCTGTGAGGCGATCTGTCTCGATCTCTGCCTCCTGTCCCAGGATTTCCACGACGGTGCTGCTGATCCTGTGCCTCATTGCTGTTACTTGACTTGTTACCCATGTGAAGAGCCAGGCCCAGCCCGCTGTCGCTAAAGCTGACCCACTGCTGTTCAGAGCCTGGGCAGATCTCAATGAATCTTTGGCCCATCATGCCACCCCCCAGCTTCAAAGCCTCAAAGCTGTCGTGGGGAGAAAAGAACTTAACCATGGCCCTGCCACTCGGACGACCCTGCCCATCCCTTTGTAGGCGAACCGCATCCACCCCGAGACCCCGAAAAAAATCCCTGACTTCCATCTCTGAGCAGGAATAATGAAGGTTTTGCAGGAGAACATACATCTCATCAGGATTGGGTCCTCCAACCCCAGTGGCTGCTGCAGCGGCAACTTTCATATGAGCCTGAAGGCCGAGTGAGGCCAGTGGAGTAAGAGGATTAAACAGCATAGGGTTGTGGGTCCCAAGAGGGAGGCCTGAGCCCAGTCCTGTTGGTGGAGGAAGGGAGGGATTGAAGGGAGGTAAAGCGGACATATGAGGAAGATGAGACATAGGGGGTATTGGGGGTCCTTGTGGTAGTTGAGTAACAGAAGGGACAGGTGGGAGGGTAGACACAGGAGGAGGAACTGGGATTGTGGGCATAGTTGGCAAAGGGGGCATGGAAGACATGTTAGGAAGAGCAGCGATGGGCGGGGGACCTGCACCGAGTGATGTCAGAGCTGTGGTGATTGTAGGGGTTGAGCTGTAGCTATTGGGGAAACTTGGCACCACATTGGCTAAGGTTGCTGCTGCTTTGCTGCTTATTTGTTCTTGAGATGAGCTCACTGCTGTCACTGAGGCCGGGGTGTTGCTGAAACCCTGATTTCCATGGCTGCCAGAGCGTCCTCCTGCCACAGACTGGACAGGTGGCATGGAGGCTGCACTTCCCTGTCGGTTAGCATTTCCTGCTGTGGGTGCAGCTATTTCAACACCTCCTGCTCCAGCTTCAAATCTACGGCGGCTAAGTTCAATCATGTTCTGCATTTCTGTCTTGCTACTAAGCAATAGTGAGACTTTGGAGCCTTTGATGGACCCACCCGTTCGCATCATCCCCTGTCGAGCATCCTCATCGGTGGCAAACACAATGAAGGCCTCACCGTGTTCACCCCCGACGATGTGCACTCCACCGTCAGGAATGGTGAGGCCAGAGAAGAAGTGTCTGATGTCCATGGTGCCGGCCACTATGGGCAGACCCTGCAGCCTGATGACTACCGCCATACTGACTGCTAAACAACAGCCCTACAACCTAGAGAGAAAGCAACACTACCATCAGATGCAAAGCAAAATGAAGGACAGCAGTAATTATGTTTCTCAAACTTCACAGTTTGTAAGCAAACAAAGATAAAGCAAAAAAAACAAAACAGTTTCTTCAACATAAATTAGAAACTACTTGCATATGCTGCACAAACATTTTAAGTTCTGAATTTGAAAAACAGAAGTGTTTTGAAGGGATGCACGGGGAAAAAGATAAGCATTTTGCAATTTTTGTTTGCAAAAATTGACCAAAAATAGGCTACTCTTGAAGATTTAAACAAATCATTCTTCCTGTCAGAAATTTTAGATCATACATCACATCTGATTTTTGATAAATCAGAACATCGGCAAATATTAGCATGAACACAAAGTGACAGGAAGAAGAGTTCCCAGAAGAACACAACACTTCAGAATGACAAGATTAACGCTATAGTCTCTCATCAATAATTTGCACATCCACATTCAAAAGCTTAAATGTGTTCAACATGCCAAAACATTTGCCGTCTACGGACTCTGTTAGGAAACATTTAACTAGTTGCCGATATTAGCATTTTTCTGAAACAAACATGAACCAATATAATCTCATACCCTTCAAATCTTCTCAACAAAAATTATGTTTTTTCCAAGTAAAGAGTTTACTTTAAAGTACAATTTTATAGGGTTTTTTTAATGCTTAAAAGCTCAGCCTAATACCAGACAGATATAATTTTAGATCAACCTCAGTCTGTGTAAACTTGAATTTTAACAAAAATATAGAACCAATATGATCCAATTCAGTGTTTGCTCAACTTCTTCCTAATTTTACTGTATTTTTTACAATAAAGGCATTCTGAATTATTTTCATACAAAAGTAAAAACTATAAATCTCATGCAGTTTGAAACTCACCAATGCAACTAAGCAGTGCCTATAGTTTCACTGAGTAACAGGATTTCTGCAGGACAATGAAACCTGGTGAAAAGGTCAGAGAAACAAACATTGTTCACACAAAACATTACATTAAATGTTACATTAGCTACCATTAGCCAGTGTTTTCAGCAGTTGTAATGAACTTGGGTCGGCAACTACAAACTACTAGACTAATAAACACTATAGTTTATTGTATTTCAATGTTATTTTTGTTTTATACCAAGAGAAGTGTCATTAACCCTAACCCAAAGCAAATAAAAGACAACTCAGGAGCAGATGTTGTCAGACAGCCTCTACCAAGAGTGAAACATTCCGGACTAAAAGAAACCACAATAAATAAAACTAGACTCAAAATTTTATTTCAAACCAGCAACCCAGAAATACAAACACAAGTTACAAACAATAAAAGCAGCAGCTACTGCAGAAACCACTTCAGAACACCAAACAACACCCCAGGAGGACTTATCAAACAATCACAAGCTCAGTGATCCGGCTGATCATAAATGACTAAGTCAGCAGGTCACACCTTTGCACCTGCCTGCAACAACAAAAAGAGCATGTCGACCATCAAACAAGCATACTAACAACATTACATCTTAACAGTCAGCATAAAGCAGTAGCATAAAAAGCAGCGAGAAAAAGAACATCACCAAACTGAAAACACAGGAATTCAGAGAAACATTAGTTTCATGTAAACCACAGCAAATTTAACAGTTTACCAGCGCAGCACAAATAACAGTAAGAAGAGTAAGCAACAAGAATACAGAGCAACAATTTACACACTGGTAAAAACCCGCTGTCCAGCTGAATAACAGCAAATGAAGCAACACTTGCAGTTTGTACAATCCATGATGTTCCCCATTCAAGATGGACATGTCACCAAACTCACTCCCCTTTCTTGGTCCAATGAAAACCACTGACATCAACGAATGCCTGCATGGCACCACAAATTTAACATGAGGCTGTACAGCAACTTTATCATTGTCAGTACTAGTGATATTATTCAACAATAGCACATACAAATTCATAAGATCAGGGACAACTTCTTTGATGCTTCATTAGAACATATTTCTATTCATTTTTTTAAGAACTTCATCGGCTACAGTTACCAATCGTTGGTAACAAGCTACCAAAAAGTAGTCGAAAACAAACAGCAAAAACAGGCAGAGCTTGACTGGAAGGAAACAGCAACAGCTAACATAAAAAAACAAAATGAATCCCGAGGAAGAAGACAATTTTCAACCAAAGTAGCATGTTCTACTCAAAGAGCAGGGACAGAAAACTAAGGCAACAAGAGACAGAATTGTTCTGCAAACGGAGAAAAAATAAATAACAAATAAACCCTGCAAATTCAGGATAAAGAAACTAAACATTGTTCTCAAAAGTTGCTTTTCAAGCTTAAATACACAAATCCATGTGTGTTTTTGTTGATACCCAACAGCAAAGAGTGCATTTTCAGAGCTAAATGTATTAAAAGCAGCAGAAAACCTCAAAAGACTCAAATACAAGATAATCTGTTTTAAAACCAGCAGCATTATTTTCAATTTACCAACAATCACAAAAGACCTGATCCAAAACAAATCAATAACAATGTCTTTTTATCTCATCACACAGCCTCATAAATTATGAAATTATTCTTGCAAATACCTCTACTGCCTCTGATTCTGCAAACCAACTCCGAGCTAACAGATTCAAACACAACAAATTTATAAATGATTACTTTTCTCATTGTGTTCATCATCCATTTTGCCAACAAAACTGTAGTTTTGCACATTTTATGACAATTTTCAGGCAATAAAAAGTAATTCAACTGCTGAGTTTTTTGGTTTTCTTTAATAGAACTACTTAACATACTCCAGCTGAGCAAGAACAAATGAAAACAAACATCCTTCAACGTAAAAATTCATATTAACAATGGCATACACTGTCTGCATATGACAATCATAACAAATATTTAATTTACTCTTTTCACTCATTATCAGCTCATATTGCATGATGCCCTGACCAGGAGTGGCTTACATTTATGGTTTCCCGTGGGCAGTGAGCAAATGCCAGGTATCAATTTTCTTCCTTTGCTCAGAAACTCGAAAAAACATGAGCTGAAACGAAAAAAATAAAAAATAAAATCATAATGTATGTAAGTGACGGAAGCTAGTACCTACGAATTATGACAAATAAGCAAACTAATCTAAATAGTTTACAAATGCATTACACACTATGCAAACATTCGACATAAATCATCAGCAAACATATAGTAAATATTCTAAGTAGTTAAACAGCTCCCAGCAGTGTTTACGGCTTAGCTTCCTAGCATGCTAGCGTTCCGTTAGCAACCTAGCCGCTAGTTAAACATGCTTTATTTGCGTGTTTTTTGGAGCAGAACAGCGAGCAGAATACGTGCTTTCAGAGTAACTGCAGCAACGTCATTAGACGACCTATCGCTTGAGTATTCTTACCGAGAAATCTGTCAATTAACATATAGAGATTTAACTCATAAACAGAGGTCTTTTCTTCTCCCTTTACTCCTGCAAGCTTCTTCTGCACGAAATGTCGGCTCAAACACCGCGATAACAGATCTGATCTCGCGAGAACTGGCAGACAACGTCTTCTTGGTGTATTGATGCTCCCTGGTGGCTAAAACTACAAAAACCTTTTTTCAAGTTTCTCTGAGTATGTAAAACTTTCCAAAACAGAAAATTATAAAAAAATAAAATAAAATAAAAATAAAAACCAGGACATTTCCTGGGTAAAAACTAGGTTTCTGTACTTTCTCTAAGCTATTTCAAAATGGATAGCCTAGTGGGACAGTATCCATTTTTTGTTGTTAGTTTGAGAATTTATTATGGTTAAATTTGGAACATATTGTTTGTGCTTATCCTGGTGTATAACCTCAGTCAAACTGCACAAGGTAAAAACAAATATATTTTCAATGATGAATTTCTATGCTATAATTTACTGCATGTGGAAAATAAAACTTTAGATAATTTGAATGACGGTTGTTTTGTTGGCTTAAGGTACACAAATTGTTGACTAAGAAAATAGACATAGCTGTAGAAAATACATACAAAATTGCAAACTTTGTTGATTGCATCATCAGATGACAATGGAAGCTGAAATAAATTACAACAGCTTGAGACCCAGACATCCAGAAACAAGACAATTTAAAAAATCTGCACAAATATCAGTTTGATTCTGAAACCTTTCAGATTACACACCGCATAATCATTACAACTGTCGTAAAAAGCATCTTTGGTGGTCACTCTATTATGTAAATTATATATGTATTATATATTTCTACATAAAAATACCTTGTTTAAACAAAGAGTGCACCAATTTTGTATGCATGTCACAGATTTGATCCACTTTCTTTATGGTTTCAGCACTTTACTGTTGCTAAATAAAATAAAAAGAAAACTAAAGGATGTAGGGGTAGGGTACTGGATTCTGTTACATAACTCAAAAAGCATTGTGAGGCTATGCTGCAAAACCGATCAACGTTTATTACATGTCAAACTGTGAGATGATTACATACTGTGAGATGATTACATACTGACTTGTGACACAAATGTGAAATAAAAAAAAACATAAGAACTGGCACAAGATAAGCCAGACATTTTTATTTTAACTCACGTTTATTTTGATCTGTGCAAAGGTTTTGTCTCCCACCTTACATTTAGTTCAGAATTGACATGTAACAAATATTTTACAAGTTTAATTGTCCGTTGTTTTATGCGGATCAAACTGTGTGAGAAGAGTGGGTTACTCTCACAAAACATTTTATAAAACCTCCTTAACTCTCCATAACTGTTGAGTCCCATCTTAGGGAACCCAACCTTGTAAAAGCCTCAGTGAAAAACAGAAACTGCCGAGTTGTTCGTCGACTCTGCGCAGCATCTCCCGACGGCAGCCGGAGGAGCTTCGGCTGCGAGCGGACTTCAAGTCGGACAGGAAGTTTGTGCGTGTTTGTGTCGAAGTAGAAGTGAAATCGTCCCAAAAAATCTCTTGTAACTCTCATCCTTTTTCTGCAGCTAAAACGCTGACAGGAAGTGGGCGGAGTTCAATGCTGCGTCCACTTGATGCTCTTCAGGTCGATGCCTTCCTGGACCATCTCCCATAAAGGACTTCAAGACAAAACGAGGAGAAAAGGAAAGTTAGAAGCTGATATTGTAAACTTGATGTACCAGTAAATGTACGAGAATAAGAAGGAGAAAATAAGATGTAGCTGAGATCTGAACAAACAGTGCCATATTTTGACAATATTTCTTAACTAAAAGTATTTTTAGGGATTTTACTATTATAAATTAAGCTTGATACGACAGATAAAAATAAACGCCAGCTGAACTGACCTCATCTCTCGGAGTCTGCGGACTTGCTGGATGCATTTTTCTGCCGTGTAGTCCACTTCTTCTTCTGTGGTAAACCTGCCAATACCAAACCTACAACAAAAACAAGACACCATTAATAATTTCTACTTTACAGTGGGTTATAAAAAAGCATTTAAAAAAACAACTATACATAATCTATGAGTAGCTGAACATGGTTTGAAATATAAATTTGTTTAAAAGCTCATCAGGAACAGCAGAGTTAGCAGGATCAGTTGTAACAAACAGATAAAAAATTAAATAACCTGAAAATCAAAGTGATGTTAAATTAATATTATTATTAATATATCAGGAATATAATTTCTATCAAGTGTTTGTACCTGATGGAGGAGTGAGCCAGGTCTTCGTCTGTTCCGATCGCTCGGAGGACGTACGACGGCTCCAGAGACGCCGACGTACAAGCGCTGCACGCAGACACACACGAGCGTTCGCTCATCTTTAACAGGGAACATAATCACAAAATCTAATATATGCTGATCAAAAGTTTGTGTCTGACCTTCCAGATGACAGAGCAACATCCTTCAGAGCCATCAGCAGACTCTCTCCCTCCACGTAGGCAAACGACAGGTTTATGCAGCCTGTGAATTTAAAACAAACGGTTGTTTCTTGATTAAAACTGAACTCAGGGATTAGTTGAGCTGATTGAGGATCATAAAAAAATAGAAGTAAATTATTTTATGTCTTAACAGAAGCATTCAGACAAACATCTGAGTGATTTTACCGGGGTAACGTTGCTCTGGATCTCCATTCATGACGACTTCGGGAATCTCTGAGATGATCTTCTGGATCAGGCGATTAGCGAGCATGGACACTCTCTGATGATCGTACTACACACACACACACACACACACACACACACACATTAACGTTTAGTTTCTGGGTACAGCAGTGTGTTTGGCTTCTTATAAGCTTATTTTACCTCCATCTCCTTTTGGGCGACGCTGCAGGCGGCTCCCAGCCCAACAACCAGCGGGGTGGGAACGGTGCCGGAGCGCAGACCCCTCTCCTGACCGCCGCCGTTCTGCAGGGGCTCCAAACGGACCCGCGGCCGGCGGCGCACGTACAAGGCGCCCACGCCTGCGCACATGAACGTGCATTACAATCTCCATACATCTTGCTAATTCAGAAAAAAAAACTTAAACCTAAAAAGAGATGTTAGTTGAGTTAATTTCTTATGATGACAAATGATTAAGAATAAAAAAAGAGAATATCATTTAAAAACAATCTAATCTAGTTTTAAATCTGTGCTTCTGTCTACAAACAGTGGACAGAAATAAAATAAATACAACGTTTTGGGATTCTGAGACTAAATTCACTCCTTCCCTTTCTCACTGACTCATTAACTCGTTACCTGCTAATGCTAATGATGCTAACCTTTGGGTCCGTAGATCTTGTGACCACTGATGGACATCAGATCAACCTTCCAGTCAGAGACACTGACGGGAATCTTTCCAACAGCCTGAGCAGCATCCGTGTGGAAAAAGACTCCTTTGGATCGACAAATCTGGCCTGAAAACACAAAGGGTGAAGCCCAGTCGGTCAACGACACAAAACAATTTAATTGAGCTCCATGCAGCCACAGTAAAAACTATGGCGTGGTATTAGGGTCAAAATTCAGACTATTATGCAACCAGCAGTTGCTACATCCTTGTAGCAGGAGGCTAAGCCAGCTATTGATTTGATTAATGATGGGCCAAAACCAGTAACTGAGCAGCTGACCCTGGTAACTGAAAGGCCGGCACTGTTCATTTGCATTAGCACTGGAGAGGCTAGCGACTAGCATGGATAAGCTGGCGTTAGCACTGGCGAGGCTAGCGACTAGCATGGATAAGCTGGCGTTAGCATTGATGCTAATGAATAGTTTCCTTCTCATTTGCCAACGCTGGCCTCTCAGTTAGCTTGGCCCGCCTATCGTTAGTCAGATCAATAGATTTAACCTCCTGCTACAAGGATGTAACAACCACTGGTTGCACAATAGTCTTAATTTTGGCCCTCATTGCGCGCCATAAAAAACTGATAATTAAAAGATTGTGTGTTGCCGTCGTTACCAATTTCCTTGATTGGCTGCTTGACTCCAATCTCGTTATTGACGGTCATCACGGACACCAGGGAGGTGTCAGGACGGATGGAGGCCTCCAACAGCTGCAGACACAAAGAGTTTACACGGTGATGACACAGTGAGGTACTGGTCCTTACAGGTTTGTGTTGGGTACCTCCAGGTCCAGCAGTCCGTTCTTCTGCACCGGTAGGTAAGTAATGCTGAATCCTTCAGACTCCAGAATTCGACAGGAGTCCAGGACACATTTATGTTCGGTCTGCGTGGTGATCACGTGACCCCTCTTGGCCTTGTAGAACCTGGCCACGCCCTGCAGGGAACAAACAGCAGGTTTGGACCGAATTTTTATTTTCAGTTCATTTTCATAGGATTTGTTGTTGCTTCTCAGTTTGTCTGTCCGTCCATTTTCTTCTGCGTATCCAGGATCGGGTCGCAGCTTTAGCAGACAGACCCAGACTTCCCACTTCCCAGCCACTTGGACCAGCTCCTCTGGGGGAATCCCAAGGTGTTCCCAGGCCAGCCAAACATAGTCCCTCCAGCGTGTCCTGGGTCTCCCTCTGGGCCTCCTCCCAGTGGGACGTGCCCAGAACACCTCACCAGGGAGGCGTCCAGGAGGCATCCTAACCAGATG
>JAUBOC010000138.1:3417673-3431203 GCA_032275365.1 Anablepsoides cearensis | reverse complement strand
CCCCCCCCCCCGCCCCCCCCCCCCCCCCCCCCCCCCCCCCCCCACACAGGGGTCACACGTTCAACACGTCAGAATTTTCATCTGAACTGACCTCAGAGCAGCAGCTCTCACCTGGAAGTTGGCCACCACGCACATCCCAAAGGAGCTGATGCAGCCGAACACCAGCCCGACAAGGTTCAGCCTTCGGAGCACGACTTCCTCCTCACATGAAAGAGCCTCCACCTGCTTGTAACGCACATAAACTGTGGCTATGCCTGCAAACAGGAAGACAGAACAACATTTAGACACCTGCTAACAGAATGAAGAGTCCGTGTCCGTGTGTGTGTAGACCGTACCTAAAGCAGCCGACACATCCAGCATGATCCCAAAAACACACCTCTCTGGCGCCATGGTTCCAGTGTCGCTGCAACACAAAACAAGTGTGACATTTTAATTAATCTATTCAGACTAAAAACACAAAAAACTGATTACAAATATAAAATAAACCCTTTTCAAAAACCTGTGTGTTACTGATGTCATCCTTGTAAAACACGATTACAACAAAGTTTTTAAGAGTGCTACATGTTTTCAGGCGTTCGTTTATATTCTGCATGTGTGAGTGAAGCACAAGGAGATGAAGGCCTCGGAGGTCTTCGTCCAGACTCTGACCTGATGTATGGCACCAGGGGGTCCACGTGTCTCAGCACCACCGCCGTGATGTAGGCGAAGACGAACGACGCCACCGTCCAGACGACCAGAGCGGCGGGCAGGAAGCAGAGGCCCTGCTGGAACCACCACATGGCCTCCTCACGGGGCGTTTAAACACGCTCTCCTGCACGTAACATCATCATCATCAGTTAGTGGAAAGTATGCAGATGTTGCCTGATCCTAATAAAATTACTATTTGACCTACAAAGTGTGCTTCGCACAACAAGTAAACAATCTGGAGTTGTTGGTGTCCTTTAGTGTTTATCACAGTGTTTGTCTGATCTGAACAATACTAACCTGATTGTCTGGGTTTCTGACAGCCGGGAAAACAGAACAAAGCATCTAACCACGCCTGGACTCTGGAAAATAATAATAAACATTTAGCGCTGCCATCCAAGAACAAACAAAGCCTTTCATTAAAATGCGGTGTCTAATGTTTTGATTTTATAATTTGCGATTAATTATTGGCCTTTACAGAGAGAAGGAATGGCAAAGCGAAACAAGTTACACATTATGAGGCGCACGCAGCAATAAATTGAGCAAGCTAAATTAAAATCCAGAACTATCAAATAAAACACGTTAAGTAGTTCTTCAGATTGACAAAGTTAGATGGATTTAGTTTAACAGAAGTGTCATTAAATTTAGATTTTTATCTGTTAAAAGCACAGAGATGTGCCCATTTTTGTGACAAGTATCAAATTTATAAGATGCATAACTTTGTAATAACAAAGAGACATCTCCCTGAGGAGATAACATAATTAATATTTTCAGGAGCTCAGATGATTTCAGAACTACTCCACTTGCAGGAATCTTACTTTGTAAATATTTTGACATCTTTATATGAGTAAAAACTGCAGTGATACAAACACCTTGGAACAGTAAACAAGTTTCACTTCCCTGTTCTCATGAAAAGGAACTGTACAAGTTTTTAAAAATCACAAGCAGAAAACACACAACCAAGCAAATTTCAAATACAATCAAATGAACAAACTGTCTAAAATCTGAAATAAAATAAAAATAATAGTAGCGCATTGATTATATATACATAAAATGCGAACATATTTCTATTTTGCACCAGGTTTCGACTAAATTTACCTTTTTTCATACATTAACACAGACAAATCAGGCGACCCCAAAAGGAAAATGTTGTTTTAACTGCGAAGCCATGTTACTTTAACATACGGTAATTAAAAATAGGCTGCGAAAGCCACAAAACAAAACAGTAAAAACATGACACTCACGTTTTTCCAGTATTCCGGAGTTTTTAATTTTTCTGCGCCACAAAATAAATATCTGGACAACTTATTTCAAAATAAAACTGAGTCGTTAGGTCTTCCGCAACACTTGCTGATCCTTCTTTAAAGCGCAAGCCTCGATTTTCAATGAAAAACTTCAAAATATGCCACTCGTCTCGTGAACTTCCTCCTTTAATGATGTGCGCATGCGCAGATCACAACAACCGACGGGGATTTTTGTTTTATGCCCTGAACTCTGTCTCGCAGGCAAGTCTGCAAACAGGAAGTCGAAAACTTGAGATGAAACAGTACTTTTATGACAAAACACGTGTTTTTAAGGGGAAGATAAGGTGCGATAAAGATAATATATTGTTTACAAATTCATTACTCATATTGCTAGAGTCTAGTATGATTCCACCTGCTTTAGTACATATTTCAGGTATAGCTTTGATGATACAAAAATACAATTTGTATTTCAATATGTCAGAATGTATTTTAGCTTGTTTCTAAAGATACAAATATCAAGAGTTTTCTAGTTTGACAAATTATGTGTCCACACAATTCTGGTTCATTCTTTGAGTTGTCCTTTATTTTATTATTGAAGTCCTGAAAGAACAATATGATTACATTGAAATTTCTAGTAAGACAAGTAAAAACCTGTTTTTATGTTGAAATATGGAATTTATTTGCATGTCAGGTGACCTTGTTTAGTATCACATTGTTATACTCACTGGTGAAATACCTGAGTTTGGCCAACAGAAAACCAATTTTACTACAAACCTCAGAGACACACAGTGACAAAATGCTCAGAGAAAAGGCTTTTTTCTGTACAAAACAATAGAAAACAAAATGTGTTTAAGGCAAACGTTTACTTGACATAATGAGTGGACGTGACAGAAACTAAAAGCAAACAAGCTGCAGCTGCTATGAAAAATGTTTCAGTTCAGTTTTCAGGTAGAAGTTATACAAAGACTCCAGATACAAACTGTACAGAGGAAAAGTACGACACATGCAGTTTAAGGAATTGTTTCATTCCTTGTTTTCAACTGGAACACTGAAAATAACTAAATTAACAAACAGATGAATTATTCGGTATAATTCTTTAAAACACTCATGATACATTGTAATACAGCAGGAGTCATTCTTTTTATTTTTTTACCATTAAAGGTTCAGTTCACCCAAATTAAACATTTTCTAACTTTATTTGACTTTTAACATTTTACCTTCCAGCAAATTAGAAATTGGAAATAAATGCATGTTCTTATCAATTCCTGGAAATTATAAAAAATAATTTGTACCTGAGTGTTTTAAAATAACTATGTAATCCTAAAGACTGGACTCTGTCAACATGACTTATATTTTTTGTTTTGTATTGCACGTATATATATATTCTGATGAAAACATAAAAAAAATTATTAATGAAAAGTTATATTAGAAATTACATGCAACATTTTAATTTTTTATCATCTTAATGTAATACATAAAAACATAAAATTAAAGGCAACCTCTTTTTATTCTCAAAAGTATATTTTTTAAGCTTTTAAAAGTAATTTTCTATACATTTCTTTATATATTTTTGTCTTGGGGGGACATTTTTAATGATTTGGGTGAAGTGATCCTGTAACACTTGTGAGGACAATTTGTATAAATCGTTAATTTTCATTCTAATATCTGTTAACACCACCTGAACTCAGGGGAAATCTATGGATATTAAATGTTCATAAGACTCATTACAGCCCACACTTAAAGATCATAATAATAAAGAAAAGAGGCAGAGCAACAGTATTTGCAGATGTAAACAGAAACAATAAAACATCATGTTTGCGATAAACAGAAATGTGCAGCTTTGTTAAACACGCCATCAGTACGAGGTTCTGATGCGATGCTGTGAACGCAGAACGAGCAGCATGTCGAATAAACAAGTTTTTATTACGTTTGATCTGATTCTTGTCAGTTTTCATATAAAAAAAGAAAAGAAAAGCACGAGGCTGTCAGGCGACCTCACCTCCTGCACACCTGTTCTGGTGTCTGAGGGGGGAAACGTTTCACTGAGGAGACCGCGTTAACACTGAAGACGTTTCACAGTGGTGGTTCAGTTAAGTAGCTGCGAGAATGAATACGTAGCTTTCATTTAAGCATCTGGCTGAACTGTTTTCTCCAATAATAATAATAAAAAATCCTATGAAAGAAAAGAAAAACGAGTTTATCAAAACAGACCTGGTAGGAACGCAAGATGCTCCGAGCACATAACCCACGTCCACATGCAGACTTTAAAAGCAGCTGTAGAAAACTACGGTGAGGCTTTAATCCAAATAATACACGACGCGCTGCTTTTAGACATTCATTAGCCATAAACAAGTCACCATATGTGAGTGATAAAAGTGGAACATGTTCAGGTTTTTTCACACATTATTTCTGACACAAACTAAAAAGGATTAAAAGCATCAGATGGGGTTCAGTGATAGGATTAAGTTGTTCCTTAAAAAAAAAAAACACTGTCATGCTGCAAAAATGTGAACAAACAAATCAAAAAGGCCACAAATTATTTTTCACCCCCGCTCTGTATCTGCAACGTTGCAAAAACCAGTAAACAGACTTTAAACTGAAGGTATTTTTGGAGTAAATGCGTCTAAAATAAATCTATTGCTCTTTTCCACTGGAGTAAAGCTTCCTTTTGTGCCAACGATACAAGTAAATGTAAATAACGCCTGACCTCTCATAATGTATTACAAAACTTGAAAAGAAAAAGAAAGAAAAGTGCAAATCGAGAAGACTGGCAGTGAATTTTTTTTTAAAGTATTTTACAAAAAAGGACGTTTTGATATGTTAAATAAAAGTGAAACAAAGTTGCTGTTAAGTTTCCACAAAAATCATATTTTGATGATACAAAACAAAGCCGCCCAGTTTTGATTAATGTGCAGAAGATTAACTTTTTTTATATGTATAAATGTGTCAAAAGCAGGACTTCTAACTTAAGGGAAGCAGAGAAGTAACAGTTTGGTATTTACAAATAGCAAAAGTTAAATTTATGCAAATATTACAAAAATTATAATCGTCAAAAGCAAAGACTTTGATTCTTTTTTTAAACATTCTCTCGCACCTAAACAGTTAAAACACGTGTGAGTTTCTCTGCGTGAAAGTAGCACCTGTTCTCTCCTGAAGATTTGTTTTCTGCAACCTTGAATTTGTCAGAAGATGAAACTGGTACAAATTAAACTGCACTGGTGGAAAAGAAAAACAATAACAATAAAATAAAAACAGTTATATTCCAGTAACTTTATATATATTATTTGTCCTCACATTCTGGTGGCAGAAGCACATACTTTACATCACGCCGTCTCCAGCCGCCGCACGTGGAAAAAAAACGAGGAGAAAAAAAAAAGTGTGCGACTAACTGCGAGGAACAGAGTCAGTAACGGACGGCGTGCCCTCAGTGAGCAACTGAGACGGACACTGAGTAGGGCTTGATTTTGAAAACGAAAATGTGAAGATGGCAGGCGATCTGGTTGCAAACACTGACGCAGTAACGCACCAAGTCGAACAGGGAAATGATCTGAGGGAGAAAACAAAACAGTGACTCTTCAGAATGAAAACAGGAGAAAAATCTTCTGTTTAGATCACAATAAGGAAAGTTGACTTTTGTACCTTATGCTTAACTAAAACTATGGAGTTTTATCTGCATCAGAATTATGATTTATTTATTTAAAAGGGGACTAAAAAAGCCAGAATTAGCCAAAAGGCTATTTTTCATCTGTAGTCTCCTGGCTATGATGTTTAATAAACAATAAAATGATACAATTCAGTATAATTTAATAATCTGTACTTGTTTAATATATCACAGTTATGATAGCATCTTAGTCTTTATCCATAACATTAATGGCTTACTTGTAGAATATTTCAATCTGTGTAAATTTATCTTCATCCTATGAGCTGAACCTGTGCTTTTCCACTTTAAAATTATCCAGGTGAGACAAACATCAGGTGGCATCAAACAGGTTCTTACCAGGGCAATCCAGAGCACCAGGTACTCATCAATAAAGCTATTGAAATACTGATCGAGGAACAGCAATCCTGGCCCCAGGAAGGCTAAATCGTGAAGATGCATCTCACTTTTCGTCATATGTGCTACCTGTGGAAAAATAATTACAGCTGGCATCAAAAGTCAAAATCAAAAAAGAACATCACAAGTAATATTGTTTATCACACCATTGGATTTAACTTTCCAATAACCTACTAGTCACTAGATTTGCTGCCTGCATCACATGTAGGCGGATTAAATGAAATTTAACCGATTAAACAGCTTTCAAATATGATGAGTCTGGATTACTTGAGCCAAAAGCAGCATTTCCCTATTTTCTCACCTGTGCGTCTCACTGAGTTGGATGAATTTAGAGAAAACTTTGGTAATGAACTGGATTTCTACTTTAATTACTACAAGTTATTTTAGTTAGACAGACATAGAAGCGGTTAAAAAAAATTTCTATGAACATCAAAGACATTTAAAAATACAAGCAAGTGAAGATAAAATTATGAAAGTGAAAATAAAATTGGTTTAAAAATTTGTCAAGTCAGAGATGTCAGAAAAATTGTGTTAAACAGGAGCCATAATGTGTTTTTTTATTTTAGGTATTGTTTTATTATCACTACTTTTATGTTGTATTCATGATTAAATGCAGCAAAATAAACTATTTAAAAAGTAACAGATCTTTGTAATATTTGGTTTAATTACATAACAGCTTTAACTGCTGGATGTTTAGCCCCTGAGCTGCTGGCCTGCAGTAACTGTGGCCCCGGAGCAGTTTAGTTGAATAGTCCTGGTCTATACTGTATAAGACATGCATGCATAAGGTGAAGTATGTGACGTGGCAGAGATTGTGCTAAGCTTATAATCAGATTAAACCCAAGTGTAAACTGCCTGCAGTTAATAAAAAAATAAGATCCACTTACAACTAATTTATTGGTGATTTTAGCCGATACAAAGCCAAACGCCAGGACATAAAGACATGGATGTTTCTCAAAGAGCTGGACAGCAGACTTTTTGTATATCATCACTGCCAAAATTATAACTGAACCAATATGAAAGACTGGAGAGAGGACGCTGGTTCCCTGGAGACAAAGACAAAAGAGGGAAACAAAGAGAATAATTACAGCAGAAACACACAAAAATAACCATTGTTTGGAGGCAGAATCTGTTCATGCTTTACAAACAAAAGTAGCAGTGACGTTTCCACACTTACAGCTATTGTGGATCCGTTTTTGCCCACACCTCCTGTAAAAATAACTCTGAAGTAATTTGTGCAAGAGAAGATTGCTCCTAAAAAAGTGCCGATGGCAGGAATCATTTTCATCTGGATGTTTAGGACTGGAATCTGCAAATGAAAACATTCACAGAGTAAACTTACCGAACGCAACACAAACATGAAGAACAAGTCCTGCCGTGTTTTTTTAAAAACCAGAGGCTGTTAAATACTCTGAGTACGTTCAACAATATGTCAAAAAATAAAAGCACGAGTTGAATGAAACTACAGATAAATTTGTTTGTATCTTTTTATGAAATAAAGAAAAACCGACAATGATCATTTAATTCACCTGAAACTGCCAAAAGCAATTATCTAATAAAAAATAACCACTGCTTTTGACTTCATCAGAATAAAAAAAAATTAAACGGCCTCAAAAAAAAAAAAAATACTGCTTATTTAAAGGATTAAAAGTAGTCACAGGGCTGTTTGGTATGGTGTACGGAGGACAGAGTGTCTTAGAAGAAAAGATCAGAACCAAACATTAGACTCTGCTGAAGTGACCTTCTGAGCCCTGATCTAAAACCAATTAAACATCTGTGGAAGGAGCTGAAACATCTGGAGAATGGACCCTGAAAAACCTGAGGCAGCTGGAGCAGTTTACTCATGAGGAGTGGGAGAAAACGGTTTTTCAAAGTGAGGGCCGCAGCCCCCTGTGGGGCACACCAGGGATGCCTGGAGCCTCAAAAAGCTGGAGGGAAAACGAGAAAAAATATATATTTATCTAGGAAATGTTTTAAATCATCAGCATCACAAAAACTGCATCTATTTTTAATTATTATTTTAAAATTTAATTTGATAATATAATATGTGATTTATGAGAGCATAGACAGATTTTGTGTTCGTGTGTTTTATCGCCAACAGTTTGTAGAAACATTTAATTTTCAGTAGCATCATAATACAGTGTTTAAAACGTGTTAGTTAAATCCTTTTTTCATGCTTAAATCATTCAGTTGGGGTCTATATAAAATGGGACTGAATTCCTCCTTATTGTAACTCCACAAGCCCCACAAGTGTCTCAGATCCACTTGTTTTATGGCTGCTGCTTATCATGCAAAATCCACTTTTTATCTGTTAAATACATTTTGTTGTGTACTTGGTTTCTCTAGGAGGCAGAAAAGTTAAATTTAGTCTCTCCTGTTCTGTTGCTGACATATTTTTTTAAATTAAATTGTAAATAAAATATTTCTGCTAGAAAACGTAACAGAGAATTACAATGATTGCCTCAAAATGTTGTGCAACAAAATATTGAGGGTACCATCCTGCTTATCAGCATTTTTTTTTTATATTTCTGCTGAACTCAAATTCTAAAGCAATGAGTTATTTCATTGTCTGTAGGTCTTTCTTTCTTTAATGAAAGGGTACAAACAAATTTATCTGCGTCTGTATTTTGCGTCAGACAGTACAAACAAAGATGCTTGAGCAGAATTACATGTGCATCAGAAACCTTCAGGATTAATATAAAAAAATTTATGACATCATTCTTATTAAGTCAATCTGTAAGAATTAGAAGCGATCAGAATTACCAGTGACTGCCAAAAAGCAGATCCTCCCACGGCGGCCAGCAAATACATAATAATAATGAAGATTTGCACCTCAGTCACATCAATGCTGAGTGGGAGGAGAAAGCAGACAATTTATAGTGAGGATTAGTAAAAAATAAAAATAAAAATCTACCAGCACGTTGTCATCCCACAGCCTTCCTCCACAACACACTGCTGAACACGGAGCCGCTTGTTTGGCACAAAACATGCTTCATTCAGAAACGCTTGAAGATGCACGCCGCAGGTTAAGAGTCAACTTTCTCTGCAGGTCAGCAGCCGTTGTGGAGGCAGAGCAGCAGTGAGCCATGCAGGCAGCAGCCAGGAGGTTTACCAGAACGTTCCACAGAGCGGGACCGACAGTGGTTGTGAGCAGCTGTATTCCTGCTAGACAGATCTGCACTTCTGTTATATCAAATCTACACACAGAACACATTCACATTTACTCCACCTCAGCTGCACGTATTACTGCTGGGATTAATGCATGACTAGTTTGTTCATTTTTAGACAACTTCTTTAACGTCTTGAAATTAATCAACGATTTCACAAAACTGAAAAAAAAAAAAACAACCGTTTCGCCCAACGTGAAGCTAAACATGCAGGTGGCAGTGAAAAAAATAAATCAGTTATTCTAGAAAAGGCAGCCAAACTAATGAGGTTCAAGTAAACAAAAAGAAAAATACAAATTCAAGGTCAGTGTTTTAGCAATTCATTAAAAAGCTGGCAAAAAATGTCATTTTAAACTAAAAAGGACTCAAAAATACGTGTATGAATTTAAAATAATTTAACTCTAAGTGAATGGGTGTGTTATTTTATGCTTTTAACAAAACAAGCTGAACTGTTGATATTACAGTAAAATAAAATGTGGTGACATCTAGTGGTCCGAACTGTTCATTGCAATCATTTTATTTTAAGAACAAAGATCTTTACACTCTGACACTGAAACTATTAGGGTAAGAAAATTCTTTGTAAATAGTTTAAGCAGTAGTGAACTGTTGTGATGCTGTTGAACTTCATATTGTTGAAATACAACCAATTTCTCACTAAGATGGGGATTGTTTTTGTTGGGCATAAAGGTGCTTCTGCAGGTTTATTTTTGTACTCAGATACAATTCTAAGAGCTTTGAAAAAGGTTATTTTAAAAGTAAAAACACTATTAATTCGCTGCCAAAGAAGTAAAAACAAACTAAAACAAAGTGAGTTGTTTTTTTTTTGGTCAGTTTTTGTTGACTCACATGCCAAAGCGCAGGGTTCCTGACACGTATGTTTGCCAGTGGGCACAGTAGAACATGAACATCCCAGCAAAGCAGCAGAAGAACATCCAGTCTGGATTGGTGCCCAGCTGCACTGCTATACTGGTTCCCAACACCACAAACACTGCGGAGACGAGCACATCAAACAGAGCAGTGAGTGTTCACAACATGGATCCATGTTTTCTGAGACAAAAGCCTCGCTCACGAAGCACGATCGGGGGAGAACTGACGGCGCTTTTGTTGCCCATTGCCATCTAATTTGTGAAACACAGAGGGGCAATAATGTTATCGGGTCAAGTTGTTCCACCTTTGAGCTGCTAACAGATGTAGGAACAAATTAGAAATGATCTGTGTGTGAGGGAGCGTCAGCATCTGCCAGCACACACACACTGTTCTGTGCAGCAGCACCATAACAAACACATTGTTTTTCATCAGTCTGGAGTGATGGTGGCTTATAATGGAGGAATAAACTCAAACATAAGGAAAACCAACCTGTGGAGAGGGAGTCACAGCCGTGGTCAAACAGCTCGCCCAGGGGAGAGCTGCTATTGGTGCGTCTGGCCTGTTTACCATCAATGGCGTCCAATGACTGGTAGATAAAAAGACCCACAGCACACAGAAGGTATGCCCAGAGAGGAGCCTGGAACAACACATAAATACAAACATGTGTAATCACAAAGTTCTTTTTTCAATTTTTATACAAATTTAAGCAATGAGAATTATAAATAGGCAAAAGAAACCTTAAAATAACCCCACTTAATGTTTAGTGACTATCACCTCTGAAACACTGCTCTTTAAATCATTGTACACAGACACAAAGCAGTTTGGTTTCATGCAAAAATTAAACAAAATATGTACAGCAGGTTGCCTTCAGGCCTAGGCAGCACTTGCAAAAACAAGAAAATAACTGATTGGGGCTTTACTACATACAGCACACATATAAGCTTTATACTGTATTTCAAGGCACCCCCTGACCTTAACTTTGAGTCCAAAGTAGGGATTTTCTTTTTATAATATTAGCTTTCATTATTGTCTGAAACACTAGGGTGATCAAGCAACTACTTGAGTGGTTTGAGTCTGTAATGGGTTCGTTTATTAACAGAAAAATCCAATAATGACAGTTCTGATTATCAGTAGTTTAGGTCATAAGTGAGCAAATGGACCAACACTATGTAACTGTAACCTTCTCTCTGGGAGGAGACAGTCCTAACACTACTGTCTCGCATCATTTAAGATAATAATATTCATTTTCCTCTCAGCTTACTAACCTGTTCAGTGGCAGTTGGGCAATAGTACACAAGTACAAGGGTGGTGAAGACGTTGGTGGCCAGGCCAATGATGGTGATGAGGTTGGGAGCAAGCCAGGAAGGGACCTGTGCCACCAACCACTCCCAGTACCTCTGCATTAAAGGCTCCAGCAGGGAGCGTCCAGCACTGCTGTACCTGCAGAAACAGACAGACAGCCAGGTGAGACACTGCCAAGTTTAGTTTGGATTCTAAACAGAGCCAAAAATAAACAATAACAAATACAACATAATTATTACTTTACATTATTTATAGTTATAGACATATGTAAAAGCAACACATGGAAATAAAAAGACTTGATGGTCAATTAAATTATAAAACATGAGGTAAGGTTTTTCTTTTTTAATTTAATTGAGGCATTTTAAGTGTATTTGTTTATTTATAGGTCCATTTCTATATTTCTGCTTTTATTTTTACGTATGTCAGTTTCGGTTCTCCATAAAATACATAAATAAACATAGTATGGTAAACAATATTGTCAGAGTATATATGGGATATTTATGCTTTATGATTAAATCTTTACAGGATTTCTTCAGTTAAAGTTTTAATTTAGCTACCGTACATATTAATTAAATATAAAGACATAAAGCTAAAAAAAAAAAAAAAAAAAAAAAATCATCAGAAATCCATTACCTATGCTCCTCCAGTCTCTTGAGCTGGTGTCGAGACAGAGGGGGAGAGGGAAGTTCAATTAGTCTGCGCAGCACTCCGGGGGCCAGCCAGCAGGTCGCCTCCATGCCCATGCCTTGACCAGGGTCCTTGTCCCGGCTAAGCACTCGGCGAGAACGCAGGCCCACCCCTTGCTGCTGCCCCGTTGTGCTCATGGAGCCCTACTGCCTGATGGTTTCACTGCTGACGGCTCTGCCTCTGCCACTGTCCTGGCAGTGAGACTGGATAATTCCTGTGACAAAAAATTAAAAAAAATTAAAACAATGCTGTCATGTGAAAAAAACGTATTTTCATCTGAAAAGCTAAAGGTAATGAGTCATTTGGCAAAAGATAATCATTTAAAATGTTAGCTGGAAAATATACATCCTAAACTTCATGGCATTTTTTAAAATGTCATGCGAAGCAAACCAAAAAGAAGTGAGTTTAAGATTTTTGGACATCATTATAAAGGCTTTTAGAGTGATGTGTAGACTGAGTTGTACAACAGAGAAAACAATCAGTGGACTATCCAAACACGTGCAGACTGTCATGCCTGCTAAACAAACAACTTCACTGATAAACAACTGATGACAATGCAAACCAGGATACTTCATCTAAAATCACCCGTTATTTGAGAGAAAGCAGGCCTAAAATGTCACATGTTTCTGTCACCGATCAATCGAAACCAGCACCAAACTTCCAACTCCACAACGTGTCATCATGTTGCACTTTATTTGATGTGTTTCTGACAGGAGATACTTAGAAAGCTGTGCAAGCCAAAGGCAGAGTTGTGACTAAATGAATTTGTGCACCTTAACCACTCGTTTAAACCATATGCAGTTCACGAACCGCTGACAAATCTTCAAAAATCAATCCTGTTCTGCACTAGCTCACTTTCTGTTAGCTTCGCTGATGAGGAATAGCTGTACAAGTTGTACGATTAGCACAGCAAGCAAATTTGCTGCGGAAATATTGCCAGTTTATTTATTCCTCATTTTTAATCGTTTTAATATATCATCTGCATACTTCCACTAGGAAGAATACCGCAACACGTTCAGTATTTTTTTAAATAGGAAGTTCACTGCGCCTATTTAGGCTAGCATGAGCAGCTAACGCTCCCCAAAAAACAGCTATTACGAACGTAACAGTTACAGTAACTGACCTGCCGATTAAAGGACGCGAGTCGCGGACAGTCCAAAGGGCAGTCAGGGTGCTTCAGTCCGACAGTCAATACCTGTCTTCCGTGGTCTTTTTAATCAACTGTGCGCGACCTGGAACACCGGAGCGGTGTTTGCAGCTGGTAAGGAAATGTCCACGACCCGGTGTTGTTGGAGTTGACACGGCGAGCTAATTATCGTTAGCCAACACGGAAATCTCGCGAGGCTTACGATAGTGGGGGAAATTACCCTGAATACGATCTGCCAGGCAAACAGCCAGTGACGCAATCTCCTTTTGATTTGTCAGGTCTAGCTTCTTCACCTATTCCATTCTATTCTGTTCTATTCTATTCTATTCTATTCTATTCTATTCTATTCTATTCTATTCTATTCTATTCTATTCTATT
>JAUBOC010000138.1:3350505-3361970 GCA_032275365.1 Anablepsoides cearensis | reverse complement strand
ATAATTTCTTACAACTTAGGTGCAAACGAAAAATAATCTAGTCTGATTTTACAAGTTTCAACAAGTGGTCAAAAATTTTTTTACAAAGACCTCCCATTGTCACACCGGACATTTGACAAACAAAAAAAACAAAACATCTCTACTATGCCCCACAGTGTTTTCTTAATCACTTCAATTAATGTGAGGGTCGAAAGTTAAAGTAATTCTAACATTTCCAAATACAGTAATTAAACTGCAGGTTGAGGTTCCAAATTACCTTAAGTACATTCCAACTGCCTAAAGTGAAAACAAAAAATTGGTTAAATTTATAATTTCAGAAAATTTCTACATAAATGGCCTCAATATCTTGATTTATTATGACGCCTGCACAGAATGTGGGCACGGAACCATCAACTGTAACACGGAAACAGCTGCATCGATCAACATGAAATTTGGCAGGAATGTAGATGTGTCTGACCTACACTGCACCAGCCAACGGTTTTATGATAGACCCCATATTTGAATAGGGGGCTCCATCTAAAAAAGGGGTTTCTGGACATACAAAATTGCTTATAACTCAAAAACTGTTCACCATAGAAGCTTCAGATTTGTTTTTTTTTTTTTTTTTGTTTTTTGTTTTTGATAAGCTCTGATGACGGGCCCACCAATGAGCCTCCCACCCCCCAAACTCCCACCCCTTCTAAGAAAATTGCTTAGAACTCAAAAAGTATTCAACATGGGAGCATCAGATTTGTTTTTGTTTTTGTTTGTTTAGCTCTGATGAAGGGGTATCCATCGGACTCACCAATAAGCACCCCCACCCCCTCTGGCCCCCTACCCGAAACAATAAATCTGTTGGTTCTTTAAAACGTGCGGGGGTGATGCTACTGATATGCAATTTCTAGTTAGGAAATGATGGATAAACCAGTTCCAGTATTGCCTCAGAGGCTGAAAACTCACATTTTCAGTACAATTCTAACAGGAGTTGAGTCGTATCGTTGCTGTCAGTAAAGTCAGTCTAGTGGTGCAGGAGCAAAACAAACAGGAAGAGTGATGGGACCGATTAACATCCAGGCAGAACAAGGTCTGACTGTGGCTTCAAGGTACGCCGACACTTCAAAGTGTCGCACCTTGTCATGAGAATGACACTCTGCCAGAGAGGATGCAACATGTAGGAGCGTAATGTGTGACAGGGTACAATGTGTTACCCTCAAAATAAAAGATGGAGCACAACGACGTGACGCTCGAGGACACTCAGATATGTTTGAGTTCAACAAATTTAAAGCCATAAAAAACTAATTGAACTAAAACAATCTGATCTAGATGCCCATTAACATCCGGACATTCCTACTTTTAATCTAATATCATTTTATTAAAAGAAAGTTTCCTTTATTTCTCTAAAGTAGAATCAGCAAAAATGCACATTTTGTAAAAAAAACAAAAAACAGATTTAGTTGTGTAAAGACTTGAAAGAGTTAATGCAGGCTGAATACTTCTAATGCAAAAGCACAGCTGACTGGAGCTTATGATGACTTCTGAAGTTGAACAGAAATGACAGATTGTCACTGAGGATCAATTTCAGAACTTTTGGTGTCCAAGCTTTCACCACTGCAGCATCATTTTCCTGTTTTAACTTTTTTAAAGGGGACATATGCAAAGTCACGTTTTTAGCCTTTATAAATGCATTTTGTTGTAGACTTAGAGTCTCTAAGAGGCAGAAAATCTGAATTAAGTCTCTCCTGCTGCTGCAAAGATGTCTTTATATTCTGTTTGGTCATATTGTTAACTCGTTCAGTTTTCTCTATTTTCCATGACGTTTTCTAAACTATTACATCACAGTATTTGTGACGGAACAGACAATCAAAATCTGGACTTACTGACTACAGTTTAGTGGTCTTCATTCTCCTCTGCTTCTGGGTCAGACATGGCTCCAACATATAGGCTTCTGTTGCTGACATCTTTTCATTCATTTGTAAATAAAAGGTTTCTGCGCAGCTATGTAGTCGTAAACCCCTCTATCAAACTGGAATAATCCTCTCTGGAAGCTGGAGGGGAGCGGAGAGTGAAGCACCTCATTTGGATCTGAAGAGGCAGCCTCAAAACGATCTGAAACACGCCTCAGAAAAGGGGCGAGGCTTGTGGAGTTACAATGAGGAGGAATGCAGACCAAACCATTGCAGTTCCACTTTATATAGACCCCATGAAGGATTTTAAATGAGAAAAATGAGGATTTAAATGCATGACATGTTTAATTTAAGAGAAAATTAAAATGATTATTTTTCCTCAAAAAAATTCAACACTGCACCAAATTTGAGCTTAAAGTGCCTGTGACATGACATTTTTTTTTAAATAAATAGAAAGGCATTATTGGAAAGATAACATTATTAGCGTATTGCAAAAATAATTTCCCGCTGCTGAGATGAACAGTTGTTGAGATATTTGCACGTGAAGGAACAAGAAGTGATGTCAAAGGGAAATGCGTGCATGGAATAAAGCATTAATAAAAAAGCTAACGACACAGACTGTAGAGAAGAATCTGATGTTTCTTTTGATTGTTTTGAGTCTCTATCAGATATAGATGAAGATGAGTCAGAGTTCAAATAATATTGCTTCAATAAACAAAGATTAGAGTTCTCTTTCTTAAAGGGTTCCCCTTTGATGTCACTTCCTTTTGCACTTTGGCTGAGCCAAGTTCAAAAGAAAATATGCATTTTATTTGACAAAATGGGTAAAATCACATATTTAATGAAAGGTTTCTTCTATAAAAATGTGTTTTCTTTGACTTTTTGTATTTGATGGATAGGCATGTCACAGGCACTTTAATATTTTTAGTTTGCTAAATCAAAGCTGCTTTTGTTTTGCGTTGTTTGTGGCGAGCATGTGGCTCAGCTGCAGCTCACACCTCCACTGAATCACCACCAGAACTGAAAATACAGTGAAAATAATCCTCCATAGTCCTCTATTACCACATCAACAAACACTTTTGCTTGTTCCTCGCTGGCGGTGGGCTCTGCCGCAGCATGAGGCGTCATTTACAACCGTCTGATTTGATTAGTTGATGGGAATCTGTTGAGTAATGCAGTTTCCATCATGAGTTAAGTCTTTTTGTTAACACAACCGAAGAGTCCCTCGGAGTTTTGCCTCTCTCTCCCCAGGAATGATTTGTAGTGAATGTTATTCTGGATTAAGTTGATAATGGTGCAAAAACCATTATTCTAATAGCAGCTGTGTGAGCTGTTTGGTTGTAGGAGGGAAACGATTACTCTTCTTCAGGGAAAAGTTGCATTGTAAAAAAAAAAAAAAACTGCACAAAAAATCTGCACCTGGGCACGCACAAATGAAGCCGACAAACACCTGCTCTGCTGCTTCCACAAATATATCTAATGTTGCTGCCTGGAAGTGTCACCATCCAGTCTTTTTTTAATTCTTATTTCTTACAAACAAATTCCATTCCAGCAGCATAAACACCCGTGATTTTAACCTTTAGCAGCTTCCCCAGACAGAGCTGCTTCTGTCTGATTATCATATAGATGAGAGGCCGGGGAGCAAACACAGCCATCTTTACGCTGGTGATAAATGCATCTTGATTGGTTATTAATTACCCAGCCAATTAAACCTCCATCTCCATATTCAAATCAGATTAAGACGAGCCGCCGAGGAATTGATGTCATGATTTTGCAGGATAAGATGGATGTTGATGTGAAGTGTCCTGTCAGACGCTCAGATTAATGGCACCACTGAAGCATTCTCAGGAGTCACTGTTTCAGGAGCTTTCTTTGAAGATTTTAAAACTTCTTTTCTGAAAAGTCTTAAAAGGCTTTTGTTTTAGAAATTAAAGTGGACATCTCGTTGATAACGTCAGTTTAATAGTTAAATTGAATGCTGTTTAAGTCTAATTTGTTTAAAGCAAAATGCATCATATTTGTCTGTCAGTGAGTAACCCAACCCTTACATTTCTAAAAACCAGTGTTGTATGAAGTACCTCAAAGTGATACTTGAGTAAAAGTACACATATCTTATCATTAAAGGATTTTGTTAAAAGTTAAAGTCTCCTCTAAGCATATTACTTGAGTTAAAGTCTTAAAGTATCAGATATTTTTGGTACTTAAGTATCAAAAGTAAATTTCTGACATAAAATTCAATTTCCCCAAAGGGAAATTACAGTTTGGAACAAATGTACTTCTGTATTAAAAGTACTGAGTTACATTTTCAAATAACATTTACTGGGATGTGACCTCAAAAAACATTTTTAAAGACGAGCAGCTGTGATGGGTTGTGTACAAACTAATACAGTAACAGAATTGTATATATTTATACTTCTCATCCAATCACAATTAAATTCACTCTATCCTGGAGGCACAATTTATCAGGATATTTTTTTTTTTACGAAAACAAGCCAGAATGAAATAGGAGTAACGGTTTCTACTTCTTACCTCTCTGAAGGAGTAGAAAAGACATATAATTGTGTAAAAATGTGGGAGTATAGAAGTAAAAAGTAGGCTGAAAACTTAAGTAAAGTACAGATAACTAAAATTGCTACTTAAGTACAGTAACAAAGTATTTGTACTTAGTTACTTTACAACTCAGCTAAAAACTGCTTTCCCTTGAACCTCTCCGTTCCTGGAAATGAGTCGTTTTCAGCTGTCAGGTGCAGATTTCAGGTTCTCCGCTCTGCTGAGACACCTGATGGTTGTTCGTCTGCGTGGAAAGAAGTGTTGTTTCGGACTCGCAGAAGAAGGAGGTCCAGCTGTAAGAACTTGACCCAGTTCAGTCACGAGTCTGGTTCTGAGTCCAGGACTGAAACAGCGAGTCTGAGCTGGGACAGATAGATCACTGCTGTAACTCAGGAACGTAACCTTATGGCATCGCATGGATGTTTGTAAGATTGGACTTTTTGTTTTAGTCACAGCTCTGATCTAATCACTATCTGCATACTACTTCAGTTTACTCCAAAGATGTCCATCATAAACATCAAACAAATCTGCTCAGAATTCATGAAAGAAAAGAATTAAACCAGGGGGGGGGGGGGTGTTGTTGCATTTTTATCTGCTGTAGGATTCTATCCTGTGTGTTTTTTTCCTGCTGGATGTGGAGCATATGTTGCTCTAAATGGTTCTGCATAATTAATGACGCCTCTCCAGATGTGGGATCTATTCGTGCCTGTTCCAGAGAACTTCTTTTCTTTCTGTGATGTTCATGTAAATGTTTTGCAAATTAGAAAAATAAGTTTGCATGCTGGTCCTTGTGAGAAAGAGAGAGAGATAAAAAAAAAAAAACAGCCCTCACATTCACGCAGCCTCCCACTCACAGTTCAGAGCAGTGGACTGAATCTGTCTGCAGCTTCCAGGCTTCATGTCTGTCAGCATCTCTGTCTGACTCTGACAGCCACGGTCATAAGCTCATAACATCCAGTGTACTCTTACATCAACTACTAGTCCATCAAGGTCTCCCTCCGACCCCACTAACACACACACACACACACACACACACATGCACACACATGCACACAAAACAACAGGGACCTCTCTTGTCTTTGTTTAGTCACTGCAACCTCAAATTATATTAAATTATTACCCACTCTGCTTTCTTTAGGCAGCAACACTAAATGTATATTTTACCTGAACATTTATTTATAATTACATCATCAGGTGAAACAGCTGAATTTCAGCTCTAAATGTTTTAAGGTTTACAGTATTTTAACTGATTTGACTGGTTACCCCTCTGTAAGAGTTTAACTTCAGTCCTTTCAGAGACAAACTCCTGCCATCCTGAAAGGTAAAAAAAAAAGCAATATCTGAAAAAAGTCCAAATGCATTTTCATTTTATGTATTTAAACCAACTGTTGAAATAAAACATTTTATGATCTAAATATGTTTGGACCATCATGCAGTTTATCTGAAGAATAACTTGCTTCAGTGAGATTTATTTCAGTATTTTTAATTACAATTTTTCAGTTTTTCTGTCTGAGTCACTGATTCTTCTTTCCTCTTGCAGGTTGGTTCAGAGGATTCTCAACAAGGAAGCCGAACGTCAAGGTGAGACAGACTGACAGCTTCTGCTGCGTAACCTTTTCCTTTCAAACTGTTTTGCTTCAGTATGAAGCTTTCCTCTTGGATGAGTCATTCTTCTTTTAATTATTGTGGGAAAGTTGATTTTTTTTTGTCTGAATATCTGACCGTATGTGAAGGAGACTTAGAAAAAAAACTTTTCATTTAGCCGTGCTTCCTGCAGACTTCATATTTACACGTTGTTTATATTTTAAAAATAAAGTTTGTTGTATGTTTAAAAAGTAGAGCATACAACAATGGAGTATAGGGCCACACAATTTTTTTAAATTATGAGAATAAAGTTATATTACGAGATTAAAGTCATAATCTTACATGACATGTACATTTTCCATTTCTGATTTTTTTTTAACTAATTTCCTCCTCATTTTCCTCACACCTGCTGTGGACAGCCAAGTGTGTCTCTGTGTTTATGAAGCAGACCGCCACAACCTTTGGGTCACTGTTGGTGTAAAATGCTTTCATTCAAATTATGTGACGACTAAATCTGTCTATGCAGCCATTAATTACAATACGGCTTCAGTTTATCATACAGTTGTTTGCACAATTGCCCTGCTACTGATAATTTGATGCTGATGTGCGAAAAAATTAGGAACAACTTCACAAGTTTCTCAACATTCCTCATTTTAATGCAGTGGTAAGTAAGTAAGTACACAAAGACCTTTTGTGTAAAGATTCTCGTAATTTTTAGAATATTATGACTTTTTTCTCATAATATAATGACTTTATTTTCATACAACTTTATTTTTGTAATATTATGACTTTATTCTCATAAAATTATGATTTTTTTCTCATAAAATTAGAATATTATTCTCATAATATCATGACTTCATTCTCATAAAATTAGGGTTTTATTCTCATAATATGACTTTATTCTCAAATGACTTTATTATTATAATATTAGGATTTTATTCTCATACAACTTTATTCTCAAAATATTATGACTTTATTCTCAAATGACTTTATTCTCTTAATATTATGACCTTATTTTCATCTGACTTTATTCTCATAATATTATGACTTTATTTTCGTACAACTTTATTCTCATAATATTGTGATTTTATTCTCAGAAATGTAGGATTTTATTCGTATAAAATGACTTTATTCTCATAATAATTTTTTAAAAAATAAATCTCATTGTGTGGCTCTACTACTTGGTCGTATCATACAGGACAGCAGCTTAAGCTTAATAAATGTAATTATTTGTATTTTTGTGATCAAATGGTACAGCAAAGCAAGCATTTATTTTATCCTTTATTTTATATGATTTATATATTCTTTATTTATATATTCTTAAAATAATTTAAGTTAAAAAAATGTTGATTCAACAAAAGTAAAATCAAATTGTTTTTACCAACCTTAGGATGGTGATGTTTTACTTTATGTAATGTTTTTGTTCAATTACCGTCCTGTTAACCAGGGAATATAAACACCAAATTACACAAATGCCCAAATTTCAAGCTTCAACACAAAATTGAGGGTCTATTTGTGGAAAAACTAGTTTCCCTGTAAAAATCGGATCTTTTTGAGAGGCTGCATCTCCAGAGAAAACCTTGACTTTTTGTGGCCCAACAGAAGGATGGTGCTGTGGGCGGCTCGCTGCTGTAGGTCACAGTCAGGGCAATAAGATGCAGTTCTGCAGGGATAACAGGAGCGAGAAAGAGCTAAAGCTCAGGGTTTCTCATGCAAATCAAACATCAGAAATGGAGAAAGCACTGTGGCAGAGAGGACTGTTGAACAGCCAGGGTTAATCTCTAACCTGCATCCAGATAATTTCACCTTACTGCAGCTGGTGAAGAGCACTCAAACAGCACAAAACATGTGCATTAGAGGAAAAATCACTGATCTAAACATGAAGGCCTCACATTCAACAAACATCCTTCTGACTGAGGGAGAGAAGAGAAGAGAGAAACTGACCTAAAGAAACAACACTGAGCAAAACTTGAGAATTATTTTCAGGTTCATTGATTGAACAGATTCTTTATTTTACTGGACAGAAGTCAGAAACTCTGCGTGACTGAGAAATACATCCACTCATCTTCCTCCCACCGGCATGCTGATGCAGCAGTATTTACTCCAACCACTTCTTTGAAACTCATAAAATTGCTGTCATATCAATGTCTCAGTCTGATTTTATAAAGATGACCTGAATAACATCACATTACTCAAGATAGAAACAATAGAACTGAAAATCAGCATCTTTATCTTGGTACTCAGCAGATCCTTTTACCGATCAACGTGAGTTCAGGTTCTTCTTCAGGAACATTGATATAATTTTTTTCTTAACGTTTTTTTTCTTTGGGCTTTTTAACTTTTTTTCTCTGTTTGTTATATTAGTTAGTTATATTTACAATAAATTACATGGAGGTTGCACAATGTTGTTATTAGAGTCAGAGACTCCTCTAAATATGTTAACTCAAACGGTATTTTTAATTTTCCTTCTACCAGATTTTTAATCAATTTTACAGCCTGCAATAAGTTTTTCCTCCCACCTGATTCCACAAATACTTACACAACTGGAGCTACATTTATTCATGTCTTCTTAAACTAGACATTCCTGCAAATTTTCACCAGATTATCCAAGATTCCAATCACAGCACCACACTACTGTAGTGATCAAAACTAAAAAGATGTTTGCATTTTTCTTATTATGCATACATTTTTGTTCATTGCTGCGTTAAAATTTATTATTATTATTATTATTATTATTATTATTATTATTATTATTATTATTATTATTATTATTATTGAAAAAACAAGATGTTTTTGCTCTGGTGCAGAGGGTAGATCTGTTAGTACAGTGATGTACAGAGCCACTGGTCACTGGAACATATTATCTTTTGATTAAAAAGTATTAGACAGTGGTATAATTAAGGATGCTTTGTGGGATAGGTTATGTGAAAGGAGATAATGTTGAGGTGGTGATGGTGTTTATTGTATACTTTCATTTTAAATGTGTTTTTTTTATTGATTGTGTTCTTTCTTTTTGATGTTTTATTTTGTGTTTTGGGCTCCAGGAAGAGTAGGCATAGCCGAGGTAGAGAATAATGGGGACCTTAAATAAAAAAAAAAGGCCACATTGAGGCAGAGAAGCAGCTTCAACTCAGCAAACACTCAAAAGGTTAGAAAAAAGCCCTTTGACACTCAGCAGGCAAAATCACTGATAATTTCACCTGCTGGCTAAAAGCAAAGATGTTGAGTTTTTAGTAAAAGAGACAGAAAAAAAAAATTTCAGCAGAGTTTTTCCCTCATTTTTAGACTTAAAATCAGTGGAAAAGAAAATAGTAAAAACCCATGTCTAATGTTTGGAGGTGTGTTTAGTGTATTACTAATCATTATCTTCAAACTAGTGCAGGGTAAATAATATTGTTTTATATACAGTTTTATGTTGAGCTTTAGAATTAGAGAGAAAAAATAGCAGCTCATATTCCCTTGTTGTGATGGAACCTGAATGCGACACGATCCAGATCTGCAAACACAACAAAACCAGCTCAGTCTGAGTGTTTGTGTGCAATCAGCCTTTGTTGCAGCGTGCTCACTTTTTGTGCTGCAGTATGCATTCATCTCTTTCTGTGCTGTTGCTGCACGCTGTGATTGTATGCCTTAACGTGATTGTGTGTGTCTCCTTTGTTGCCTCTCTTTCTCTGAGCAGAAATGCTTCAGCCTAATCCTGTTGGTTCCATCTTAATCACCTGTTTTCTCCACAATGAGCTTGCTAGTTAAAACCAGTCGCTGTGTCTCCCCGAGGAAATGCCTTTTCTGCTCAGAGTCAAGCTTTAATCCATCTGCACTACACACAACTGTACACTGAGTTCCATCAGAGTTCAGATTATCCCAACAATGGAGGCCACAGAGAGGGCACACAGTGAGCAGCAGTGATTTCCTGCTTTCAGACATTATTGGTAGCAATTAAACTGTTAGTTTTAGTTTTCTTTTATTTGTTTTTATTGTTTTCAGAAACTTTAAATTAAAAATACTTTACAAAATGTCAAATTTTCTTTTTTATATGAGCTCAGCTACTTATTTATTTAGGAACTTAATGTTTGCTTGGTGTTTGCAGATGATGTTGGAATTAAAAAGTAGAAAAAATATAATATGATGCACTTTTTGCTTTTTTTTTTTTTTTGCACATCATATTTCTTGTATCCATATAAACCAATGTGGACATGTGCAGAAACTGTTGTCTTCACAGAAGTTTTATCATTTTAAACCTTTAAATAATTTAGATTTCATGCGAGACTATATTTAAAGCAAAGCAGTATGAGTGCCTGAACCAAAAAAAAAAAATAAAATAAATGCCTGTTAGATACTGTGTGTGTTTGTTTTTGTGCAAGCTTATTGCACATTGTTGGGACATTTAGTGTTAGTATTATTTATTGTAAATAGTTAGAATGTATGTTTAGGTTTTATTTTTGTATCTTTATAGTGTTTAGCATCATTTTAAATGAAGTGAATTCATTCTTTGTACAGCAGTTGTGTGTATGCATGTGTGTGTGTTCATGTTTTTGCTACCTGGTGGGGATTCATTTTGACCATTTTCCTGATAGAGCCTGGTGAGGACCCACTGTTCCTAATGAGGACAAAAGCCCGGTCCCCATTGGCAGAGGGCTTAGATTTTGGCTGGGCGATATGGCCCAAAAAAAAAAAATCTTAGATTTTTTTCATCCCAAGTTCAATTTTCGATTTTAATCGATTTTGTTTTCCACTTCACGGAGTGCCTCGGTTTCAGGTGTCGAAACAAATTAGTTGTACTGCTTTTTGTAGCAAGAGCCTTCAAACAGATTTTGCAGTGAGCTGTTTGTTGCTCCAAGTCCGAGGTTGCGATACCTAACCAGTTCCAGATAACTGAAGAAAAAGGGCCTTTTTTGAGAAGTAGATCCTCTTTGCTAGCTGCCATATTGACATGTCATGTACCAAGCATCTTGAGGGACAGGTGGGGTGACCTCTGAACTACAAAAGCCCCAAAGAGAAAAAAATCTAGATTTTCCCAAATTTAAATCTTTAATTCGATTAATTGATTAAATTGATTAATCGCCCAGCCCTAGGTTAGATTTAGGACTAAGGTGTGAACTGAGTTTAGGTTAGGTTTAGGGTCAGGTCTGTGAGCTTAGGTCTAGGGTAAGGGGTCAGGTTTAGGCTACAGAAATGACCAATAAATGAATAGAAGTCAATGGAAAGTCCCCATGAGGATAGAAGAACAAACGTGTGTGTGTGTAAATGTGTGTGTGGCAGATGCATGTTTCACAGCAGGGCAGTGAAGGACATTATATACAACGTGTGTGTCCACTGCCTGCTGGTTCCTTTTTGCCTGCCAGTCTTAACACACACCTGTTCGCGCACCAGCCAACTGTAACACACACACACACACACACACACACACACACACACACACACACACACACACACACACACACACACACA
>JAUBOC010000138.1:3296263-3314048 GCA_032275365.1 Anablepsoides cearensis | reverse complement strand
AAGGATTTAATCTTTTTTGTAGGTAAGTAGATGGTTAAGTAGATAATTTTGTTTTAAATACTTTGAATTAAATAAATCTTAAAGAACACATTATGTTCTGTTTTATTTACTTTAAAGAAGTGAGGAGTAGGGAGATGAACATAATAATGTTTTTGTGATACTGAGACCGGACAGGTAGATCTCGGCAAACTGCCTACGCCAAAAGTAGATCTTGGTTCAAAAAAGTTTGGGCACCCCTGATAAAGATGTTTTCTTTGACTTTTTGTATTTGAAGGATAGACATGTCACAGGCACTTTAAAACCCCAACAAACAGACTAGTGACAAACTAAAACGAGAAAAAACTAAACAATAAAATCAGCAAAACAGTAGTTAAAAACTAAACTTAGCAGAAGCTGATATCAAAGTAAACTTGTAATTGAGTGCAGAGAAGTTTCTATTTTCTTGCAGAAGTCTAATTTTTACTATAAAACTCACAATCAGTGATTTATACATCTTCATCCCCTTTCTTCAGATATCTAATGAAGCTATAATTGCTCCTTCACACGCTGTCACAAGAATTTATTTGTTTTCACTGAGCAAAGGTCTGGTTTTCTCTGAATCATCCACCTGTTCACGTGTTTTAACTGCGTCTTCTCACCATCCATCACGTTTCCTCATTCATTTTTCACCTTTTCCCTACAAAACAACCTGACAGGATCATTTATTAGACCTAAAATCAATTTATTTACTTCCTGTTCACATGTGAAACATTATCAGGTGACCAACGTTTTTTTACTGTATCTCACTTTAAATCGATCTTATAATCCTGCTTTTCTGTTTATAACATTTTGCTCACAAAAGCACACATCAGAATTTTAAAGACACTCATTGCAAATTCATGAAGACTCAAAACATCCATAAATCAAGGAATTAAATTGGCACAATTGTTTTCTTATATTGATGATTATTGCGCCCTTAAGTAAAAAAAAAAAAATGTGTAAAAAAAAACTTGTGAACAGATGCCAAAGGGATTTACATAAAACTACAGAACAACTAACAAAATGCTGAATTAAATCAATGCAGAAGACATTTGTACGGAACAGAGTTTTACACATCTGAGAAATTATGTCTCATTTTCAGATTTGTTTTGTAAATCCAAAGTGGTTTGCATAAAGCTGAGCCATTAAAGCCATTTTTACAGAAGAATGAAGTTGCTGAATTCATCAGAGGTTATAGTTTATTCTGCTTACTCATTTAAATGTTTTAATCAACAGTTTGAGCTCTTATATCAAACCAGCTGCCCTCAAACTGTTCAGCTTCCAGCTCAGGAAACAACAGCTGCAAGAACTCATGACCCCAAATATTACAAGTAACACAAAATCTACTAATAACTTTATTAAACAAGAGCATAATCAAAATACAAATTATGGTTTTTATCCATGATTATTACATTAATTTACTGTAATAATTATGGTAGAAATATAACTTCACTTGATGTTTCCTGACCCACAGTAGAATCCAGATCTCAACTAATAAACTTCAGATTTAAACAAAGATTTCTCCTGCTCACATCTCTGAGCAGTGTTTTTAGATATAGATCACTTAAAGCAGGACCAGATGTCTGTTTTGATAAATAATATATTAAAAACGAATCCGATCTGATTAATGTTGTCTCTGAGACGCATCTTTGGTTCATTCATGGTCTTTTAGTAATACTTGTAATTCTGTGTGTTACGTCAATCCTGCTTTAAAAAACACTGATGTTGGAGGGAATCTCTTCTCGTCTGTTGCCTAGAGACTGATGTGGAAACATGAGAGAAAAGGCAGGAAAGAGAGAGAAAGTGGTTATATGTTAGGATGAAAGCTGGAATGGAGAAATGGAACAAAAACTGTCCAGAGTTCAGAAAATACAGGTTCAAAAACAGATTTCTTCTTCAAAGATGATAAACAAAAAAAGGAAATCACACAAAAAACTGACATAAATCTCTTTTTGCTGCTGTTGTTAGTAGCTGTCATGATCATAATGTGAAGATAAAGCAAAATATTTGTTGCTTTTATTTTTTTTAGATTTTAGTCATTTAATGTTGTTTTGTCACAATAAAGCAGAAATAAATCTGTACTATGAAGGAAATAAGCCTTTTTAAATGCTTTAGTTAAAAGATAAGTCCTAAGATATTTATTTTAAATGATGCAAACTAGGGATGCACCCAGTTATTTCTCAAACTGAGTACGAGTACCAATACGAGTACTTACTGAGTTAGAACATAAACATTACACAGTGATTATAAAAACATATTTTAACATTAGAATCTGGCACTAAATCATATCTGTTGTTTGTTGAAATGAACCTCAGTCTGACCCAGTGGTTTATAACAAGGACCGTTATCCTGCAGGTTTTAGTTGTTTTTCTGCTCTTCAGCAGGTGTTTAAGTTCTGCAGAAGCCTGTCAATCACTCATTCATTTAAATCAGGTGTGCCAAAGGAGGAAAACATCCAAAACATGCAGGATAGTGGTCCTCAAGGACCAGGATTGAGAACCATTTGTATAAACAGCCGTACCTCATTTCTCAGACGTTTATGTCTGTGAGGTGGAGGTATCCAAGTAATAAGGATACTAACCTTGAGTCATGAAGTTTAAACCTTGTAGCACCACAAATCTTCAGCTACAGAACAACCATCCATCTCCTGGATGACTGAGAATCCACAGAAACATCTGATGGTAACGGTGTCAGACCGTGTCAATGCTAAAGTGGATCGATATTTTTGTTTACTTGGAGCGCGTCACGTCGCTCATGCTTCACCAGAGCAGCCGACCAGAGGCAGATTAAAATGTAAACAGTGAACTAAACAAGCATGTCAGATGATTATTTAACCGGTTCTGATTAAACAACAACTTCAGAATCGACAAGCTAAGCAGTAGCATCCACCTGTTAGCTTTGTTTACTCCTGTAAACAGTGAACAGAATGTGACGTCATCTTCTGCGTATGCGTGTCACATCGACGGCATAAAGCTAATGGAAGTTGCATGTGAACAGCCGTGCAAAAAAGGGGAAAAAAAAGGTATCAGTTCCGTGTTTTGGAGCGTTTTGAATGAGTATCTGTTTTGGTGCATCCCTAATGCAGACATTACTTTGTATGCTATCTGTTTTTTTATGTCTATTTATGCCAAAATGTTGTTTTTTGCAGTTTTTGTGTTGCTTTTTCTAAAAATATGTCCGTGAAAGCTCCTAAAATGATTAGTTATGTCCATTTAGCAACAGCAGCTCTTGATGGATTAAACATGCAGTGTTCCAAAAACAATAAGAAAGTTGCTGCAGACTGCTGGTAATTTGTTTCTCAGGTTGTTCCGCCGTCAACTGTCGTTGCTTCAATTCATCAAACAGCTTTTGACATATCGCTGCCTCTCTGCTCACACAAGACACATGACAAATTAGAGAGACAACTTGGAGTAATGAGTCCCTGGGGTCTTAAAGCATTTTCATCTTCTGAGGAAACGAGTTAAAGGAGGGGGGGAAGAGGAGAAGAGTGGAGTACGGGGTAAGCAGGAGATCACATCAGAGAGATTAGGAGGTAAAGTCAGAGTAGGGGAGAGGAAATGAGAAACTTAAAAAAAAAGTTTAAAGTTAGGAGAGGAAACAAGGAGAGTGTAAAATAAACTAAATTTGAAAATGAGGAAAGAATAAACCAGGATAATAGAAGAAGCAGAAATGTGAGGGGAGAGGATAAAACCTGATTTAATGTTTTGTTTTTTTCTCCAGCACCTGTCCAGCAGACACAGTGTCCAGCAGAGCACCACTCAGGTATGTGCTATATTATTAATTTATGCCTTCCTAAAACTGCTTTCTTCTTAAAATTCATGTAATTTGAGCTGTTATGAGGTTTTAATTACTTTATTATATGTTTATCTGTCGGGTATTGCAGGTGTAAGTTAGTCTCTATGGTCAAATTCGACATATTTACATGTTTTACTCATGTGGAATTATTGTGCGCTGTCCCTTATTTAAATAAATAAGCCTATAAAATACACGAGGAATCCATTAAAAGATTTTTACATTTTAAAAGAGTGATTGACTCACTTTTTGTGGGTTTCCAGGGTGAGAACTCTCGGCAGAGACATGGAGAACCTTGCAGGGTTCCGGTGCCGCACCACCTACTGGTCAATCTGAAGAGCTTCACCTACAACAGCATCGGAGAGGACACGGACATCTTCTTCTCTCTGTACGACCTGAGGGAGGGAAAGATGATCAGGTACACACGCAGTGTTGGGTTTTATGTTTCCGTGACTCGTCTTTGTGTTTAAGCTGGTTTAACTAAGGAAACTCTGCAAAATAAATCATGGTTCTTACCTCCTGTTTCATCATTAAGTCAAACTCTTTTGTATCTCAGTCACAGGGAAGGACTTTTTGTTCAAGTGCACGTTTGAGCAATAACAAAACATGACTGATTTATTTAAATGTTAATAAAAAGAAATTGTAGGAAGAGTAATAATTTGATTTAAACCTGCACTGTAAATATTTGTGCAGCTTGCTTTACTGCAGCAGAGAACTTGTGCTCTTGCAGTGCTGGCAGAGGAAGATTAAACTTAAAGCTTGGTTTTAACCATAAAAAGCTGTAGTGGTTCTGGAGTTTTAAGGGGGAAAAATCCTCCTGAAGAGGCAGAAAACTGATGGTGATGCACAAGAGATGAAGTATAACACCATTAACCTCGCCGGCTCTCGTGAAGTAGGACTGCAGCTGAGCTTTAGACCCGACAGATCTGTGTCCTGAGAACTGCCTCCAGCTGGAGGTGAATCAGACGGATCTGAAACTGAAATAACAGCAAACAGTAGATGAACTGACTCGTCGAGCAAAGTGTTGAAAAATCAGCAGCGGGAGAAAATACTCATCAGTCATGATGTGAGGGAAAGTGAACGGAAGCTCACGCTTGAGTTTCCTTCACTGATTAACTTTCTGCCAAACTCCATTCCCTTTTATGGAAGTTTTTTTCATTGTTGTTATTGTTTATGAGTGAAATTCGCAGAGAACTTGGCTAAAAATTTTGATGCGAAAACAGAATTTTGCAAAGCATAACTCTTATATCCCCTGCCAGAAAACAAGGATGACAAACTCATAAAAATGCAATGTTTTTGAGACGTTAAAGTGTCTGTGACATCAAATGTTTGTTACAAATATGAATGCATCACTGGAAAGACAACATTAATAACATGTTGCAAAACATAAAAATCACACCGCTGAGATGAACGGCTGTTGAGATCTTTGCATTTGAACAGGAAGTGATGTCAAAGGTGAATGTCTGAACGTGAGCACAGCATTGCTACAACTAACAGACTGTAGAGAAGAATCTGATGTTTCTTTGGATTAGATTTTGTGTCACTATCAGAGATGAAGAGTCAGAGTTCAAATAATATTGTTTCATTAATAAAGACCAGGAAGTTTTCTTTTTTAAAGAGTTCCCCTTTGATGTCACTTCCTGTTCCACTTTGGCTGAGCAAAGTCAAAAAATAAAGTATGCCAAATATGAGAAAAAAAATGGGTAATTCTTAAATATACAGTATAGTGTTCTTTGACTTTTTGTTTTCGAAGAATATGCCTGTCACAGGCACTTTAAAGTTTAGTTTTTTCAAACTCATTTTGTATGGTGCAATATGAGGGCCAAAAAGAAGACTATTATGCAACCAGCAGTTGTTTCAGCCTTGTAGCAGGAGGCTATATCTATTTCTAAGCCAGATATTGATCTGATTAATGATAGGCCGATACCGCTAACTGAGAGTCCGGCACTGGCAAATGAGGATAATTCATTTGCATCGACCAATAGACACGGGTAAATGCAGCTGCTAATTCAGGCGGTAACTAAAGCTGTCTGCTCCACAGTGATATGTTTTATGTTTAATAATTATGCTTGACGTCATGTTAAATAGTAAATTATGTCTAAGGAACAGCTGTCAGTGCATGTTGCTTATAGGTTTTATATGGCAACCATTTTTGTTGAGAAAGTTTTCTTCATTTAAAAAAGTTAGTGTCTAATAAAGTAGGTGAGCAGCCTAGGCATGCTAGTTGCTAGCCTCTCCAATTCTAACGCCAGCCTATCCATGCTTGTTACTAGCCTCTCCAATGCTAATGCCAGCATATCCATGTTAGTTACTAGCCTCTCCGATGCTAATGCCAGCATATCCATGCTAGTTACTAGCCTCTCTGATGCTAACACCAGCCTATCCATGCTTGTTACTAGCCTCTCCGATGCTAACGCCAGCCTATCCATGCTAGTTACTAGCCTCTCCGATGCTAACGCCAGCCTATCCATGCTAGTTACTAGCCTCTCCAATGCTAATGCCAGCCTATCCATGTTAGTTACTAGCCTCTCCGATGCTAATGCCAGCATATCCATGCTAGTTACTAGCCTCTCCGATGCTAACGCCAGCCTACTCATGCTAGTTACTAGCCTCTCCAATGCTAATGCCAGCCTACTCATGCTAGTTACTAGCCTCTCCAATGCTAACGCCAGCCTATCCATGGTAGTTACTAGCCTCTCCAATGCTAACGCCAGCCTATCCATGCTAGTTTCTAGCCTCTCCAATGCTAACGCCAGCCTATCCATGCTAGTTTCTAGCCTCTAATGCTAACGCCAGCCTATCCATGCTAGTTTCTAGCCTCTCCAATGCTAACGCCAGCCTATCCATGCTAGTTTCTAGCCTCTCCAATGCTGACGCCAGCCTATCCATGCTAGTTTCTAGCCTCTGATGCTAACGCCAGCCTATCCATGCTAGTTTCTAGCCTCTCCGATGCTAACGCCAGCCTATCCATGCTAGTTTCTAGCCTCTTTAATGCTAACGCCAGCCTATCTATGGTAGTTATTAGCCTCTCCAATGCTAATATAAATGAATAGTCTCCTTCTCATTTGCCAGTTCCGGCCTCTCAGTTACTGGTGGCGGCCCATCGTTAATCAGATCAATAGCTGGTTAGGAACAGATATAGCCTCCCGCTAAGGATGTAGCAACCACTGGTTGTGTAATAGTCTTAGTTTTGGCCCTCTTACCTTGCCATACCTTTAGTGATTTACCTGCAAGTGATCAACTCTGTTCATGGTGTGTTTTTGGTTGAAAACTCTTGATTAAATATAAAAATAAATGTAGGTTTTTCATAGAATCAAACAGTACAGGTGCTTTTAGGAGAGTTTCATAATTTATTCCCACTTTTCCTCCAGGGATGGTCCTGATTGAGATCAGTTGTGGCAGCATCTCATGACTTCATCTCTACCGTCTCTCCCTCTCTGCAGTCATGTGTCCTTTCTGCCTGATTCTCTCCATTCTCTCATATCGCCCTAATAATGCAGAACAAATATCATGTGGCCACACACAGCTGCTGTTAATAATATATGACCTCCTGCCTCTCCACTCCCTATTTAATGAAAGGTCATCAATTATACATTCTTGGAGTGAACACAGATAAACAATTGTTAATGTCAGTAAATAACACTGATGTGGGCCAGCCGTGGTCACCGTGGGAGTGAGATAAATCTTTGTGTTTTTGTTTATATGTTGGTGCAGAAAAGAGGAGGAATTCTGTGCATTTTTTAAACAAGAGGCTCAACAAGCACTCTGTCTTCCTAATCTTTATTTTGTTCGTTTATTTTTCCTCGGCCTCGCTGCGAACCGTTGTCCTCTCCTAACAAACCCCAAGCCGAGCCCACAAACACGTTTGACCTTGGCAGGCTGATTGCAGGCTCCGTCCTGACTCAGCATCCAGGTCTGATGGCCGGACCTGCTCCTCTGAGGTGCTCAGATGACAGAGAGCGGAGCAGAGGAGAGGGGGGGAGGAGGAGGTCACGGATGTCTTGTTTTCCAGAAATCCTCGGGCTGTTTGGACTCACCTCGCACCACAGAGACCGTTTGGCCTCAAAGCAGCTTTGCTTCCAGCGTGTTTGTGCAGCCGAAACTTTGGTCTGTGTTCAGTTGTTACTAATTGCCTCCAGAATCCCAGTAAGTTTGGCTTCAAGGTCGAGGCTTAGTGTTGTGATGTCTTTTTTATGATTTTCAGTCTGGTTCCCCCAAGTCCTTATCATGTTTCTTCTTCTGAGAGAAAACATTCCACAGATTTCTCCTCCCGTGTTTCATTTCAGTTACCACAGTAACAAAATGTCTTCCATCCTTCAGAGACCAGTTTGTGCTCCTGCTGCAGGTTTTTGTTAATATGAGTGAAGCAAGTTTGGTTTTTTAAGATCTTTGGGGAAAATATTCATTTTTTTTCACTTCATGCAGAAGACATATTGGTTTTCTTACTTCCAATTTAAGCTATTTCTCTCAGACTAATGGGCTTTTTTTATTTAAAGTTACATCAACACAATATTTACTCTTTTATATGTGAGCATGTAGATACAGAGAGTTTTGCTCCTCAACCAAAGAAGCCAAAGAGTTTGTATCCTGAACGACATCTTGCTGTGTAAGAATCTGTTTTTTCCTGTCATGCAGCCTCATTTCAGCCCCGATGAGACTTTGCTTCAATCTCTTACTGGAAATATAAACTTTTCCACCCATGACAGCAAACGGCTCTCTGTTGATTTAAAAAAAAAACTTGGCAAGCTGCATCTTGCATCAGCCTGAAATCATCTCTGATGTTTTTTTTTCCCTCTCAGGCACACTAACGTCAGGATATTGTTGCTCTTTGTAATGACGTGATGAAAAAAACTGAGCTTCAAAAGTCAGGTGAAAACTCACGTTTCTCTCAAAGTTTCTGTGCAGAATCACCAGCTCGTGCTGTAATTCAGTGAAATCAGGCATGAAGATTTGAATTGAGGTCACGCTGGTTCAGTGGGCTGAAATAGAGCTAATTGGGAATAACTCACCTGTGACGTGTGCGTATAGGTGTGTAAGCTTTCAGAGGGGAGGCTGTCAGATGACGTGGAACACGATGAGGCTGGAAAATGTTCATTCACTTCCTTACAGCTTCTTCTCTGTTCAGATGTCTGCAGTTTAATAAGCATTTCTGCAAATCTAGCAGAGTCAACGAAAAATACTATTTTTATTCCTTCTGAAGTTCCTGAACAGAAAAAACATCAAGATAAAATATTCCTATACAAACAGAAAAAATATATTAGTATAGACAAGACTATTAATAAATACAAATAATAAAAATGTGATATACAATAAAGCTACAAGTTAATTAAAATGACTCAAACACCTAATTAGTAACAAGTTTTTATATGTTATCAGTAAAATTCATGTTTCTTCATGAGCTTCACAGAATTTATAGATTTCCAGAGAGTTGAGTTCTTCATTACCAAACCATCAAAGTGAGCCGTTTTTACTGACTGCAGCTCCGCTTGTTGGAGACAGAACATTTATTTTCATTTAAAATACAAGAAAATGTCTTAAATAAGCCAGAATTTGAATTTGACATTAGTCACAAACAGTTGCTGTGAAATATTTTTGCAATGAACTGAATATATTATTGTAAGTTTTCTGAACCATTTTGAAATGAACATTAATAATAACCTGGAGCTGACATGTTTGGTTAAAGCAGCTCCATTATTTGATTTTTTCTCCCAAACGAAGGCTGAACTCTCGCTCTCAGCCTGACTGCGTGGATGTGCGTGCTGTTTGTCATGAAGCGAGGTTCCTCTGCAGATGAGCTGTGTTTACAGGATGTAAGGCAGTGGTGTAGAAACGATTGGCTCGCATGCGTTTCCCAAGAAAAGTGTGGGTTGGATTTGCTGCATCCTTGCATGTATCTGCAGCGTAACGGTGTCTGCACATTTATGCAGTTTCCAGATATATACAGCGAGCTTGAACCCAGCTGTGCTTTAATGCCTTCGCACCAGGCTGGACGTTTACTCCCTGCTGACTGGAAGACTTAACATTTTATCTCACAAGTTTTATCTCAGACTCCAAAAAATCCCCCAACAATAAGAAAACCAGAGCCATGACTGCTATCTCAGCTTTCTTTTGTGCCTCATCACCCACCGTTTCCAACACACACACACTGAACACACACACACACTTGCTCATATTGTTTGGGTACATATTTGTTTTCTTCTGTTGTATTTGTTTGGGCTGCAGTGTCTCTGGAGGATTAGGATAAACTGTTGCATTCATAGCCCCACTCGGTGTGCGTCGTGGGGATTTGTTGGTCTTCAGTGCTGATTGTGTCTGCAGGTGTGTTCAAGCAGCAGTAGTAACCTGGGAGTTGCCTTTTTACATCAAGGTGTGTGCTGAATAATAACAACTACATAAAAATTTTTTTTTGCTGTGAACGAAACATCTTTCTTGGAAATGGAGCCTTTTTTTTGCCAAAGAAAAATATGGAAGGGTATTTAAAAATGCACGGCAGTAAAGCAGTTTTATTACAATAAATTATTACAGTTTTAAGAAAACAAACTTAATTAAAAATGTCACCTTCATGAGCTGCAACTAGAAATGTTTGCACAAAATATCAAATGTGGCTTGAAAATACAATTTTACTTGACTGTGTGGTCTCTGTTTTTCTTCTTGGGACAATAAATAAACAAAAAGTATATAGAAATTCCTTGAAGTATGAGTGTCTTCATATATTATTTATCAAGATACCACATTAAAACCTTCCATTGCTCCAGCCTGATGCTACAGCGTGTCCATTTACTGTTCTCTGCCCTCAGGCTGCCTCATGTGAAACCTAAAGCAAACTAAAGGCGGAAATACAAAATAATAAAAATACAAAATGGGAATTATTACAGAAAATATTGAATCTCTTAAAGCAAAAGAGGATTTTTTTTGCACAGTTCCATAATGGCTTAGTTAAAACAACAGAAACACTGAATTAAACCAGGTTCAATGCAGTCAATTAACTTGATGAAATGATGGTTGTGTTTTAAGTCTTCATGGCACGGTTAAAGTCATTTTAGTGGGTTTTTTCCAATGATAACAGATTAGTCAAAGTTGGGATGTTCTCCTCATGTAGAACTTAATAAAGACAGTGATACTCCAAGGACAAGTTCTTACAAAGTCCTAAATGTCTAGACTTGTAGGGCATTTGTTTTTATTCACTTGAGAATTAATTTAAAATAAACTAGTTTTTTATTGATTTATTTACTATATTATTTTTAAGAACTATATATTATATTTAAGAACAGTAGAGTTGGGTGATGATGGTTCAGGGCCCACCTTTGGCCCTCAAGCTGTGTGTTTTACCTGTGTTAATAGCTGTGTTTCCATTGACCATGAAAATGTGCAAATTAGAATTTCAAAAAGAACACGTCAATTTTGAAAAAGCTTACGTTTTTTGACAAAATGGTTTTGCACTAGGATATGGTGGTTTTTTCAGCCGTATCAAAATTGGTGTATTTCGCAAAACTGCGATGGAAACACTTTCTTCGCATCACTGAAGTCACGTGATCAACAACTGGATGTTTCCTATTGGAACAAAAGACGACGAAGAAGAAAACAGGAAGTAGAAGTGGTAGTAACATCATCAAATTAGTAAAAGAAAGTAGTGAAATCACCAACTACAATTTCCCAAAAACGCAGCATACGTAGCCGCTCCCAAGGGTCTTGTCGCTCAAAAGCTTCGATTAGACGCTGACATCTCCTCTGATGGCTGCTGATGAGCACTAGTGTCGTGGTAGAGATATGCATGTGTTTACATCTGTTGTCACCATGTTTGTAATGACTTATCGTGAGAACAAACAAATTCTTTAATAGACTTTAATAGCATTTCTTGCTTAATTGAAACACTGTAATTGCGAAACTGTGTTTTTTCGACAACAGAATATCAACAAAGTTTTGTGCACATTTGCAATGGAAACGCAGCTAGAGAGGGCTGCATTAAATGTAAACAAAACCTTCACATCCACATCCAGCTATCTGTAAATAACTGCATTATAATTCAGCACAAGGTTTCTGCAAACCGTGATTACAATACTTTTTTAAAGATTTTATTTTGGTAGTTTAAATAATTAGAAAATATTATTAATCTTTAAATGTTTTGCTGCACTCAGTTCATCTCCTCTCCTGAGTTAACAGACTTCATGTTTCTTCTCGTAGCAGTAAAAACCCCTCAGACAGTTTCTTCACTGTTTGTGCTTCAGGGGGAGAAGAGATGAGCATCTTTTACAAAGACCCCCTGAGGAGACTGAGGGAGGGTATCAGGGGTGAACTGAGGACAGAACACAGTTTCATGATGGTATTAAAAGGAAGTGAAGGTGAAAAGTTGCAGTAAGAGCTGACGGGATGATATTTGATGAAAAGATTTATTAATAATTACTGAATATTTGGTTCACCATGTTTTTGTAAAGATTTAATTGCAAACCTTCAGGAATGTGTGTTTAAAATAAAACACTCGTCTCCTGCATCCCTGCAGCTGCAGAGAACCAGAACCTCACCAGGACCTGAAGCTTTAAGCTTTTATTTCTGTTTTTCAGTGAGAAGTTTATGGTGAAACTGAACAAAAACGGAGGACCAAAGAATCCGGAGAAGGTGGACAGGCTGTGTGCACTCTTCACGGTAAAAAGCACACAAATAAAAATGTTAAAAATCTGCTTTAAAAGCATTTTGGTGAAGTTTACCAGGGAATATTTTAAGTGAAATATAAAAATAAGGCTGCATTGCCCCCTATTGCTCCTAAGAAGATCAGCCTGGAAACATTTAGGAAACATTTAAGGCATTAAAGATGTGGTTTGTAAACATCTTCTCAGGTAACCACATTTATTTCAGCTCAGCTTTAAACTTAATTCAAAATCTGCAATTCTAGATTCTCAAATCTACCCTGTAAGTGATGCTATGATCCAGATTTGCCCACATTTTGTAACCAGCCTAATAAAAAAGAACAATTTAAAACAAAATGTAACAACATTCTAACTTCCTGCAGGACCTGAGCAACAAAGACATGAAGAGGGATCTCTACATCGTCTCACAAGTTATTCGAACAGGTAAGTCTCATATTAGCAGAAGCGCAGTTTTTTTCTTTAAGATCCTGTTGAAAGTGAACAAAGTTCCACCATGTGATGACGTTTCTCCTGCTGCAGGTCGGATGCTGTTGAATGACAGTAAAAAAGGCCCTCCGCACATTCAGTACCGCCGGCCGTACGGCTGCGCTGTTCTGGCCATGAGCGACGTCCTGCAGATCATCTCTGAGCTCAAAGAGGAGAAAGACTTTGTTCTTAAAGTTTACACGTAGGTGGCAGATTTCTACACGTGACAAATAACATGTTTTCATTTTGTTTGTCTTTTATTATTATAATGTCCTGTGGAGAAAGTTTCCAGTTTCTCAGGTCGAAGGTTTACTTAATAAAACATGTTTCTCATCAACTGAGTCATCATAAAGCTAATGAAGGTTGACTAAAAAACTTAGTGGAATTATTAGAATAGATTATGATGCAGACTCAGCTTAATGAGGGGATTAATTAAAATCACAGCTTTAGTGATAATAGTATTTCAAGATGAACTAGAAATGTTTAATTTCCTGTGAAAGTGCAGTGTGAATATAATGTTGAAAGAGTTTTGCTGAATAGCTAAAAAACCTGAAACTATCTTAAATATACATTTAAAAAGTTGCTCAAATTAGCACAAGGAAACAGAAAGAGCATGTCTGCTGATTTAAGCAGTAAGAAACTGAAATTATCAGAAAGTGGTGAATTTAAATGAAAAAAGCTCAAATTCCCTAAAAAATAGCTTAAAACACAAAAATGGCTGATATTAGCAGAAATCTGTTGAAAGAAGCATAAAAATCTTAAATTAGCTGAAAGAAGCACAAAAAAGTTTAAATTAGCAGAAGAACAGCAGAATAATCCCTAAAAAAGCTCAAAATAGCTAAAATCAGCTAAATAGAAGCTAAAGGAGGCTGAAAAACTACAAAGGAGTTAAAAAAGCAGAACTAGGACAAAAAGTAAAAAGTACAATACAGATTTAGAAACATTTTGAAGGATTTTAAGAATGCTGAAACAGCTTTATTCGTTTCCAATGAGGAAAAACTTGGCAGAAAAAGCTAAATATCTCAAAAAGTATAAATAGCTGAAATACCAAAAGTCATATCCAGAATGTCCTGAAGGAGCTAAACGTTTGATATAAAAATATTTTAAACAGGACAAATATAGTGGAACAGGTTACATGTTGAAAACGTATGGAAGAAGAAAAGATCTCTAATTGTCCACACAATAAGTTCACAAATTTCCATCTTATCTGGAGAAAGGTTAAAATGTTTTGTTGCAGTAAAGTCTTTTTTTAGGAAACCAACTATAAAGTCAAACACTAAACTTAACTATAAAATTATATCTTTTTTTTTTTTGCTTCCCTAATAACATTTTTTTTGTCTTTGATTCTTACCTTATGTAACATTTTTTCTCCTCATTTTATTATTAAAAGAGAGAAAAGCGAAACTAGGATTTCCAAATAGTGACGGCTCTTTCTTTAATCTCATCAGCTCTTTCATTATTTCACACATGGAGTTTGTGGCCGACAGGAGGAAATCCCTCTGAGCTAAAACTTCTGAAGCCTCGCCTGCAGTGTTCTCTGTCATAGCATGATGTAACTGTGTGTGTTTACATGTGTGTGTGCTTTTTTTCTGTTTAACCAACAAACTGTTTAATCTTGTGTGATTTAATCTCTGCAGGTGTAACAATGAGAACGAATGGTACCAGATCCATGAGAACATCATCCGCAAGTCCAGCAACAAATACACAGTTCCCAGCAACAACTATGGTACGACTGTGTATGTGTGTGTGTGTGTGTGTGTGTGTGTGTGTGCGTGTGTGTGTGTGTGTGTGTGTGTGTGTGTGTGTGTGTGTGTGTGTAAGGCCAAAGAAAATATGATTTCTATATGACTCAAGTTGTTGTTTAAACATTCCAACACATTTTTTTTTCTCATTTTCTGGTCTGATTTGTTCAAGTATCAAGTTTTCTGTCATAGAAAAACATCAAAGGCTTTTTTGTTGTTTTTGTTTATTTTCTTAGAATATTACATTTCTCTTCATTTCTGTTTTAAACTCAAAATCCTAAAATTCATATATTTGTTAGAGAAATTATTATCTTGATAAATAAATCAAACTGAATATTTCATTTTTATTATGCTTTCTCGTTTTTAAAACTAAGTTTCAGGGTTTAGATCACATTTTTGCTGTTTCTTATCTTACATAAGTCACGTTATTTTATAAAAATAAGAGAAAATAGATTCCTGATTTAACTTTAGTATTCTGTCATGATTGTAGGAAAGGGCTATTCAACTGGCAACTTCCATTCGATCCACCAGTGAACCCCCCCCCCCCCCCCATTAAAAGAAGAAATCATTTTTTTAGTTTCTATTTTTATTTATTAATACATGATAAAAATAGATTTCAAATTATTTGTAAAAATAAAAGTATAACATAATACTTTTTCTGTTACATGCATACATACCTACCATTTCACCTGCCATTACTGAAACAACCCCCCCCCCCCCCCCCCTTACCACCACCAAACCCTATTATGAGAAGTTGGACCTGAAAATACAGACTGACATGGGAAGCTTGAACCAATAAAACCTAACTTCTATAACAGTAAAAGTAAAGGCTAATGGGAACAGAGAACAGGTGTGGCAGGACCGAGGAGCAGAGGAAAGACTGAGGATGACTGGAAACTCAGGGAGGCAGAGGAACAAACTGAACACAGAGAATACAGAAGATTAAACATCACAAGAAATAAACCTCAAAACAAAAAAAAAAACCCAAACAGTAGAAAAACCTGGATCATGACACATTAATTAAAACACACTCGCGCACACGGAGGACAGAGAGTTGCGTAACAAACCCATCTAACTGCAGCGTGTTTGACATCAGCCCAAGAATCATCTTAATTGGTGTCACTGTGGGCGACTCTCAGCCTGACCCCGTGCCGAACTCTGAGCCCCGGTCGCCCAAAAATATAATTAAGTTTAACAAAACTCTGTTTGCTTTTGAAGAAGCCTTTGATGTTTTTAGGTAAATTCATTCTAAACAGTCAAAGTAAAATTTACAGAGATCAATTAGAGGTGAGAGGATAAACATTGACCTGGTTTTATTCCTTTAAGTTGTGCTGTACAGCTGAATGTTTTAAATTAAATTGCAGTTTTACTAGTGTTTCTTTTTTTATAAGCACATTTACTGTAATCTTTTATTCTCTTCTTTCTCCCTGTCAACCATCTCACCCGCCTCCCCATGAAACCCTGCAGGTCTGATCATCTCCCTGCAGCTGCTCAGAGGTGACACGGAGCAGGTCCGCAGAGAAAACCCACTGGTTTTCAGCAGGGGGGTGGCCATCACGCGGAAATTGGGATTCCCAGATGTCATCATGCCAGGTGAGTCAGACATGCTGCAAAATGTGTCTCATCACAGCTGTCCACCCCAACTGATTTGAATTTTTTTTTCAGTTTTTGTCTGAGAACAGGATGTATGGACGCTCAGAAAAACAACAATCAACATAAATAAAAATATAAAACTAGCAAGAAGTCATGAGTCGGGATTGTTTGCTTAGTTTTATACATTTTTTTAAATCTCTATTCAATAATTAGAGCCTTTATAAAACAGCTTGTTGTTTAAGCTACTGCTTCTTAAGATGTTTTCACTCTTGATTTATTTCATCACGACGATTCGCAGCCGCAGCTTCTCCCGCAGTGTGACAGGAAACATGATGAAGTGCATGTTTGCCCATTCAGCATGAAAGAAATATGAGACAGCAGCACGGATACGACGGGCCATGTGAACGTGTTTGACACCAGCCGGTTTCTTAAAGATGCATCGCTTCATTTTCTGTAAGGTGCTGACAAACTTAGAAATGTTCTTCGGGCCAAACTACGGTGTTTTAATTCAGCCCGCGTTCGTGGCTGCTAACACAGCGGGGTCCGATCACGTGTCGAAACGGTTCACCACGATCGAAAACACTCCATCACCGGTTAAAGGTGGGTGGGGATATTTTTCAGGCACACAGTTTAATTCTATACAACAATCATCAGTTGTTCTGAAAAGGCTGTAAAGATCAAAAATAAATGTAACTTTGGATCGTAGCTATAGTCTCTTTAAGAACCTCCTACCATTTCTGACACTCCCACTTGGGATGAGGGTGGAGCTTTGTGTAAATAGGCGGTGCTTTGTACCAGCAAGTGTTTTGCAGCTCCTCATGACCACAGGAGGTTTAAGTATTTCTCAAACATGTATGAATGAGTCAAAGCAACACTCTGTGTATGTTTTTGATGATTAAAGCTAAAAAAAAAATGATTTAATATAAAATAAATGCCAAGTTTTCTTTGAAAGAATACGTACTGACTGCAGTAATTAATTGGTTATAATAAGAAATATGATTAACCTCCCTCCCTGCATAAGTTTATCATGCTTATAAACAGTTTTCAGAGGAGAATAAATAAATAAATCATTTCCTGTTTTGAACTCACCAGAAAGATAAGAAACTTTGAGTTTCTGTAGCTCTGCAATCTGTTTTTCGTTTTTTTGCTGTTGCTCGTCTGGGAAAAATTAATAAATAAAAATCATCATCTGATGTTGATTTTTGCCACTAAAATGTGTGAACGAGCATCGTTTGCCCAGCAGGTGGCTTCTGGATTCTTTCACGTACACAGCTCTGCGAAAACTGACCTTTTTCACTCTCTCTAATGCGTTAATAATTAATATTCAACATTTAGCTTCTGCTCACGTCTCTGCGTCTTAGATTATTTTTTAAAATTTGCACAGAGTTGCACATTAACCCTGACAGTGTCCTCTAAAGCAAACAAGGAGCAGAGCTGTGTTGTAAAACACACGATGCGCTGAAGGGGGGTTTCACACCTCTTTCACACACATTAAGCTCTCCTCCCCCCCGGCAGTGATGGAGTGGGTATTTA
>JAUBOC010000138.1:3256240-3269557 GCA_032275365.1 Anablepsoides cearensis | reverse complement strand
TTCTTTTCTTCCCTGAGTTGCAAATTGTAACTAAATAAGTTAAGTGGTGCTCCGAGGTAATTTGACAGAATTTTAAGAATTCATAACTTTTATCATATTTTAATACGCCCAGAACGCCCTACAGTTCTATCATAATGTTTAGTCCCTGCCATGCCTCCCTCTCATTGCCAGAATTTAATTTCTGCTCCACCTTCCTCCCATAATTGATTTTGGCTCATTTAGACATCTTTTAAATTCTTTCTGCAGCTCTCTTGGTTTGTTCCCCTGCAGAAAAGCTTTTTTTCTTTTGAACCAAGCACATTTTCATTTCCTTTGTTATCCACTTTTTTGTTGTTTGAATGAATTACAATTCCCTTTGTTGGAGTGACAGCATCCTCACAAAAACAAATAAAACTTGTTAAAACATCTGTGAGAATGTTAAAACCGCAGTCATTAAAAAACAGACCCTAATCAGTCATCTCAAAACAGGCCCTCAGTGCCTCCACTGTTCCAGTATTCCATACTTTGATAGTTTTTGTGAATGATTCTCCTGTTTTCAGCTTAGATCTGTAGCTTGGCAGCAGTATAACATTATCCCTTCTAAAACAGGCCTCCTTTTATATCAATTTATCTCTTATCCTGGATTTCTCAATCCTGCTTTTGTGAAACAGCCCTCTTGTGTAGAGATCAACTCGTAACGTTTTATGTTCTTGTGATTGTTTGTGCAGGAGCTCTGAGGGCTGTTTGTTTCACAGACGCAGGATTCAGAAATCCAGGATAAGAGACATAACTTGAAAAAATGTTGTCCCTCATGTTCACACATTACAAATTTCTTTCTCCCAGCTTCATCCAAGCAGCCAGATGACACAGTGTTCAGTCATGTGGAAATCTTTTTTCACAATAACTGGGGCAACCATGAGAACACCTGCATTTTAACTTTCAGAGTCCACCGAAAACTGGAGAACTGCAGTGAGAGCAGCTCCAGCTGACTGAAAACATCTTCACTCTTCTTATTGTCCAGCAGCTTCCTTCCAGCATTTAAAAACACAGACATGTTGGATCAGCCATTTATAACGAAGACATTCACTTAAAATTATCTGATCTAAATATATAAATTAATCTGTCACAACAAGTTACAGTGGAGGAAATAAATATTTCCTCCTGGCTGATTTTGTAAGTTTGCCCACTGACAAAGACATGAACAGTCTATCATTTTAAGGGTTAATTTTAACAGTGAGAGTTAGATTTTTTTAAATCCAGAAAATAACATTGTATAAATTTATTTGCATTTTGCAGAGAGAAATAAGTATTTGATCACCTACCAACCATGAGGAGTTCTATACAGACCAGTTCTCCTAATCAACTCATTACCTGCATTAAAGTTCAGTTAATTTATCATTAAAAACAGCTGTTTTAAATTGTCACCTGTATAAAACACTCCTGTCCACAGACTCAACTAACCAGTCAGACTGTAACCTCTAACATGAGCAGGACCAAACAGCTGTGTAAGGATGTCAGGGATAAGATCATAGACCTGCACGAGGCTGGAATGAGCTACAAAACCATCAGTAAGACACTGGGTGACTGTCAGTCAATACTGATCTGGGGCTCCATGTAAAATCTCACCTCGTATTCTTGATCATGATGATTGTGAAAGATCAACCTAAAACTACACGGGGAACTTTTTAATGATCTCAAGGCAGCTGGGACCACAGTCACCAAGAAAACCATTAACATATGACGATGTGATGGATTAAAATCCTGCAGTGCCCCCGGCTCAACAATACACACGTTCAGGCATCTGAAGTTTGTTAATGAACATCTGGATGATTCTGAGTGTGATTGAGAGAAGGAGCTGTGGTCAGAGGAGACAAAAATTGAGCTCTTTGGCATAAACTCAACTTGCAGTGTTTGGAGGAAGATAAATGCTGACTATGACCTAAAGAACATTGTTCCCACTGTCAAGCATGGAGGGGGAAACATCATGTTTTTGGGATGTTTCTCTGTTAAGGCCACAGGACGACTTCACTACATCGATGCAAGAATGGATGGAGCCATGTACTGTAAAATCCTGAGTAACAACCTGCTTCCCTCTGCCACGATGTGTCATGTCTTCCAGCATGATAATGACCCAAAACATAGAGCCAAGACAACAGAGGAGGTGCTCAAAAAGAAGCACATTAAGGTCATGGAGTGGCCCAGCCAGGCTCCAGACCTTAATCTCATGGAAAAGAGAGAGCTGAAACCAAGAGTTGTCAAGCAACCGCCTCAAAATCTTAATGATTTAAAGATGATCTGCAAAGAGGAGTGAACCAAAACTCCTCCTGACCTGCAAACCTCATCATCAACTACAAAAAAACTCTGACTGCCAAAGAGTCTTGTTTGCCAAAGTGATCAAATACTTTTTTCTCTCTGCAAAATTAAAATAAATGTATATAATTTATACAATGTAATTTTCTGGATTTTTTAAATATATAATCTATCTCATGTCTTGGTTTGTTTAAAATAAAAAGAATATATATATTTTTTAAAAAAACTCATTGTTCTGTATAGTTGAGATTCTTGTGCACAGATTAGTGAAAACAGTGGTTTTGTATCCAAATTGAAAGCTATTAATTGTAAGAGAAATAAATATAAATAAAGTCAAATAAATACAAAAAATATATATATCTAAAAATGATTTGCAGCTTCATCTCATTTCCTGGTCTCTGTCTCCCTCTAGTGTTAAACAGCTAATACTGCAGGAAATCAGTGAAAAAACACCTGAACAGCACTTGGAAGTTAAATTGACAGTTTTTATTCTCTGCTTGTGTAAAACAGCTGAACTTTTTACAATTTGTAAAGGTAAACACAGATGTTTTGCAGGTATTTAAACCTAAATCTGAACGTGTGAAGTCTGTAAATGTCTCTGCATTATTACCAATTTGAATAAAAAATCAGGCAAGTGTAATTTTCAAAATATAAATGCTTATAATTCTGATTATTGGGACAAAGTGTTAAAACAACCATGATTAATCTGACATACAGAAACACAGACGTAACCTCAGGGACCTCTTTGAACTGGAACAATAACTGAGCTAACTGATGTTGCAGTAATCTCTGTTGCATGAATGGACAACTGGACCATACAGATGATGTGATTTAAAAATAACATCACAGGAGAGAAAAAAGACATGAATGCAGACAAACAGCATCAGCTGTCAATCATGATTTCTGCCCTTTTTCTCTTGAACCTAACAGAAGTTTGATGAAACAAAACATCCAAAGTTAAACAAAGTTACTTTAATAACACAAACATTAACATATAAAACATTAAAGGTGAACAGGAACTCTGTAGAAAGTTCATGATGCACAAGGAAGTGAGGTTAATTCAACAGATTCTTCCTCTGGTCCTTTAAATGAGTGAAGAAGCAGAATGACAGATGTTTTATTTTCAGTCTCTTCTCTCAGCTGCTGAAGCTGGAACTCCTCCAGAGAGCTCACATGAGTCTGTGTGGACATGTTCATGTTCCTTCTATCTGTTCATGATGGATTAAACACTTTGTATTCATTCCAACTGTTGTCACTTATTTGACATTTTATATTTTATTTTGTATCAGAAATAAACCAAAGTTTTCAGTTTCACTCCTAATCTATTCACTTGTGACCAACATAATGAATGTGTTTTTAGAAGATGTGTTTATGTTGTTGCAGAAAAATTATCATTTATTCCTCTACAGTTTAAAGTGGTAATTACCTCAGTGAGTTATCACAGACTCTCTTTGTGGGAGCTGATGGAGACAAAGGAAGTAGTTTATTTTTAACAGGTGGTTGTTTTTACACATGAGAAAAGAGCTGTCTGTACATCCCCTCAACTCCCTCATCAGGAATAAGGCAGAGCAGCTCCAACAAACCTGAGCTCAGATTTTAAACTCACTGCTTTTAAAATAAACTTTATGTTTGGTTCTTTTCATAATGAGAATTTGTTTATTTTCAGGGTTCACAAACTTAGAAAATAAAATAAAACTGCATTTTCTGTGAAAGTGCTGTGTTCAGTGCTGAACACCTGAAACTGAACTATTGAAGCTATAAGAAGCTGAACAAGTAACTAAAGCAGAATTATCAGTCTGTATCTTTGTTCTGCAGAGGAACCAGATTTAAATTTGCAGCAACAAATGAGTGGATAAAAGCAGACAGAAATACTGACATATTAACTTAATAAAACATCAGATTTATTAGCTGATGACTTTAAAAAACAAGCCTCAGCCTGAGCATTTATGCAGATTTCTGCCCCTTTTCTCTTGAACCTAAAGTTTTTTTCTGGTTTTGTTTGTTTTTTTGGCACACTGCAGCATGTGGTTGATTTATAGGTGAGAAAAGAGCTGAACATCTCACACCTCTTATCTACCTTATAAGGACGTTTTTAAAGATACGTATCTGCAGGGGGAAGTTTCTTCATCACAGCTGAACAGCGACACAGGAAGGCCTCAGCAGAGTCAGACCTGTGAGGCAGTAAGACCAAGGACCACTTGCTCCACCGTGCAGCTCACAGTTTAACATGTCTGAGTGGTTTAAAGAAGACAGAGATGGTGTCTTTCTATTGGGCAAATGAAAAGTTCATTTTTTGGTTTGTAACCCCAGAATAAACTACAAAGATTCAAGAGTTACTTCTTATAATCAGCGATCTGAGAGTCAAGACAGGAAGTGAAAGTTGAACATTAAATTCTCTGAATTGGACAGGAACTAACAGAAAATGAATCTCGTTCCTCCCTGATGTGTGAAGAGAGAACTGTTTTATCTGAGATTCTCAGAATAAACTTGTTGTTTCCTGTCCTCTAACGGTTCTTTACGTTTGTTCCTCTCTGAGCTCTTTCATATTTCTCATTTACTATTTTTGTTCCCTTCAACTAAAACGGAGCAGAAACTTTTCAATAACTTCTGAGACGTTATTTGTGATTTTAAGAGAAAAACTAAAGACTGTATAATAAACTGTTTTAGTGAATTTACTCAAAATGACCAAACATCTAAAGAATAAAGCTACTTTAGGAGTCAGTTCCTGAAGATAACTGTTTACCACTGAAGACGAAGAGGTGATGTTTTTGTCCATGCCTGTGTGATGTTCAAGATGGCCGCCACAGCAAAGTGACTTCATTAAACACAAAATGACAAGAATTCAACCAGTTTGGTTGAAAAACCCTACAGGATTTCTCTAACATGCATGAATGAGTCAAAGCAAGGCTTTGGGTAAGTTTTTGATGAGAGGATAACATTATAACATGATATAAAACTCAAAAAAGTTGATTTTACATGATATAGCCCCTTTAACATTTGACTCAGTGAGAATCAGTTTCTGAAAGGGGAAATTTTCTACATCAGAGCAGAACAGCATAAAAAAAGTGTCTTGCCAAATAAGTTGATACACCTCTGGAGCCCCATGCCCCCAGTGCCAGGGGCAAAACAGCATTTTCCCTTTTCTATTTCTTTCAACTTGTGCAAACTTAGTATCTAAGAAATAGAAAAATACAGTTTTCTTCTGATACCGGAGTGTGGAGCTTAAGAGATTAATATATGTTTTATTTTTAAAGTATTTCCCACACAACTTCTGTTTTCTAAAATCTTATTCTGTTCTGATAATCTACAGCAGGAAACCTTCCGATGCAAGAATTTAGATCTAATTTTTTGGACTAAATTACAGGTGAGCAGAGAACCTGAAGAAAAAAAAACATAAAGATGTCAGAACACACTTGAGTTTAAAAAAAAAGAATATATAATAATGAAGATTTTATAATATTTAATTTGACACTTACTTTATCCAACACCCAGCTAAGGCCACACTGAGAACAACTCCTTCAACAGTCCCAATAAAGGCAGCAGAAGCAGTCCAGAAGACAACTGTAAAACTCCTGAATCATCTGAAGAAAAAAACAGATGTTTTAAAAATACTTGAACATAAAACCTATTTTCCTATGCTAGATAAAAAAAAAAGTTTTGATTAGTCTTAGTAGTGAGGAGTACTTTTTTTTAACACATTTTGTTCATCAAATTGATGCTTTTCAGACACCAAGAAATAAAATTCTTGTTCATGCAAGATTACGCAAATATGCGTTCTGAAATTGATTGTATTTTGTTAGTACTTTAAGATCTGACTTAAAATGTTGCTCAGCAACATCTTGCAAGATGTGTTAATGCTCAGAATATGTCCTGAGGATAATAGTCATCTAACAAATTTACTTCAGTATATGGAATTTTAAGTAAGTTATATTCATTTTTATGTTGGCATAGGTACACTAACTGTAGCAGCCAGCTTAAGTTGGGTTGGCTCCTTATGTCATTTATTAAGATGTACACATTCTGAAAGTTTCAGCCAATGGTACAAGAACTAATTTGTTGACATATAATTTTAAACAAACACAAAATTTCTAATAAAAATTAATATAGAGGGACAACTCACCAGGAACTAGCACCAAGCTTGGATCTGAACTAATTTTATGGCATATATCTTTCTGCCATACAACACAATGATAATGGTCTTTCTTAGAAACTTTAGCAGTGAGGATAATGGTTCCATTTGTAAAGTACTTTGGTGGGTTTGCAGTCACAGAAACGTTGTTCTTGTTCTGCAGCTCTATCTCAGGTTGTGGAAAAGCTCCAACAGCCTTACACTCTACCAGAACACTATTTGCTGATTCACTAAGTGTTCTGAGAGTTGGCATTGGGCATGTACCTGTAAAATAAACAGAGATAAAGTTAAAAAAAGGCAAAAAATAATGTTCCTGTTTGGAAAAAAGTCTGTTTTGCTTACAAATTTTTATGTGTACATGAGTGTGAGAGAGAGTTAAACAAAAGCTGTAGAAAAGGTTTGATAACATACCTTAAAAATGTTTGGAAATATTTCATAATAAGATACAGTATACTGACTCACCAGATCAAATAAGATGCATGACTTGTATTATCCCAAAATACTTATACAATTAAACATACATACATACATACATACATACATACATACATATCTTTTGATTTATTTTCTTTTACTGAACTTGATCATTTTTAAAGGAACCATAAAACTTTCACTGGTTTTCCTCCTCTGCTCAGTAGAGATGTAGGATGAAGCTCAGCTGAGGCACAGTGTGTATAAAAACAGGCCACCATGCTGCCACAGAGCCATAACAGAGCCCATGATGGAGGCTCACTCCTACAGCTGAAATCCAAATCAAACCTTCCACATCATCTTAATTCGAGGATATATTTATTTTATTTCACAAATACACATCAACTAACTAATACATTGAAATTAGTTTAGATGTTTTTGCTAAATGTTACTTAAATAAAAGGTAGTTTTCTGGTAAAGTAAAATGTGAAGCTATATGATTTGTTGTTTGATTTGATGTATTTTATTTTATTTTGTATTGCTTTGTAATTATGTTTCGTTTGAATTTATTCTGCGGATAAAAGGGGCAGACATTATAAGATTTATTCTTCTTCTGCTACCTTTCATTTTATTTTATTTTTTTGACTTTTTGATTTGTGTATTTTCTTTGTTTTTTATTTTTTTAATGAAATGAATAAACTTTTTTGAATTGAATTGAAATTTGATACATTAAATCTGCATAGCACATTCTTACTGCTAAATTAAATAAAGAATCTACAGTGTTTCCCAAAACTTTCATTTTTGACCCCCATGATAACACAGTGAAAACTTTTGACCTCAGCTGGTTTATATAAATTATACAAAAACAGAAAAACAATTATTAAACAAGAGCATAAAAAAACAGAAATGGAGTCAACTTTAAATTGCAATTTAACAAAAGTTTTTATATTTTCTAAACATTATGGGAAAATGGGTAACAATCATTTTATTTAATTGTTTTATACTTTTCAGGTTATTTGGCCCACAGTCCAGTATTTGGAGAACCTCTGATCTACATTGTTTAAACAATTAAATATTTAGATGAATGGATGGTAGTTTAAACATTTTATTAGCAATTATAAACTGCGCATACAGGTGATTCTGGGCGACGTCAGTAATACTCACCATTGAGTTTATCACTTCTTCTGTCCTTTAACCTTATAAAACACGGAGGTTGGATGCGACCCAATATTTTATTGTAAACACAACTAAATACAGTTTAAGTGTTTTATGACGACCATAACACATGTTAAACGTCGTTTGGAAGCTAAAGTGTTATTTGTAGCTCGTAAATTTAAGTGAAAGATGTAGCTATAAATTAATATGATTAGCCTATTTTATTTTAGGCCTAAATGTTTAAGTTGCGTGCCGTCATGTCTCGCCATGATTCAAAAAAGATTTGGACTGAAAAGATAACGGGTAATTTCGTTTTAACGCGTTAAACTCGGACAAAAATGCTCAGCTCGTTTAAATTTAGATAAAATTTAAATTTACCTGAAATAAAGTTGATTAGTTCCCATGTTTAAATCACAACAGCGACACAAAGTTTCACAACAACAACAAAATTTCAGTCACTTTAACTTATCGACTTTGACGAATGATGTTCGGTATCTGTGAAATCTGTAAACACACACCCAGGACGAAAACAACCAATCAGCGTCTTTATTCTATCTGATAAAACAACTTTAGAGAACCTTTACCCGATTCAGCCAATCAGAGGAGAGCATCTTCACCTGAGATGCTTTTCGACTTTATTGACAGCTGCTTCCGTCCAATAGCAAGTCAGCTTCATGGAAACACTTGGAGTTTGTTGCAAATGTAAATACCTGTTTTTATTATCAGTTCCAGAAGTTTATGCTCTTGAGATGTTTATATAATTAGACCCAAATGAAGCAAATAAAATGAATTTATCTGTCAAACTGTATCAGTTCAATGAAAACAAATGTATATTTTTAAGCTAAAGTTTAAGAACAACTTAATATAAGGAATACTTTTAAATACTTTAATTAAGATTTATCACGGTTGTTATGATTTTGAGGATATTTTTATTTAGCTGCATGGCCGCCTGCTGGAAATGATTTGTGTTGCAGATTAAGATAAATCTATGAGATCCTTCATTCTATCAAATTAAAAATTAATGCTAATAATGTAGACAGAATTAGCAAGACACCCTGTGATTTTCAGGTTGATGCGCACCACTATGACACATAGGTGGTGTTTAAAAAATTTTTAAGTTTGGGCAAAAACAGCGAAACAGCAGTTCAGTTTTGTTGAATAATTAAAAAAACAATTTCTGTTTGTATGAGAATTAAATTAAACATACAACTTGAAATATCATAAATATTACTGCACAATATATAACATAACTCTATGGGTTTAAAGTACAAATACATTTATTAAATAACACAAACTGGCTGGTATGTAGCTGCAGACATGTGCATGAGTGTTATTTGCCCTAAGAGGTTAAGATACACACTGAAAGTTAAAACAAAAAGGAGTTGTATTATTTCATCATGTTGACAGTCACATAAAACAAGTAAATAAAAACCACAATATTTATCCTGTATAGGCTGATATGCTAAAACACAGAAAACTACCAAATACAATTAAAACACATTATACAGAAGAGACTGGTTTATAGTCCTGATGGATTATATTCAATCAGAAAAACATGTGAATGTGAAAATATAAGAGACAGTTTATGAAGACTGGTGAGCTCTATGGATCTTAAACCAGACCAAACTATTTCCTGTCATAGAATGGTTTCCTGTTATGTTGCTAAGCTAAACTAAACTAATTGAAGGGTTGCTGTGTGGAACCAAAAGCAGATGGTCAAGCACAAAATCATTTTCATTTTTCTTTTTGTTTTGCTATTTTGCAGATTCACAAACTTTCACTTCTGGTTGTTTTTAAATAAAATAGTTAATTCATAGCATTAACTTTGAGTTTGTCAATGAGACAGCTCTTCTTCCATGTTTGAAATGTTCACCTGATTGGACTTAAATACATCTGGGACACATGAACCAGCCTCTTCTGTGAATAAATATATTTATCTGTTTCACTCACCAACTTTAAGCTGAACTGTGGCACGTATTTCTGGTTTCTGATTTGGATATTTGCAGATGTAAGTTCCACTGTCATTCACCTTTGCAGGGTTGATACGTATGGAAACGTTACCAGATTTTAGATCTGAGAAAGTAGTAACTCGATCTGTAAAATTTTGACCTTTATGACCTTTGCTACCGTCATAAAAGTACACATCCTCCTTGCCGTCTTTTTTCCAGTCAAATATCTTGTTTGTCATGTCGATGTCACCAACAGAACAAGACAAAATGGCTTCATCATCTTCTCTCACGGGCACCACAGGTGGATCTAAAAGATAAAAACATGTTTCAGTAAAGGTGAAAATCTGTTCCAAGGCAGCTGTTTGTGAAACATCTTAAAAATCTGCAAAAACATGCTTGATGTGGAGATGAAGAACAGAAGAGAGGACTTCTTCATTTTTGGTTCAAATCTATCTTCATCAGAATTTTTAATAAAAACATAAAACTTTTTGTGCTGCCTTTCAGGAACCAAAATAAGAAGAAATTATTGCCCAAAGTATGTTTATCTTCAGAGGTTTTACTGGTTGACCCAGTGAGCTGAGTTTACAGACAATGATTTCTGGAAGTGTTCCTGAGCCCAAACACTGACACCAGAACTAAATCACACCTGTTTTTAACCCAGTGGCCCCTGAGGGCCCCAAGATCATGACATTCCACTTCTGACTTTCAGTCTTGTTATTTGAGATTTGTAAAGATTCTTAAAAAAAATTTGATGACTTTATGAACTGTTGGTTCTAATGTTTTAAAGTCTGTCCAGTTTGTTCTCCATATGGAACTTTATTCTGAAATTGTTCCACTAGTTTTAGATGAGATGTTTGCAGACTGGTGAACATCTGCCCTGCATTATACAGCTATAATTTAAAAGTAATAGATCAGATTATAATCATTTCACTATAATGACGTAAAGTTAAACAGTAACCAGCACTATCTGTGTTTCGGCAGGAGACTCTGGGAAAGAGAAAGTAGGGCACAGTGCTTATGGCAGACCATTTAACATTAAATCAGCTTCACCTGACTGTGATTACATTCTAGATTTCTAAAAATGAGTTTTGATGAGGACCAACTATATTTTGAGTTTTCTGATAAATTATTGTACTGTTACTATTCATTGTAATTACTCAATAATAATTTGCACTACTACTCATTTATATTATTAATAATCTGACCAATTACCTGCTCTGTTATTAGCAATTTTAAACTTTTAAAATAATTTTGCTGTAATTGCACATCTGTGTTCTTGTCTGCATTGTGATACTTTGCAGTTAATAGTCTGGTGAGATGGTTTTGCACTGAAAACAGGTCATTTCTGATTCCTAATGTCGGATTCTGATAGTCTAATGTCTCTAAAACAAAACATCTTTTTTTTCTATTCTTGCACAATTCTTTGTATTGTTTTTTATTATTAGTAGTCATATCATGGCTAGTCAGTGTTAATTTTGTTTTGTGTGTAGTACTGTGTAGCTACTATATAGTTTGTAAAATAACTGTGTGTGAACCTCTGTACTGATGCTGCTGTGACACCCGAATAAAGACAATAAAGACTATTTCTATTTCTATATCTGTATTTAAATTCTGACTAGTCAAAGAACAGTTCAAGATATCTTTAAAGGAATTATGACTTTAGTCAAATTACATTTTTAGAGATTTGAATTTATAAATTGTATGCAGGCCCTCTTGTTGCCACATAGCTGTCCAAAAAGTTGCCTGCAGATTTTTGCATGGCTGCAATGATAGACACCGAATCAGCCATGTTTTGTAATTCATATTGAGCTGCAGCTAAAATGCCTTATGAACTTTTTGCAAATGTAAATCTGTGACGTTTTGATTTGTCAGAATAAGATATTTGAAACAGAAAAGTCATCTAGATTATACAATATTTCACACATTTAGAATTCATTTGTAGTCCCATCTCTAAGTTTTCATTTCATTTGATTTGATTTAACACATAAATAAAAAAACAATTCACGAATGAGGGAAGAATGGAGCAGGAGATCGACAGGTGGATTGGTGCTGCGTCTGCAGTGATGCTGGTGCTGTACCGGTGAAGGTGAAGCTCTTGATTTACTGGTCGGTCTACGTTCCTACCCTCATCTATGGTCACGAGCTTTGGGTAGTGACCAAAAGAACAAGATCGAGGATACAAGAGGCCGAAATGAGTTTCCTCTGCAGGATGGGCTCTCTCTCAGAGATAGGGTGAGAAGCTAAGTCATCCAGGAGGGACTCAGAGTAGAGCTGCTGCTCCTCCACATCGAGAGGGAGAGAGGGAAGTCTGGGTCTTTCTGCTTAGGCTGCTGCCCCCGCGACCCGACCCCAGATAAGCGGCAGAAAACGGACAGATGGATAAAAAACAATTGAAAACAATAATTATTTTAAAAAATAAAATAAAAAATTCATGTGCATGGAAGAAGCGATTGGATGGGCTTATATTAAAACCACGCCCTGTCAAATCAGACAACACAATAGTAGGAATAGCAACAATCAATATCAATTTAAAAATCACCATCAAAGTTAGTTTTGCTGAGTCTTTATTTGATTTCAAAATATGTGTAATTTAATTTGCACTAGTCAACTCTTTATCTCCAAGTTCATTTAACACATCTTTAGTTATTATAGTCAGAACAAAAAACAAGATATCTTGAATTGGAGCCTCCAACTTGCTGGTAAATCTGTCATCATTTATATTAGTCAAAATGTAATTATATATATCTTAAATAACTCAATTTCAGAATGTAAGTAAAGTGAATTTGATTATATATTAAAATGGCCTGCCATAGCCTACCCTGCGCTCCCCTAAGCTGCTGCTGCTGCTGCTGCTGCTGCAGAGCAAATGACGCAACAATAAAACATCTCTGAATTACAGGCAGTAATAAAATAACTCCAGGCAAAAAATGACACAATTAATAATTAGATTTATTTGGCTGCAGGATGAAACAAGCTACTTCAGTTGAAGTGATTTTTTTAAAACTTGCACAACATGATGCTTCGGTTAGCTCATCTAAATAACCTGCCTTTAAGCTCCTGAGTATTATTTCAAAGCAGTATATTTTACATATTTTTCTAACGGCTGCTCGTCACCACAGAGCAAACAGACGCGCGCGCTGTCTGACAGAACGCCCTTCCTGAAACAGCTCAGCTCAAAATAACGGTTTATGAGGCTGCAGCAGGAATGACTATTAATTTGGCCCAATTATTGGATCAAACTAAATCCTTAAAAAAGATCGAAATAAGAAAAATAATAAACAAAAATAAATAAATAAATATTAAAAGCAATAAAAGAAAGAAAGAAAGAAAGAAAGAAAGAAAGAAAGAAAGAAAGAAAGAAAGAAAGAAAGAAAGAAAGAAAGA
>JAUBOC010000138.1:3245810-3256140 GCA_032275365.1 Anablepsoides cearensis | reverse complement strand
TGTGTGTGTGTGTGTGTGTGTGTGTGTGTGTGTGTGTGTGTGTGTGTGTGTGTGTGTGTGTGTGTGTGTTTGATGAACTGAAGACTCAGAAAAATGAGACAAAGATCCACGTCTGACTGTTCATGAGTGGGAATGTGTGTGACGACTCAACCTTCCTGAGTCGTGTTCCTGTGGGCGCAGACTTCCTGACAGGAAGGAGGTTCACTTTCAGAGTCAATACTGCTGCAACACACACACACACACACACACACACACACACACACACACACACACACATAGAGGATGTTTGATCTGAGCTGTCGAAGAAGCAGTGAAATGTTCTGATCAATAATGTCAGCAGAACAGTCTGAAATCTGTTTTCCTGCAGATATTATACCACTGAAATTATTATTATTATTATTATTATTATTATTATTATTATTATTATTATTATTATTTACAGTCCAGCTGTTCATCATGAAATTTCTAGTAATAAAGTCAAATTATTGGTTTGAGGAAGTCATATTGTCATATTTTTGTTTCTGATATAAGGAAGTGAAACAGTAATTCAGTAAAAGTTGAATCCGATTTTAGTTGAAATCCAGGTGTTTCCTCTCAGCAGAAGAGGAACCATCTGTGCACTAACTTGTAGGAGAAATAAACAAAGCACATTTATTCACAAAAAAATGTAAAAACAAAATAAATTTCCCTGGAAAACTGATTCAGTTTATTTTCTCTAAAACCTGGATTTCAGATGAAGAGGCTCTTGAGCAGAAAATAAAACATTAAATATTTCTGAACAACCTGGAATAAAATCCAGAGACTTTTTTTTCATCATTGGTTCTAAAGGCATCATCTCACCTTCAGTGTGTGTGTGTGTGTGTGTGTGGGACCATGAAATTATAATATTTACATCATTTAGTCAGTGTTCTGAAAATGCTTTAATATTTGCCAAATTAAAAGTATTTAATAATAAAATGATCTATTATCTGTCTGCAAACACATCAGGGAATATTTTTTTTAATCAACTCATCGGTCAGAAAAATCTAACTGGAAATCTTTTCCAAACCTCCTCTTTGTTCAGAGACATAAACACTCCCAGCTGCTTTATAATCTCTATTACCCATCATTAGCATTCCTCTCATATTTCCCATGCTCTGTTAGCTTCTTATAATTAGCATTCTGCTCATATTTCCTCAAATGTTCTGACAGGAGGATTCCTCACAGACAGTTCATGTCAGCAGCAAACAGGTGTAAGCAACAGGATTACTGATTAGACCCATGAAGAAACTGATAATATCATCTTTTCTTTGATTATTATTATTTTTTATCAGAATGATGCTTCAGTTTTTTACGCCGTCTCTTTTTTCTTTTATGTTGCCTGTTGTTTTTCACCCTGCCTGTCCGTCACAGTGATGCTGAGGTGATGATGGACAGGAAGAGGTCTACGGTGAAGTGGAGCAGAGCGGGACAGTGGGCTCCTTTATTCCACTGTAATAAACAAAGAGAAACCAGAGGGGCCGGGGCCCCTCGACCACACGCTGAAGGATATGAGTGCTGAAACTGCAGGAGAAGGTCAGGGGTCCCCTCTATAATACACCTCCTGTACACATGTGCACGTGTTTCCCCTCTGAGGATCAAAACATTTATATCACAGAGGCTGTTTGACATTTAAACCTAAAGTTAAACTTTGAGACTTAGAATCTTGAACTTATATTTATCTTTAAACTTCAGTAAATAGATGAATCCTTATATTAAATTAAGATTTCTTTAAAAACACACCTCTGATTCTTAAACATTTCCATCCATAATGATGTTGATTTATTCTGAAAATCTTTAAAAATTAATCATTACCATTTACAGCAGATAAACTTTTTTTTAATCTCTGAGCATCAGAAAACATTTCCAGCGAAGTTCTTGTGTGTTGATCCACAAAAACTTGTTTTTACACTTCATCGTTTTACAAATTACATCACATTCGCTTAAAAAATTTAATATTTTCTCCAATTTTATTAAGTTAAGACAGTTCAGATCATCATCCAGCATAAAGTGTAGGTAAATTTAAACGTTTCTGTTTTATAGGAGGTGCACCCAAACATTTACCCCAAGAGGGGCGAAATGAAAATATAACCGGAGCTGCAGCCAAATACAGTAATATAATACATGAAATACAAATACTTTTAATTAAAGTCCTTTATTTTTAATGATTAAGCAGCCTGTATGGTCTGCCATACGCTCAAGCAGCAAAGGCTCATGGGACATTTCATAAATTGATAAAATATGAGTATATTTGTGGCCATAAAGTGTGCAAATGTACATGTGTGGTTAAATCAAACCTAAATGTCTCTTGTTGTTACTTGTTTAATCTTAACATATCAAAGAAAATGTCAGCGCCATGAGTGAAAACTATCTGCACAGCTCCTTATACAGTCCTTAAGTGGAAAAACTGTGTTTCTACATAAGATGACAGGTTACAACCTAGTAGCATTTCTCCATAATGACCAAATCATGTGAAAAATGCACAAAGATGCCAACAAAATGATTTAGTTTCCCTTTTCAGATCATCAAAAAGCTATGATTTATCTTATTTTACTGTTAAAATAAGATAAATGCCCTGTGATGGACTTGCAACCTGTCCAGGGTGTACCCCGCCCCTTACACTGTAACTGCTGGATATGGACACCCGTGACCCTAAAAAAGGAAGAAACGGGTATAGAAAATGGATGGATTCTGTTAAAAATCGAAAACAAATTGAGTGCAGCAGCTTCAGATCAGCTGGTGCCTGACGGCTTCAAAGTTACAAAACAAAGTTACAAAGTGACAGAGTGGAAAAGGTCGCAGGTTTCCATGAAGAATGTGGGAGTTCTCGTGGACGGGAACATAAGAATGATTTCTTTCATGGAGCAGGATGAAGGGAAAACGAGTCGGCCGTCGGTGTTTTTCTGTCCGCGTGAAGTTTCTCCCACATGACAGAGATTAGCAGCGTGGAGACGGCGCAGCCTTGTGTTTGGACCGGTCTCCTTCCTCCTCTCTCCCACACGGTCTGTCTTACTAATGATGAGGAAGAGGAGAGGAAGGAGGACGTTTTCTGTTTCTCAGAGTTACAACATGTGGGGTGTCATGGAGTCACCTGATGCCCTAAAACTCCTCTGACCTCTTTGCTTTTGGATCATGATCCTCCTCAAACAGCTGATGTGAGCTGCAGGGAGGTGGACTCGATGCAGTAATCATGATGAGCAGAGAAATGTTCAGGTTTGCTGCAGAACCATTCAGCCATGTGGGAGGTCCGGTCGGGCCTGCAGGTTGGTCTCTGCTTCACTTGATTAGAACAAAAGAGCTCTCTGGTTAAAGGAGATGCAGCGAGAAGAAGAACGAAGGGAAATCAGCTTTGTTGGTGTTTTAGGCTACGTTCACACTGCAGGTCTTAACGCTCTAATCTGATTTTTAAAAAAAATCTGATTTTCTGGCGTGAACATTACATTTTAAATGCGACGTCCATTGTGAACTCTTCACAGCACTGATGTGACCTGCATGCACAGAAGACACACACACACGTTCAGCTTTTTGTTTATAGTTAGCTAAACATGCTACTTGTAGCATATCGATGCTAAAGTTGATGTTCATTCAGAGCTGATTAAATAATTATCTGACATGCTTGTTTATTTCAGTGTTTATATTTGAACCTGCCTCTGACAGGACGCTCCGGTGAAGCATTTTATTTTTGGAACGTAGTGCTGGAAGTAAAGTATTGCTTGCGTAGTTGGACGTTTATATCAAATGTTTCTGCAGATTCAAAGTAAAGCAGGACATGAAAAATGAAAAGAAAACGTAAAAGCAACTGGACTTCTGTTTTGGAGCTGAAAACACATGAAGTTACAGATTTAAACAGCGTGACTCCAGGTTAGTGTCTTTATTGATCCTTCACCCTCACTGATGGAAAAGTCTGTATATGTATCAGATTTAGTACCACATACTGAAAAGACCTGGGTCTGATTTAAAAAAATCTGATTTGTTGCGTTCAGACTGTCATAAAAAAACAGATTTGGGTCATATTTGTCTGCAGTGTGAATGTTTAGCTACAATCTGACACTTTATCAGGATTAACGAGGTGAGATTAGGAACAAAAAAGGTCCAACAAGAGAGATGTGATCTAAAAGAGTTCCTTTACTCTGCTTCAAACCTTAAAGCCTTAAAACACTACAATTAACCCCTTTATTCCTAAAAACAGGCTTGCATCAATTTCACTTCTAATAAATTCTGTGACACAAAAAGTCACAGATTATAAATCAGTCTCAGATTACAGTCCAGCTCCTGTCTGTTTACACAACATTGAGTTTCAAAAGATCAAAACTAAAGCAGAGTTTTCTTTCACCACACGCTGCTCTCAGACGGTGAGTCTGTCCTGTAGAAAAAACATCCTCTCACACAGCAGTCACCTCATCGACTAAACATGTCGGGTTTTCTTTTTTTCCTTCGATCTCTCTCTCACCCCAGAAACACAGAGCACATTGTTCAGACAGCAGAACTGTGGTCCTGAAAGTCAGAACAAGTCAGGGCTTTTACTGTAAGAAGATTAACAGAAATCAAATAAAACTTAAAGAGGATTGTTGAAACAAACAGTCACAAAGTGATAATTTATTCTCTGTTCAGGCTGTTTGAGCTGTCGTTTCCTTGGTTTTATGACTTATTCTTCCAACAGTAAGTCTCTCCTGCTGCTGTTTTGTGGATCAGAAGAAGGAAAGGCTGTGAATCCCTGCAGACGACTCATTTTCAGGCGTTAACTCTGCATAAAGAGGTGGAAGTTAGCTCTGGTGAACTCCTGGTGGATGGTCTCTATCAGGATGTCCTCGTCATCCTCCCGGCCTCCGTCGGCCCCTCCCTCCCTGCCTCCTGCCGCCCCCCGGGCAGGCAGAGGCAGGTGGAGCTCGGGCGTGAAGGTGAAGCTGAAGGACGTCCGATAAATCAGGCCGTCAGTCCTGATGAGAGACAGAGGGAGGGTGATGATGCGACGCAGGCGGCGCCAGCCGTCGCTGAACACAGAGACGTCAGGAACGACGCAGAGCAGAGATTTAGGAGACCTGAGGAAAAAAAAAAAGGAAATATCTGCTTAAAAAACCTAATTTAAACATAATTAAATGTGAGTTTTAGATGTTCATATCTGCTGATGTACACAATATAACTAAAATATTTAAATTAACAGCTTGTGTCTGTGCGGTTCTGAGATCCAAACTGCCTAAACTTTCTTAAAAACAATATTTTTTAGATGGCTCAATTATTCAAACAAGGTTTTGTCACACTGCTGAGCTGCTGGGAGGAATATTTGCAGGATCTGATGGTGAGCGACTCTGAGCCCACAAACCATAAACTATGACCCCTCAGCACTCACGCTGTGGGATCTGAGGAGGGTTTTTATACGTCAGAGACACAACATTCATCATATGAGCTCCTGTAAGAGAGATGAATGGCTGTCACATCTCTGCACAGACCTCTATGAAGAGTTAAACACACGACTTTGACCCACGAGCCAAACCGGGTCAGTGATGCTGACTGAAGTCCCTTCATCCTGACATAATACAGAAATATATTTAAAGTAAATAGTCGATAAACTGAACTGTTGTTTGTTTTGTTATTAGCGATACTTTTCATTTCAGGTCAGGTTTTAATGTCAATCATTCTTTTAGCTGATTATTTCTGGGTGGCAGAGGTCACTCAGAGTCAGGGGCGGAGCCAGAGGGGCGGGCCACTGGCACCTGATTGGCCACCCAAGGTGAGGATTTTAGATTTTGTATTTGCGTTTAAATGTTGCTCTCTGATACTACTGGAATATATAACATTTTTAGCTGTGCATGTTCAAAAATGGCTGAATTATAGCCCCGTCAAGATCTAACTCCAATCAACTATTACTTTTAACATGTTCATATGAGTTTTCATGTTGTCTTATTAATGTTTTAATCATTTCTGAATGTATTTTTCATGCTCTGTTGTGATTTATTGTGATGTTTTACTGTGAAGCACTTTGTGGCTACTTGACTGAGAAAAGTGCTTTACAAAAAAAAAATACTTACTAGTTACTTTATAAAATTAGCATTAGCATCAGTAGTTAGCCTAATTGGGGATAAGCATTGGTAATCAGATCATTCTTAGCTAAGTCACGATAAATTTCATCTCAATAGGTTTTAAAATGGCTAAATGTTTGGTTTTTAAATTTAGCTGTGGTGGCCATCTTGAATTTATGATTAGCATTTAGAATTAAGTGAAGATTGTTTTTGGATACTTCTACACTAATGTTCAGCTTTGTATGTCTAAAATTGACTGAATAATAAAGTGTGACTTGCATTCAGCGTGTTGTTTGGATCATTCTTAGATTGGATCACACATATTTCCAGCTCAATATTTCTCAAAACAGCTGATTTAAAAGGAATTTAGAATTAGTTGAGGCAGCCATCTTGAGTTTTCAAACACAGAGGGATTTTATTTATTAAAACATCTTGGCCACCCCTTGCACAAAAAGCTTAGCTCCGCCCCCGTCCAGCATCACTGTCTGAGAGACGGGTTAAATGTGTATTTTTTTAGCAGCTTCAGATTCATAAAAACTTTTTATTTTTTGCAAAATCCAACTATTTATCTACAGGATGATTTTCTGTTCCGTTTGATCTAAATATTTCCAATAATAACTTTTTGCACACTTTATTTCCCAGTACCATAATTTACTGTCTGTTCGCTTTACAAACTCCTTTCTTTTCTCATAAATTTGAATCATTTTAACTCACTTGAACATGGTTTCAGCCTCACTGCTGCCAAACAGGACTTTCAGGTGAGAACTGAAGTTTTCTCCGTGGATCTCCAACATGGCAACGTGTCCTCCTCCGTTCACCTGCAGTAACACAAAAAGTAATGGTTTTATTCTTTATGTTTCCATAAAATAACCACATCAGGTGAAAATGCACCAAATAAAATCTCAACAAACTCACCTCTAACCCAGTGATGAGAGGAAAAGGGCTGACAGGAGTCTGAAGGCAGTCGGCGGCCTGACAGAAGGTGAAGTCCACCACCTCCACACCGATGATGGTCCAACAGGATCCATCGTTCAGCACCACTCTGCTGGAGTCCCTGATGCTGGAGGAGGTCTGAAGTGAAGGAAAAGATGGAGGAGGATTTTTTAAAAGAGGGTAAGAGAGAAGATAGGTATAAAAACAGCATCTCACCTGGTGCTGGATGATGGAGTCGTTAGAAAGACACAGATACGAGTTGGGTTTGTCTCGGAACTGAAAGGCGCACTTGTGGAGCTGAGAAACGGGTTCGTCCACGTCTAAGATGGCGTGCTGCTTGTTGACCTTCCGAATCACCTGAAGGCATCATATAAATCCTTTCAGAACAGTTTAAGTCTCCTAAAGTAAATTAAAACTGATGAAGTGTCGTGGAGTAAAAAACAAAAAAAGGAAGTTCTGTCATCTTTTGCTGAAGCGTGGGACCAACATAACCTGACACAGCATATATAAGGTGAATACAGGAAGCTGACAAAGATCTCAACAGTTCAGTGTTGAGATTTTACAAAGATTCACAAAGCAGGTGGTCTTCACACCAAAGCAAATACCTCCAGGTTCTGAGCCCTAAACCCTGATTATTAACACCACTTTACTCAGTGGCACACAGGAAATTAATCCTGTTGTTTTTATATAGAAGTCTGCTGATCCGGCTGAACATTTTGTTCTGAAACGTCCAACCTTCCTACTCCTCGGCACCACAAGGGAAATCTGAGCCAAGGAGATCGTTGCACCAAAAACCTCAGCAGGAACGATCTCTTCGTCTTTAACCAAACTACAACAACATGTAGAGGTAGAGCCCGAGGGAACGCCTGAACCGTCCATATGAAGGTGTTATGTAAGCAGCTCAGAAACGTTCTGTTCAGCAGAATACGAAGAACTCACATTCGTTTAACTGGAGGGTGATAAAACACCTGAACAAACCAGGAGAGGGTTGAGATCGAGGCCTAACTGTGAGACAGCAGCTCTTTTTAGGGATTGAGGTAAAGAACTGGTGACTCTAAGGTCATATTCACGCTTTATAGTCCGGCAGACTTGGTTCGACTTGGGACCAAAACTACAAGATTTGTTAACATTTTCAGTTGGTGCTGTTTGCATTCATGCTGCACTTTGTCAACTAAACCCTGCGAGACCAAGGTTCTCAGGAGGACCAGAGTTCACTTATTTGGTCCACATCGGAGTTCGATTACGTGTTCACACCTCGTCAAATGAAACTGGACTTTCCAGGCAAACGAACTAGAGTTCGATTAAAGCAAACTAAACAGGGTCTGTGATGGACCAGGGTCCTCTGGATCAATGACAGCTGGAGACAGCAGCTCTAACACCTCAAAGAGTGATGGAGGTTATAGATGTAGTGATGGATGCAGAGAAGGATGGGTGAGGTGAAATTAAGATAGAAAAGTGTGTGTGTGTGTGTGTGTGTGTGTGTTACCATGGGTGGCAGAGCGACTCCTGACTCAGTACAAACTAACTGGACCACAGAACCATAACAGATGAAGGCTTCACTCAGCACAAATCCCCCTTGATCAGCAGGGTGGTCATCCACTACGAACACACATGAAACACACAGTTTTACTGGAACACGCCTCTGCAGTGCAACAGTTTAATGTTTTTTTAATCAAAGTCAATAAATTGTTTCTTCTTTAAGTCATTTTTAATATTTCCCTTTTTGTGCGAAGCCGGACAGAAGGTGAGCGTGTGAGGGCAGAGTGCTGATGGACGATGAGGTTTGGGTGGTGGGAGGTCTGCGCACACTGAGCAACCTCGCTGACCTTTCAGACGGGTTCCCCCTGACGTGTGAGGGGAAAGCTGAATAACCGCTCACACACAGGGTGGCCGGGGTTATGAGAGGAGCTGTCCAAAAAGGGATGAATGATCCCTGTTTTTAGTCTCTTTGATATCATCATTGGATGCTGAACTCATCCAGTTCATGTTTTTTTTGGTGAATATGCAGTCTGTTAGCAAAATATCTCATCAACCACTGGACTGACTTTAATGAAACTTTCAGAAACAGATCACTGGATGTGCCTCTACAACTGTTCACATTTTGGAGTTACTTTGAGTTATGAAGACTGTCACAGCTTAATGAAATTAGCAAACACAAAAATGGCTGAAATTCAGTCAAATTTACAAACAGTGAGATTAAATTTGTTGTGGTAGTAGCTGAGAGTCATCCTCAACATATACTTAAAGAGCTAACACATCTCGCTAAATCAAGTGATTTCACATGAGATTGTGCATAAGAAAAATAAAGCATTAATTTACTAAGCATTACTTAATTGTTAATAAATGGTTAATTAACCTTGAAAACATCATAATTATTAAGGTTGATTCATATTTAATAACCTATGTAAATTAACACATTAATGTTTTACCCATAAAGACTAATTACATATAAAACCAACATAATCATTGTTAATTCCTGCTTAATAACTAATGAATTAACAATAATAAAATAACAATAACAGCAATAATAATAATAATAATAACAATAATAACAATAATAATAATAATAACATATTTTATTTGTATAGCTATTTTTTAAAAACAAAAAGTTACTTTACTTGATTCTAACATAGTTAAGAAACACTTAAATCAACAAAATTATAAATTATAAAATACATAGCAGTGGGCATTAAAAAATAAATAAAAACATAAAAAAACAGGACATTAATCATACATTAAAAGCATTATTACTGTTCTATATACTGTGTGTTTATATAAGTAAATGCCCATATAAGTGTACCTTAACTAATCATTTATTAATGATTAGGTGTTATTATTAAAAAATTCTAAGTATAGCTCTTCTTGCTACAATCCACATAAATTTAAACTCTTTAAACTTACGTACAATTTTACAAAATGTTTTGTAGGATGCCAAGATGTAAATAAAAAATGATCATTTACTGTGTTGAAAAGACATAAAACTCATCTAAGATATTTCTTTTGGTGACATCTTCTAAAATTTGGGATCCAAATAATAAGAAAAAACCCTTAAGGATCAAGAAATTCTTAAACATTTTAAAATGACAAACACATAGGGTAACCAAACAGTAGGTGCTTACTGTACTGTAGGATTTTCTTTTGAAAAAGTTTATGTATATACTGTATAATATACTTAAATGTCACAATTAAATCATAATTCATCCACACTGTAACCTGTGCAGAATACAGACACATTTCTGTGTGTGAATAAAAGTCCTTTAAACAGCCGGACAGGTAACACACACGCACACACACACACGCACGCACGCACACACACACACACACACACACACACACACACACACACACACACACACACACAC
>JAUBOC010000138.1:3179085-3192123 GCA_032275365.1 Anablepsoides cearensis | reverse complement strand
TGTTGTCTTTTGCAAAAAAATGTGTCATTTTGACCACTGTGTCACTGTGTAGGCCTCTGTGTTAACTGTTTTGAAAAAGTGGTTTTTGAGTTGACAGCTGCTTCAAAACAATCAATAAAAACTGTAACCCCCAGTCGGAGCATACATCTGCCAACTCCCTGAAAGAAATAAAAAAACAACAGAGACACCTAGTGGACTGGAGAGGGTCATCTCAAAGATAACACTTAATTCATTATTTTTATTCTGCCTACCTTTAATAAATTTGTCCAATCCAGCTGAATAAACAAAGCAGAGAACCCAGGACTCACAGTGTAAACTAATAAATGCACTTTCTCACTGAAAAAACCTCAACACCTAGACCCATTATTACAACATTAAAATTTAAATAAAATAAAAAAGTTGATGTTGGTTCGAATTCAAACAGCTGCTGATTCAGAAATGTTGTGATTGTATTTATCAGAATCAGCTTTATTGTCATTCACACACATCAGAGATGCACTGCAGAGCAAAATGGCAGTTAAGAACACTATTCAAGACAAGGAATGGGGGTGAACAGATGAGCAGGTTTTGCATAAGCACAGGTCGCGCTAACTTTTTGCAGTATGGAAAAACAGAATAGGATAGGTGAGTTAAAAAAAGTTGCTCTGATCCTATATTTACTAATAAGCACAAAACAATACACACACAAAACAAGACAGCTGGGGTGTGTGTGTGTGTGTGTGTTGGGGGGGGGGGGGGCTTGGGGAGAAACACATTGGACTGGGGCAAGGGTTCAGTGGAGCCAGTGACGTTTTAGGTTACTTGTCTGTGCTTGAACAGGTCCAAGGCCCCGCTAGAGTCCAGAGACAAGCGGCTTTGAATTTCCTTGCTGCTTTTTTTTTTTTAGATACATATATACATTTTTTTCTTATTTCTCTTTTATATTTTCCTTGTATATAAAATTGTTGTTTTTAATGAAATGAATAAACTTAAACTAAACTAAACTAAACTTTTTAGTCTCCCTGCGTCTCTGAAGATAGCCGAAAAAACACCAAATGTTCAGAATTCCGTGTCTTCCCGTCTCTCACGGTCTGAAACTTCACCCAGGTGTAATCCTTAAATTCCAGAGGCACGCTCCTGGCCAGCGATTCTCGTCAAAATCACATCTAGTGTGCGACTTATCTCCCCCAGCATCTGAGTCCGTGCGTTACCAGTATGTGAGATTCAATTCATTTTCGCTGACAGTCTCTCACAGGCAGGACTGCTGTCAGGATCGCTTTTAATTTCCGATAACCCAGAACTCCACCACAGCCGATCAGCAGGAATCCAGTTATCATAAATCCAAACATATACAAATCTTCCACCACAGATGTGCGCAAGTCTTTTTTTGCAAGTCCAAGTCTTTGACTAAAACTCCAAGTCAAGTCTCAAGTATCTTGACCTCAAGTCCAAGTTGCATGTATTTCTTAACTGGCAGTTTGATCAAAGGTATTCTAACTATAATAGATTATATTCTATAATACTCTTAAAAGTTTATGTATTTGTACACAAAGGAGCAGAGCATGGATGTGTATTGAGAGAGTGAGAATCATGAGCCAGGCAGTAAAAAGACTTGTATTGTTTGCAAGTCTCAAACCACAAGTCCAAGTCAAGTCTTTAGGGTCCAAGTCCAAGTTAAGTCTAAGTCTCTAATAGTAGGGGCTTAATTGCAACTCAAGTCTAAGTCCGAGTCACAAGTCCCCATCTCTGTCTTCCATGTCTTCAATAGAATGCGGGGCCAAAAAGATCAGTTTCCAAGCCCATGAACCACTGATACGCCAAGTTACAACCATTCCACTGGGACAGCTACTTGTACCCCTTGTTCCAGTCTTAAAGTGGAAAAAATAATATCAAATGCGTTCAGAGACCAGTTGACCAAATCTGTAGTTCCTTTTTGTTTTTGGATGACAGGTGAAGAAAAGCTTGAAAAAGCTGCGAAGCAGAAGGGTGGTTCAAGAGAGACATCAAAAAGCATCAGATTCCTCTGAAGGCCAAACGAAGATGTTATCTTATGTAAATAAAAAATATTTTTATCCTATTTAACAGTTTTAATCTTTGAGAAGTAAATATATCTCAGTTTGATGTTGACTGGATATTTAAAAACCTTTGTGTTAATGTCAGAGTGATCATGCTGCTGGACTCTGTATGATACTTCAGATGATGTAAATCTGATGTTTTCCCAAACAAGTGTTCTGTTACATAAAATGAAATGACCCACTTACATCCTGGACCACAGTTTACACCTGATGTAATCTCACTTACAACTCAGCTTAAACATACACACACATTTTACAAACACATTGTTACACCACACACACCTACACACAAGTCAAACTCTCAATATTTATATTCCTCGACTTTCCTTCCCCACTTTCTGTTCACCACATCATGAGGTAAGTCTGCTTTGTTTTTTGTTGTACGTTTAAAGAGTTTATCACCTTGTTATCATGCTGTACTGAGTTTACATTTTCTTTAAAATGTATATTTATTATAGGACATATAATTAGGTGTAAATCTTAAAACTTAACTGTTTTTTTCATGAGCTGTTTTTCACAGCAGAGTTTTTGGATGATTTAACTGAAAAAAAAATTGATTTGTTTCAGATTATGGCAGTTTAATATATGAGATAAATTGTAATTTTACAAATAAATAAAACATTTTTTATTAATTCAAACGCATTAAATCTTGTTTTTCTCATTTAAATCATGTGACAAAAGCACTTCTGTGTGGAAATAACAAGAACCTCATTATAAAATTGAACTGATCTGCACATTAAATATTTTTTGAGACATTTACCCAGATTCTAATCATCATTCGTTAATGAAGGATTATTGTAGTGCTTGTGTGCATACTTTAAACACTGAAAACCTTTATCTAATCATTAATGATAATATTAACAGTTTTTAGTATTAACAATGTTATATTACATAAAGCATATAAACCCAGTCTTTTTTAGTTTCTGTGCGGATGTTTTGCTCACTTGCCTTAAATAAGATTAAAGTAAGTCTTTATTGTCACAGTAGCACTGTATTTTTCTAGGAATTAAAGATTAAAGTCAGAATTCTGGGAAAAACCATTTTATTTTTGGTTTTCACAGTTATTTCAGAATTTCTCTACAATAAAAAAATGGAACTGATAATATTATTCTGTAATATAGTTAAATAAGAGATGCAAAAACTGGCACAAATGATTAAAGATGTAGTTTATATTTAGACACTTGTTTGTTATTTATTGTCAAATATTTGATGGTTCCATCATTTGTGTTCATAAAGGCAGCAGGTCATGTTATTTTTTTCAGCTTGATTAAATTTGCACATTTTTTTTTATCACATTTGACTGATGTGTTTATGAATAAAGTCGGAATAAAGTCGGACACCTGGTGCTCTACTGTGATTGTTACTGATTGTAACAATAAAGGCCATGTCACACTAAAAAGTTTTAGACAACTTATGCCAACTTATAAAAAAGGTTTTCCACTTAATTATTAAAGTTATATATTTGATCAATTTGATCGTGTTATATTATACGTGCTTAAAAAAGGCTTCCAGTAAATTTGTTTTATCCTTCAAGTATGACAGAGTCTTAAGAGGAGGTGAATGATGGTGATCGTTGATTACACAACCTTATGAACATTTCTCTCCAGTTTGACAGAACATGTAATCAGTTAACCTCTGAGTTCTCTGATCCCTGACATGAACATCACAACTTCTGTGACCCGGGACCCCCTGAGCGTAGCCATAGCCAAGAATGTGATTACTGTGGTCCTCTCCCTCGCCGTCATCTGTGTCAACGGTACTCTGGTGCACACGTTCAGAAAGCATCAGGTAGGAACTCTGTGACTTCTACAAACCTGCTCTGGCTGTTTGTGTGCAACAATTTCAGCCACGCTGTGATTGTGTGAGGGGGATGGAAATCTTTCAGGTTGTTCTGATTGTTGCAGGTTGAGATTTTAAAGTTGTTTTCACGGCTCATTGAATTTTGTTACAGAAGCTTTCCTCTCATTTTAACCTTTAGGAAGTAATGTTCAAAGATACTTTCATTTAATGTTACAGATCTGTTCCAAATACAGGTGTCCTGTCTGGATATTAACAAGTTGGTGTCCAAAATATTTCATATAACTATGGTATGAATTATTTTTATATAATTAATTTTAAACTATGAAATCAACAATTAAACTGAGCAAGTTTGCTCAATGAAATGTGTTGACTCAGTTTTACAAATATATGTACAAACTTGGCACATAAAATAAGGAAGTTATTGTACATTTTTTATTTGTTGTAACAATGCTTCTTGACAATAAATCATGTACTGTTGGAAAGTCTGTTAATTTCCCTTTTAAATGGTGCCACATTTCTAAGGAATATGCATTTGTGGGATGAACAGTAAAGATAAGGATGTGGGTTGTGCACATGAAGTTTCTCTGCCAAACATCTTAATTTGTTGTTATTAGCTGTGTTTCCATTAAAAATGTGTGCAAAACACAGTTTCGCAAATGTGGTGTTTCCATTATGTAAGAAATGCTATTGAAATCATGCGTGAATACGCTTGTTCTCGCGATATTCACGCGGTGGATGTAAACAATCAAGCATGTTGCTACCACCACACTAGCGCTTAAAGGAGACGTCGGCGTCTTATCGAGGCTTTTGAGTGACAAACCCCTTATACTTAGGAGCGGATACGTATGTGGCGTTTTTGGGAAATTGTAGTCGGTGAGTTTACTACTTTCTTTTACAACTTCAGCAATTTTACTATTACTTCTTGTTGTCTTTTTCTCTTCACCGTCTTTTCACCAGTAGAAAAAGCCGGTTCTTGATCACGTGACTCCCGTCATGCGAAAAAAGTGTTTCCATTGCAGATTTGCGAAATAAACCAATTTCGATACGGCCGAAAAACCACCTCATCCTACCGCAAAAACATTTTGTCAAAAAGCTAAAGTTTTTTCGAAATTGACATGTTTCCATTTGAGCAAATTTATTTTCGAAATTCTAATTTGCAGATTTTCATGGTCAATGGAAACACAGCTAGTGATATGTGTTTTGAGTTTCTGGTACCCCCAGGTGCTGCCAGGCAGGCACATACTATAAGATTTTTTACCAATAAACATTACAACAAAGAAAAAATCTACCAAACACAAATTTACATAAATTTGTATAGACGCCTCACCCTCGGCCGCCACCTTATTGCAGTGGAAAGGTTTGAGTGTCCCAGTGATCCTGGGAGCTATGTTATCAGGGGCTTCATGCCCCCCGCAGGGTCACCCAAGGCAAACAGGTATTAGGTGAGGGATCAGACAAAGTGCAGCCCAAAGACCCCTATGATAAGTAACACAAGTGGATTTAGTGTTTCTCCCACAGACATGGGTCACCGGGGCCCCACTCTGAAGCCAGGCCTGTGGGTGGGGCGTGAGACGTGGGTCCACCTTCCCATAGGCTCACCACATGTGGTAGGGGTCAAAGGGGTCAGGTGCAATGTGTGACGGATAGCGGTCAAATGCGAGGACCCTGGCGGTCTGATCCTCGGCTACAGAAGCTGGCTCTAGGGACGTGGAACGTCACCTCTCTGGTGGGGAAGGAGCCTGAACTGGTGTGTGGGTTGAGAGGTTCTGACCAGATATAGTTGGACTCACCTCGACACACCGCTCTGGCTCTGGAACCTTGAGAGGGGTTGGACACTCTTTCAGTGTGAAGTTGCCCATGCTTAGAGACATAGAGCAGGATAGGGCATACTTGTTACCCCCCAGGTTGTTACCTGTACTTTGGGGTTCACCCCGGTGAACGAGAGGGTAGCCTCCCTCCGTCTACGTGTGGGGGAATGGGTTCTAACTGTTGATTGAGTCTATGCGCCTAACAGCATTTCAGTTTACCCATTCTTTTTTTAGACCTTGGAGGAGGTGCATGAGTGCACTACTCTGCTGGGGGACTTCAACACTCATGGCAATGACAGGCCAGAGTTCAATTGTCAACTTTGTTGTTGTTTCATTTAATCTTCGGCCGCATATCTTGGACACTCGAGTGAAGAGAGGGGCGGAGCTGTCAACTGACCACTACCTGATGGTGAGTTTGCTCTGATGGTGGGGGAGAAAGCCGGTCAGACCTGGCAGACCCAAACGTATAGTGAGGGTCTGCTGGGAACATCTGGCAAAGTCTCCCATCAGACTGAGCTTCAACTCCTACCTCCAGGAAAACATGTTCTGGGGAGGTGGGGGACCATGTTCCATGCCTCCATTGTCGAAGTGGCTTACCGGAGTTGCCGCCGCAAGGTTGTCAGTGCCTGTCATGGCAGCAACCATATAAATTGCTGGTGGACACTGGCAGTGCGGGATGCTGTCAGGCTGAAGGAGTCCTATTGGGTATTTTTGGCCTGTGGGACTCCGGACACTCAGAAACTCATATCTCTGGTGCTGAGGTTACAGAGGTGGTTAAAATGCTCCTTGGTGGCAAGGCCCCAGGGTGAATGACATTTGCCTGGAGTTCCTTAAGTTTTGGATGTTGTGTTGGTTCATGCGACAGTACAATATTGCGTGGACATTGAGGAACATTCCCTTCGATTAGCAGACCGGGTTTGACAGAGTGTGTTATACTACAGGGGGGTCACATTTCTAAGCCACTCTGGTAATATCTATTCAGTAGTCCTGGAGAAGAGGGTTTGTTGGATAGTCGAATCTCGGACTCAGGAAGAGCAGTCTGGTTTTCGTGCTAGTCGTGGAACACTGGACCAGCTTTACACCCTGGTTCAGGGTAGAGTGCCTCCTCCGGGTTGGGAAGGAGGTGCTGCCCCAAGTGGAGGAGTTTAAGTATCTTGTGGTCATGTTCACCAATGAAGGAAGAATGAAAAGGCAAATCGATAGGTGGATTGGTGCTGCATCTGCAGTGATACGAGCGCTGTACCAATCTGTCGTGGTGAAGCGAAAGCTGTGCCAAAATGTGAAGCTCTCGATTTACAGATGAATCTACGTTCCTACCCTCATCTATGGTCACGAGCTTTGAGTAGTGACAGAAAGAACAAGATCAAGGATACCCTTCTCACCCTATCTCCTTTAGAGACATGGTGAAAGCTCAGAAATCTGGGAAGGACTCAGAGTAGGGACGCTGCTCCTCCACATTGAGAGGAGCCAGTTGAGGTGGCTCTCTCTACTTAGGCTTCTGCCCCCACGACCCGACCCCAGATAAGCAGAAGAAGATGGATGGATGAAGTATAGATGCCACTAATGTAAATTAAGTCATTTAATCTGCTTACTTTACAGAACTAGTTTAATAACACAGTAAGTTGGGGTTGTTTTGTGTTTCTTGTTTTTCTAGTAATTTCATTTAAACAGTTTGATCAAAATTCACTCATTTATTCAGCCACAAATTAAAATACTTTCTTTCATTCTTTCTTTCTTTCTTTCTTTCTTTCTTTCTTTCTTTCTTTCTTTCTTTCTTTCTTTCTTTCTTTCAGGTTTTCCACATGAACTCTCGTTACATCCTCTACATCCATCTGGTGATCAACGACATCATCATGTTGGCACTGACCGTCCTCCTTCAAGTCTTGAGTTACATCCTGTTTACCCTTAATGTGTCTTTTTGCATAGTAATGCTAATGATTGCCATCTCTTCTAACCGAAACAACCCTTTAACGCTGGCTGCCATGGCTCTGGAGTGTCACCTGGCTGTATGCTTCCCTCTCCGCCACCCTCAGATCTGCACAGTCAGAAAAACCTACACTGTGATCTCTGTGATATGGCTCCTGAGTTCTCTTACAATTGTCCCAGATCTGTTTGTAGTCTTGGCCACAAGACCTGCAGAATATTTTCATTCCAGGGTTTTCTGCATGTTGTCAAACATCTTTTCAGACCCACAGCTGGAAAAGAAGAAAGACGTATCCAACATTTTGTATTTAGTTTTAGTTTGGCTCACTCTTTTCTATTCATACTTTAGGATTCTTTTTGCTGCACAAACTGCTTCTGCAAACGCCAAGAAAGCAAGAAACACGGTCCTACTGCACGGCTTCCAGCTGCTGCTGTGTATGCTGAGCTACGTTTATAACTTCATGATCCAAGGCCTCTCAAATCTGTTCCCAGCAAACGCTCTAGCCATCAGCTACGTGATCACTCTGCTGATTCAGGTACTGCCAAAACTCATCAGCTCAATGGTTTATGGGATACGAGACAAGGTGTTCAGGAAGCATCTGAAACAACGTTTGTTCCCCAAAAGAATCACGAACATTCATCCCGAGAAGATGGGAAAGAGGCAGAAAACTGTAAAATGAGATGTGTATTTGTTTATAGTTCGAATTGTTTTGCACAGATTTTGCTGTTATCATAAAAGTTTTGATAAAACCACTGTCTGATTGGTTTTGAAACAGAATGAGCATCATCAAACGAGTGAAGATCAGATGTTTAGGCCTTGTTCAGTTAAAAACCTTGTTCTGGTGAACTTCTATATGTTACCTGCCTTTCCGCTCTCCACCTGGAATTCATTTGTCACCTCAAACCAACAACAAAACACAAGAAGATTTTTAATCTTTTGACAACAAAAACAACTACATGTTAACAATAAAGTGTGCTCTCTTTGCTTACAATCATTTCACTCCAGTCCAGTCTGTTGCTGTAACAATTGCTTCAATTTATAACTTAAACCTAATCCTAAAATAATCTCAAAGATATGACACAACACTGAGATTAAGTCTTAAATTAGGTGTCAGGTTGTGACCTTCAGTTTGTTCACTTATTGGGATTCTATGAGCCTTTGTTGCTGCAGTATTTAATGTATAAAATGATAAACAGTGTCCTATTCATAAATATTAATACATAATCTATTAATAAAATAAGTTAGTTTAAAAATGTATAAAATTTGAGAAATCATTCTCATAAGTTAGCAGAAAAATTGAAAACTACAAAAATTTGAGGGTTTTACTGTAATGAAAAGTTGTTTCTTTTATTATTTCTATTATATATTTAAGTAAAAAAAACATCATCATCATCATCAGTTTCCCCTGTGTGATAAAGATGATGTTTATAAAGACTCACCTCAGCTCTCGGCCGTCTGTGTCTCACCTGAAGTCAGGTAAGGAACAAAACACTTGTTTGTGTTTATCACCCTGAAGATTCCTGTCAATATTATCAGTTAAACTGTAATTTAAATACTAAATTTTGTTGAATATATATAGCTATATTTTAAATTGCAGTGATTTGGGTTTCTCTTCAGGCTGCATGGTAAAATAGTTTTTTATAAATGTTTCATAATTATTTAAAATAAATGGGGCAAAGTTTACAGAGTCTAACACTTGAGCTTTTCTTTATCAATTAATTCAGACCAAAGGTTTTTTCTACCAATTTAGACTCTAATATTTCTTTGAAATGTTTAATTTAAAATGATTAAACTGATTGTGTACATCTCTTCCTCAGCTTAGGGTAAAACATGAGCTCATCAGAGGCTCTCAGAGGAAACACGACTTCATCTCTGCAGGTCTGACGAAGCAGCTTTATTTTTCAAATAAATCACTGCAAATAAATTCTCTCATTACGTTTGAGTGTTTTATTTCTTTTGAAAAAATGTGCATAAAAATATTTCATAGTAAACTACATTAATTAGTTCTTCAAGACTAAAAGAGAAGAATTGTTGCAAATCAATTCAAGGTGAAATTACTCTCAAATGTGTCATAACTAGATATTTTATATTTCAGAAATTGTCTCATGTGGTTTGGTTATATTTGTATTTATTTTATGTTTTTGGATATGGCTTGAATGGCTTGAACTTATATAGCACCTTATTAAGTCCACATAGACTCGAAGGAGCTTTACACTTCAGGCATTCACCCAGATAGAGAGAAACATATGTTATAAACATAACAGATAAACATGAACTGATGTATGAACTTTGGATGTTTCTCTATGTTTGGACTGTTTAGGATTATTTAAAAAAAAGCTCGGTATTACTGTTATTTTTACATAATTCTAAATGCTACACACTCACATAATTTCATTTATTATGAGCCCAAAAAGTCAAATATTACCTTCAGTTTGACATACATTCTTCATGAAAGTGTTTGAGTTTTGCAGAAATGTTAGATTTGACGTCTTTACTGAAGCATCTTCCGTCTCTGTGTGGTTTTGTTCAGCTGGTTCTCATCAGAGATTCTTTCACCACTGCGTTTGTGAAGAACCTGATCGTAGTTCTGGTCTGGCTCGTCCTCACCTACATCAACAGCACTCTGGTCGCCACTTTCTTTAGACACCAGGTACACAAAGAGACACACAGCTGCTCAAAAATAATGAATGAAAACTGTCTGTTTTTTTCAGTATTTTGTGCATACAAAGGTAAAAATGTAATATTTCAATTATATTTTTATGATGAGGAAAATGTTAAAGTCTAATTTTTTTTAAATACTTTATTAATTGATTTTTGACCAAAAGTAATGGCAGGGCAATAATGCTTGTGTTTTAAATATCTAATGAACCACTGACTGAATTACAGTGAAACTTTCAGAAAGTGAACACTGAATGAACGTCTGCAACTGATTAACTTTTGGAGTCAACTTGACTCAAGCTGGTTGCCACAGCGTGTCAATCATTGCAAACACACAAAGTCTGTAACTCAGTCAGTTTTGCAAATATCGAGTTAAAATTTGATTTGGTCACAGATTAAACTGAATAAACTGATTTCCAGCCTGTGCGTGGAGGCTGATGTGCATTCCCTCCTCTGCTTTTTTATCTTCCGACAGTTTTTTTACGACGATCCTCGTTACATCCTCTTCATCCACATGGTGATCAACGATGGCGTTCAGCTGACCGTGACCATCACTCTTTTCATCCTCAGCTACATTTTCTACATGCTCAACGTCTCTTTCTGCTGCTTCTTCATCCTGGTGGCGGTCTTCACCACCAGAAACACTCCGGTGAACTTAGCCAGCATGGCCATAGAGCGCTACGTGGCCATCTGCGCGCCCCTGCGGTACTCTCAGATCTGCACAGTGAGGAGGACCTACATGGTGATCGGGTTGATCTGGTTCATTTGTGTGGCTCCTGATATCACAGACCTGTTTGTGACTCTGGCAACTGAGCCTTTGAGCTTCTTTCATGAGTCTGTGTTCTGCTTGCGTCAGAATGTCTTCAAAGATGTGATCCTGGCTGAAAAAAGGAAAGCCTTTGATATCATCTATTTCTCCTGCGTGGTTCTGGTTCTGGTCTTCACCTACCTGAGAATCCTGTTTGCAGCCAGGGCCCTCTCCACAGAGAGGACGTCGGCCAAGAAAGCCAGGAACACCATCCTCCTTCACGGCGTCCAGCTGGCCATGTGCATGCTCTCCTACATCTCCCCGAGCGTCGAGGTCGTCCTGCACATCATCTTCCCGGGTCGCATCCTGGAGATCAGATTTGCAAACTACCTGATTGTTTACATCCTGCCTCGGTTCCTGAGCCCAATCATTTACGGCGTCCGGGACCAGAAGTTCAGGAAACATCTCAGGATGTATCTACTGTGCTGCAGGTGCAACCACACAGTGCAGAAAATTATTCCAAGTGGACAAAGCTTGAAAAAACCCTGTTAGAAAGGAGACTTTTTAAGGCAAATGACAGAAAAGAGTGACGAAAAAAAGTATAGAAAAAATTTAATTGCATTTTTTTTCTTCTCATGAATTAAAGATATTGAAGATAATCACTGCAAAGAAATCCAAGTTTAATCTCATATATTGATATGTTATTCTGAAACATGGGTCCACAGTCAATGTAAACAAACTTAGCTGAATCAATAGAGTGGCTTTAATCTGTTTAGGTAAAAGTAATGAAAAATAGAAATTGAACCTATTTTCTTGTTTATTTCTACTTGTTTCCTCTTTTTTTCTTTTTTTTTTTGTTCTTTGCAACTGAATTTTACCCATGTTTTAGGTGTATTAATATTACAATATGTATGTAACTCCTCCTGTAGTTTGGTTAAGATGTCCTTTTATAACACATGGAGTTTATTTATTGTCCATTTTGCTCAATGAGATTTTTTTATTTAGAAGCAGGAGTTGCACGCTTCACTGCAAAACACTGTGGCCATGTTGGTGTGGTTGACCCGGACGTCTCACAAAGATTTGTTTTTTATCTTTATAACTTTTCTCATTTTTCAGCCTTTTGACATCATTTTCTTATTTATGAGTCTAGAAAAAAATGAATTAAAAACAATAAAGCTGTAATTACTTAAAGCTCATTTCTGTTGATTTTTAAAAATATTTTATAGAATTTAGTGTAAAAGGACATTTTGAAACTAAAGGTTTCAACATAATGACTTGATATTACAAATTACAATTACAATATTCCAAAATAAAAGGACAAAGTTCCTGTTTGTTTGAATTCAAACAATGTTTTATTTAAAATTTATAAATAATTTCATCCCAGTTAGCTTTTACACATCAGATTTCACTGATGATATTTATTCACCTTTTTAATCAGACTCTGGTTGTCTCCAAATTGTGTCCAAATTCAGAGGACCCGTCCTACCTGGTCTAAACATGTCTATACAAATAAAAGTATTAACAACACAACCGCTTGAAACTTAAAATTTTTATAACACCAGATTTAAAAAAAACTATTTTCCTTTCTCTTGTTTCGTCCACCATTATGAGCAAAAAAATAAACCTGCGGTCGGCCCACAATGCATTACGGGATATGGTGGGCCAAGAATGAACCCTCAAGTCAGGTAAAACAGAGGACGCATTTGTCAGCCGCATCTGAGGAGTCTTGGAATTTGGACAGCCTCCGGCATGGCACTGTGACGTAAGCGTATGACAAATTGGGCCTTTGGAGGACCTGGCCTCTGATTTTGGACACAGCCTCCTTTGCCAAAGTGTGAGATCGTAATATATGCAGTGAACTCTTGACAAATGCATGAATACCCAAAATAAAGAGCCAGCTTTAACATCGGTATCAGTCCGATAAGTAAAACTGGGCCAATATTGACGTCCGATAGTGATTTCCCCATTTTTACCTCCGCCAAGGGAGGAGGTAATGTTTTCGGTCGCGTATGTCTGTCTGTCTGTCTGTCTGTCGTTCCTCCGTTC
>JAUBOC010000138.1:3053627-3069475 GCA_032275365.1 Anablepsoides cearensis | reverse complement strand
AATTGAATTGAATTGAATTGAATTGAATTGAATTGAATTGAATTGAATTGAATTGAATTGAATTGAATTGAATTGATCTACAACTGAGTAAGTTTTAAAGTTAACCCAGTTCAAGATGACTTCACATCTAATGACAATAAACCAGTTAACTCAGGCTTGGAAGATGGAGTGTGATACACATAGGTTCACAAAATGCAATATAAATGCATAAAAATAAACATTAATACCATATATTAGATATAATATTGATTATTGCTGCAGGGAAAACAAACCAGCAGGACTTCATGACTCAGGAGGTTTAATATTTGTGCAGGAAACTGAACTTTTTGATGCTTTGAAGCTGTTTTATCAGGGAAAAGAGGGGGAAATAAATGAGCTGAACCCAACGAGGCAAAGAAACAAAGAAGCTCCATCTTTATCTTCCATCTAAACTGGTCTGGTTAAAAGATGGCGACAAACATGATCTGATGCTCTGAAGACAATTATCTAGTCACAGGCCGAGCCTGAGTGAAAGGCGAAGGTGAAAGGTCGCCCTCTGTCTCCTGTCGGGACGCAGCAGACTTCAGCTCTGGACCTGATCCATGTCTCCTCTGAGGTTTAACCGTGTGGGTGGTAATCACACCCACGCCTGTGTACACATCTAACATACACACACATGCACGCTCCCGCGCCGCTTGTTAAAAGAGCTGGTAAAAAAAATAAAAAGCCTCGGCGGGTTAATCCAGAGAAGCACTCTGACAGATTAACATCTTTCCAGAGAGAAGCCGAATCCCCTCCTTCAGCTACTACAATGAGGAAACCAACCGTGGAGGGCAGCGGGAATAATGGGAATCTTGCACACTCCATTTCCACAGGAATGTATCTAAAAACTGCAAAATGTTTCAAACGTAATCTCAATGGATCTGTGTTAAGCTGTTGCAGAAAGGAAACCTGGAGCACAGGTGCAAACTTTGATCTGTTAGCAGAGAGAGGAGAGGCAGAACAGCCGGAAAAACAGGAAACAAAACCTGCATTCGTTCAGATAGAAGAATGACATAATAACCCTTCCTGATCTCTGCTTTTATAAACATGCATGACTGCTTGATAATTTCAGAACTATTACCTTTTAAAATGTGTTTTACCCTGGAGCTGATGGAAAACATGACGGAAATAAATGAAGAAAACTACCCTGGATTTGAACATTTAAGATGGCCGCCACAGCTATAATTACGTCATTTTAAGACTAAATGAGCTGAAATTTGTTGGGTGTAGCCAACAATGTTTGCTAGCCCTGATTTAAGCTAACTGCTAATGCTAATTTTACAAAAGGCTGTAGTTCAGCCATTACACAGCTGAAAATTTATATAGTAGTATTCAAGAATAATCTTTAACACAACTGGAATGAAAATAAAAAATCCAAGCTGGCCACCAAAGCTAGTTTTAAATAGTTGGACCTCAGACATTTTTTAGAAATGCTGAGCTGAAATTTGGTGAGGTTGTAGCCAAGAGCAATCCCCGTGTCGTTTTGAAATCTTAGTTTTGAGCTTTTAAAGATATTAAGCTGAAATTTAACGGGGCGATAGTTCAGAGCGATGCTCAACAGATTATAAAATCAAATAAAATAATCTAAAATGTCCATCAAAGCTAAAATCAAAATGGCTACAATTCAGCAATTTGTTTTATACATATTGAGCTAAAATTTGGTGGTGAAATTGTTGCTTTTTTATAAATTTAGTGGTTTAGAAAGGTTTTTTTTCTTCGCACACTGTTAGGTTCCCTCTGCCTTATGTAATACTGCTGTATGACAGATATTTGCTTCAGCTCTAACTGTTCAGCTTTTATTGACAAATGTGATCCTCAGCCCTACTTCTCACTGGGTGGAACTTGAAGTGGCCATTAGGATGCCACCTTGGCCACCCCTCTGGCTCCGCCCCTGTTTATTCAATACTTAATAATACTTAATACTTTTTTACTCTTCAGTAAAAATATGTTGAAGTTGTGTCTCACTTGAACGTTTGTTTAACGTTGTTTAAGCAGTTCTTAAACAAATCATCCAGTTTTGACGGCTAACAACATGCGAGACGTCGTCACAAACAAGCTAGCAGGAAATAACGTGACAGTTTGATGCAATCGAGTGCAGAACCGTCGCCACACAGTAGGAGCTGCAGCATTACGACACGCATTTAAAGGACAGATTAGGAGTAAAAACAGATGAAAGGACGAGTGATTTAAGCTGGATTAGAGCGCGTTAGAAGACATGGATCTTAAAGGTTGAGAGGGATTCATGAGCTCTGATAGCGTTTGGTTTCAACATCAAGGAAGCACAAATGAGAACAATCTGGACTGGGCTTGTTTGGTATGTAGCGGCTGCAGGAGGAGATAGCATTCCAGGCGTTGACCAGGAGCTTCTGTGAGCGACTTCAGATAACAGAGTTCAGCCTCAGGAGTCATTTATAGCCCAGCGTTAGCGACTTCATGTGTATTTGGGACTCCACAGGTAGACAGAAACCAAGTGAAACGTTAGATCTGAGCTTTTATTTTGTCGGGTAATTAACCCTTTACGCTCTGACAGGTGCTTCCAGCCCACTCAGGCAGCTGAATAAACCTCCTGTTTTCAGCTGAAACTGAAGAATAACTCCCGCCGCCCCTCCCACCTGTGAACGACACTAACGATGATCGATGAGGACTCCCCGCCAATCAGATTCCTTCTGAAAACGTTTTCTCAATTCACTGTCTCAACATCACCTGCTGCAGCTAAATGGCTTCAGGCTGCAGATCAGCGGGCGGCTCGGTCCTGAAAGGATCCAGGAAGACTCTGTGTGGTCCGCAAACATGGCGATGTTTGCTTCGCCTAATAGGACGTCTCTTTAATTACAGCTGCTGCAACGTTTAAACAAAAATACTGTTTTTGATCAAGATGATGTCAGAAGATCAGATTGCTGCTGGGATCCGGTTCCACAACCCTGATCCTCCTTTATTTGGAAGATTTTGGAGGATTTCCTTGCAAGAACTGCTTGATTTGGTTCAAATCTGAGACTTAAAAAGACTTCTCTGTAAATTTAAAACACAAACTCTGATTTATTTCAGTGTCCCTGCTTCAGCTTCAGCTTTTAGTTGTGACATTTTTGGAAGAGTTACCTGCTGATTATTTCTGTTAAATAATTTTTTATGCTAACTTTTTTATGGATGGTGCAATAAATCTGCTTTGTTTTACATGTTTTACTTTAAAACTGGATAAATAATGTCGAATGCCAGACCTTTGAGCATCAAAATGTGTTTTTTTTTTATTATTATTATTATTTAAAAAGAAGACATCAAAGAATGCTTTCATGCTTTGGATTCAGAATTGATTTCTGTTTTCCTGAACAGCTTGTTTTGGATGTCTTGATTTTCTTTGTTGTTTTAAGTAAATTTTGACTCTGATAGTCAATCTTTCTTCAGCCCCTCCTTGTTGTTCGTGTAGATTTTTGACTCTACATCAGACTTTCAGGACTCCCTGCCCCTCATATGATTGTGTTTGCTTTTATTTTGCTCATTAAAGAGCAGTTGCCTCCTGCAGCCTCCTGTCGGGATGCTTCATGCACATTCCATGATAAGCTCTTCAGATCTTGGTGTTATTCTGCTGCAGCCTTTTTAAAGCGAAGATAAAAGTAGAAGCTTTAGATAACGCGGGGGCTACCTGTCACTCGGAAGGCAGGCTTTAATCATCGGCACCTAATGTGGAACCAGAGGCTCGAACTTTACAGTTTCCAGGGTGTGGTGAAAACAGAGATGTGCTGCGGGTTGTTCTGGGGCTTTTATTAACTTTACACACATTTTTCTGCTTATTTTGTGCTTTTTCAGCAACTTGTTTATTAAAACATTCAGCTCATTTAGGAGAGGAAGGATGTGACGTTTGGATTTGAAACTTTTAGACTTATTTTAGTGATTTAACTATGTTTTATTTTATTGAGATGTTCTAAATTCCTTAAAAAAACAATGTTTTCCATGAAACTTGGGTCAGTACTGGTTCTTTTATTATCTTTATATTGTAGTTTTTAGATTCCATTCTGCTACTTTTAGCTTTTAGCCATCATTTTGCTACTTTTAGCTATTAGGTTGCCTTATTCAATTTTTAGTTTTGAGCTAGTTTTTTATACGCAGTTTTTGTTTCTAGTTTCTTTTAGTTCTCATTTAGCTACTTTTAGTTCATAGCTAATATTTTGCTGCTCATACAGTAGCTAGCATTATGCTAATTTTTGTTTTCAATCAAAGTTTTGCTGTTTGCCTTTTATTTAGCAAGTTGTTTCTCTTAGCTTTTAGCTATCCTTTTTGCTACTTTTTGTTTTTAGCTAGCCTTATGCAACTTATAGTTCTTTATATCTATAGCCTTTGGCTTCTTTAAGCTATCATTTTGCTACTTTTAGCTTTTAGCTATTCTTTTGGCTTTTAGCTAGCATCTTCTTTTTTTCAGTTTTAGCTAACCTTTCACTGCGCTTAGCATTATGCTGTTTTTAGCTTTCAATCAATGTTTTGATACTTTTGGCTTTTAGCTAGCATGTTTTTCTTAACTTTTAGCTTGTTCTGCTTTTGTTAGCTTTTTAAAAAATTTTAGTTAATGTTTTGCTACTTTTTGCTATCACTGTGCTACTTTAAGCTTCTGCTTTTTAGCTTTAGTAACTAGATTTCTGCAGATTTTCATTCCGTTCTCAGAGTTTATGCAGCATTTTTACAGAAAATCTATTTATCATTATGAAAAAAAATATTTACATTTATCTGTATTTTTAGATTTATGCGTTTTGCGTGTATTTCTGTGATTTTTCGTGACTTTATGTTCATGAGATCATGAACATTAGGACCTTATGTAAGTGTTGCCCAAAGACTAGCACCCCTGGAGACACAGCTGTTTTCTGATGTTTGGTGAAACCTCAGAATGAAACGAGTTAATTTACCCTGCAGAGGATTCACTGCACTCAGCTGCTAACAATCTGCAAAATGAAAATGGAGAATTAAACAAGTCACAGTCAAGACTAAAGGATCTTTCTGTGCGGTTTGAAGTTTTCCCGGCAGTTTTGGGAAATGTGCGTCTCTTGTCCTGCAGAACACTTTACACTGCCTAAAATGCACATCCTTTATGTTAATTTGATTGCAAAACTTATATTTACTACCAGACTTATATAATTTATTGTTTTCTTGATTGCTTTTGCAACTCTTCTATCCACATAAAACACATGGCTGTCCCTTGTGGCTCGAGTCAGGCGCAGAAAACCAGCGAAGAAGAATGTTTCTATTTCTGTTTTTCATTTCTGCACATTCTGAACTGGTTCCTCATTGCGGAATCACGCTGAAATAAAAACGTTACGCAGAGTTACGATCAAAGGTTCTGTCAAAGGAACCACATCAGTCTGCAACCAGAAAGTCAGCAAAATGCTGCTGTTGTTGTGTTTGTGCTCTTTTCTATGTTGTACTCGTGTTTTCAGACAAAGCTCCACAACTGACAGATTTCATGAAGCTGTTTGTCTGGTGTAAACAGCAGCACAGCATCGAAACCACTTCAGAGCCAAAACAAAGGCAGAAAGTGGGTTTTAGAGGTTTATCAGCACAGAAACAACCTTTGTGTCACGCTAATTAGCAAAACCTCGGCTAACAAGGTGAAGATGCTCAAAAGATTAGTGTAAAAGTACCAGATTAGTTTGATTTGTTTACTTTAGTCTCTTCTTATAGAGCAGAGGTTTAATAACGCACCAATTTTAGATGTAAAAATGATTAAACAAGGGTGATAAATTAAAGAAAAAGGAGTATTTGTGTTGTCATTGTGTTTATTTATTTATTTTTTGCAAAGTTTGTGTAATTTAACCAAGGATATATAGTGTCACAAGTATTTGACATTGTTGTTTTGGGGGTCAGAAGCTAAAAAATGGGGGTTTATGCAACAGAATGCTAAAATATTCAGCACTTTTTGAAGTTCAAACTTTACTATGAACTATAAACTTGTATTTATTTACTTGGATCATGAGTCTGTCATGTAATTTTTCTGCACAGTATCTTATTTTTTTACTTTATTGCCTTGTACAGTATTTTTATTTTATATTATTTATTTTTATTCTATTATTATTGCTACTATTATTATTATTATTGCAAAGCTATATATTGTTTGTGAATTAATGTATCTGCTGCTGTTACACCTGAATTTCCTCTCTGCGGACAGTAAAAGCTGTTTCTATTCTATTCTATTCTATTCTATTCTTTATTAGATTTTGTCAGATTGGAGTCTTTAAATCTTTAAAAAGTTGCCATTCTCTGTAGAGATGTAGAGCAAAAAGTGCTGCCTTTAATAAAAGTATTTTTAAAAACTCTGTGTGTGAGCAGAAATATATGTTTCTATGCGAGGTGATGGGTCACAATGAAAACTAAACTCCTGTGCAGCTTTTAGACACTTCTAGTAAAAAGAAACCAAAAACTACACGACTTCTCCACATTAGAGGCAAACCCAATAAACCTTTATTTATTTATTTTTTCTGCAGCAGTCCGACTCCTGATGAGGGGCCCTCCCTGTTAACTCCCTCCAAATGAGTTCCGTGTCTGGCAGGTGAAAGGAATTGGCTGCTGAAGCCGTGTTTCATGCAGCGCAGGAAGACCTCTGCGTTTTAAACTGCGGTGGAAAAACGTGGAAACTTGTAAAAACGGGCAGTCGTTGTGCAATATAACGGCTCTGAACATGAATTGCTCGGTACAGCTGGACCGTTTTTTCACATAACGCGAGCGTGATTGTGAGGTTTACGATGGATCTCATTACCCACTGTGCAGTTACAAGCTGCAGTGAAATGACAGATCGCTTGAGAAAGAATAACAGTTTGTTAGGACAGCAGCAGGGCACACATGCATCGCTTTGCTCCTGATTGAAAGCAGCTGCCACTCATCCAGAAACACAACCTGAAACTTTCATCTCTATCCTACTAATGACTGCGGCAGAAACATGTATCACAACAAAAACAGCCGCACACACTGAATCTTATCCCTGCACTGCAGAACAAACATGTACTTGTGTCCATCAGAGTTTCACAGTCATGTACAAATTCAAACACTTGTAAACTCTTTTTGCTAATTGTTTAAGTGCTGAGTCAGCATTCACACTGTTTTCCTGTTTTTTTCTCCCCCATATGTTTTGTTGCAGTTTAACTGCTTCAGCAAACTTTCTGCCATTTTAGCTGCTCATAAACTCAAAAATTCAGCAAATGAGTGTTTTGTTTTGCTTTTGTTAAACTTTTCAAAAAAATTATCTTTATTCACAAACGTTTATAAAATAAAAATACATTAAAATATTTTCCAAAACTTTTTAAAATCTTGATTCAACTAACTTGATTTATTTGTTTTTTCTTCTGCTACTTTTAGCATTTAACTAGTATTTGGGTATTTTTACATTATGGCTAGTCATATTTTACATATAGTTAGCCTTTAGCTTATTTTTAATAGTAAATGAGTAAATGAAGACATTGTGGAATAAAACGTTTTGAGTAGCCTGGTTGGCTACAAAATACATACAGCATATTTATTCCATTAACTGGTTAGCTTTGGCTAGTTTTAGCTTTAAGCTATCCTTATTCTGCATTTGCTTTAAGCTACTTTGCTTCATTTTGGTATCATTTTCCAGCTGTCAGCTAACTTATTTGCACTTTTTAGCTATTATTACTTGCATGGGAGACCACCTGGGAATGCCAGGTGCCATAAAACCAATGTAGGAGTTGTTGTCCACTTTGGTCACTAGCAAAAGAAAACCTTTGTCGCCTCCTAGAAGGATGTCAAATCAATGTTAGCTTTATGATAGCCATTAGCTACTAAGACATTTTGAGTAGCCTGGTTGGCCATAAAGGTGTTAACTAAGTGCAGGATATATATTTCCTTTTGTTTTGTTAACCTTTTGCTTCTTTTAGCTATCCTTGTCCAACGTTTGCTTTTAAATATTTAGCTACTTTTTTATATGTTTTCCTGCAGTCAGCTAACTTTTTGTTGTTTTACGCTAGCTTTTTGTTACTTTTAGAGTAGCTAAGATTTTGCTACCTTCAGATTTTAGATGCTTTTTTGGTAATTTCAGTTTTTAGCTAGCTCTTTGCTACGCTAGCTTTTAGATAGCTATTAGCTAATTGTAACTAGTGTTTTGCTTACTTCACTGGAGCAAAAAAAGACACAGATTGTAAGCATTTTGAGTAGCCTGGTTGGCCAGAATGATGGATGGTAAACGTGCACAGAACATATATTCCATTTTCTGTTTTGTTAGCATTTTACTACTTTTAGCTATCCTTATCATAACTTTGCTTTTAGCTACATTTTTGCTATTTTGCATGCTATTCCTGCTCTCAGCTAATGTTTTGTTTTGAGATAAACTTTTGCTACTTGTAGAGTCGAGCTAAGATTTTGCTGCCTTCAGATTTTAGATTTTGTTTTACTTTTAGCTACTCATTTGCTATGTTAGCTTTTGGCTACTTTTAGCTAGTGTTTTCCTTCAATTAGCTAGTGCTTTTTTAGCTTTAAAGGCTCAGTTTGAGATTCATCATGGGGAAATCATTAAACACTTTAAGGTCTGATATTCTTGAGATTTTTACCATGTTTTTTTCCTGCACACGTGTCTAACTGTTGACCCGGTTGTTTCAACATCACGTCGAGGCGTGCGCTGAAGAAAAGCCGGTTTATCTCTTACCTTCTGCAGCCACAGCGTGTTGTTCTCCATTATGTTTTCCAGGTGCTGCAGCTTGTCAGCCGACCAATCGCCGTCCACAGGTGGTGAGTCTCTCTGCACGCCGCGGGAGCTGCCATATTGTTCGCTCTGCGCCGGCGGCCCCCCGCCCTGACACCCGTCCCCCTCCGGCAGGATGAAGGTGTAGCTGCACTGGCCGTGCTGGATGCGGTGAAACCTCCTCCTTTTCTCCGCGCCTCCTCCTCCTCCTCCGCCGCCGCTTCCTCCTTTCCTCTGGCCTCTTCCAGCTCCTGCCCGCTCCGTGCTCCCGACGCCGGCTGCATCGGTGACGGCTGACCAGGTCCAAAGCAGCAGCAGCACCAGGAACACCCAGGTGAGGTTCAGGCCTTTCATGACAGTTCTTTCTACTGTATTGAAGTGTTTGTTCTCAGTCTTGAGAGGGTCAAGAGAAGATTGCTCACACTTTGACCCCAATTTACCTTTAAGCAAACATCTGTGTGCAGGATACTTGCACAAGTCTCTGCATGCGACAATCCATGAGGTCAGATCCTGAAGGTCGTCCTCTTTGGGTTCAAAAGGTCTCCTTTATGTTAAATCACACCTTTTAAAAGAGCAACACCTGTTGATCTCACACAAGGTGGTCTCCAGTCTCCTTTAATCGTGCTTCACCTCCCCAGCCTGGATCTTAATTCTTTTTTCTTGTTTTCACTCAGATGAATGGGTCCATTGGTTTCACTTTTGGCAAGTTCTTCATGGTTTGTTGAGAGCTGAAACTTTAGATCCACGCAGGAAAAGAAAAAGCAGAGATTAAGAAAATACAACTCAACAAATGAGCCCAATAAAGGAAGTGAAAGTGATGAGAAAACAAAGAACTTTCAGAGTAAAAGACGCCTGGTTGCTAAGAATAGAAGTTTCTATATTTAAATACTAAAAAAATAAAAAGACAGAACTCATTTCATCCTCACACCCTTCTCTAGTGGCTCCGGCTTCAGAAGTGGCTGAAGAGAATTACTTCTGCCCCCCTCTTATCTGGGACTGGCTGAGAAAAAGGGGGGAAGGAGCGAGGGAGGAGAGGAGGGAGGCAAGAGGGGAGGAGAGAGAGAAGACGAGAAGAAGAAGAGGGAGGAGTGGAGCGACAGGAGTCGTGAGGGGGGTCTATTAGAGTGCCCTCTGTGCACTCTAAAACAGGCTTTTAACTCTTATTGTCAATAAAACTTTTTGATTTTAATTAAATTAATTTAGACAAATGGTCAAGTTTAGCTAATTTGATTAATTGCATCAGTAATTGGTTTGAAACAAGACATAAATGAGTTCAAATTGACCTAATTTACTTATTTAAATGTGAATAAAGTTTTAGTAAAATGGACAAATTTTGCGAAATTGACTAATTGCATCTTTATTTGGTTTGATACAGACATAAACGAATTAAAATTGACCCAATTTACTAAATAAAATAGTTAAAACTTGCCAACATAGAAGTTTGTTTGATTAAATAGAGTAAAAACTGTTTAAAAATAACTATTTGAAAATTGTTAAAGTGTTAAAAACTTGTTGCAATTGAACAGATTTAGTTGAATCATAATTATCTGTTAATATTTAGTTTTTATAGCCCTAAAAAAATTAGTAATTTTGCCCAAATTAAATAAAAGTAGCAGCTTATGGCGGTTTTATTGGTTAAATTTCAACCGTTTGTTTTTACAGTGTAATTGCAACCAAAGAGAGAAGGAAGGGAGCCAGAAAAGAAAATAGAAAAGTGAAGGAAGATTAAAAGACTGAAAAGAGGGGAGAGAGGGGAAAAGTAAAAAGAAAAAGAGCCAGATAAGACAAAGTTGACAAAAAAGAACCTTAACTGCTGACAGACAGAGCAAAGACAGATTGGTTAGAGAAATAGATCTACGAGAAGTCCTGTAATCTTCCTCCTGACTGATCTTTTTCACTCCTGAAGTGAAGTAAAAGCCTTGTATGGTCATTCACACTGAGCCCAAGCCGGAGACTTTGTCCTCACAGTCCGCGCCGAGGCTTCGTGGGGGATCGGCAGCCGAACCACGTAGTCCACATACTTCAGGTTGAAAAACTGTCTGTGTCTCCGTGTCGCAGGATGCACCTCCTCGCTGCTCCTCATCCGTCCCGCTGGGCTTCACTCTACATGAAAACACATACAGAGATTAGTTCCAGATAGATGGCTCTGTCCAAGTCTTATGAAACACAAGCTTTTACATGTGGAGGGACAAAGCAAGTCGACTGGGTTTGTTTGCACAATGATAAACTGTTCTGCAGAAGTCATGAATATACGGGAGGGAAAAAAAGTCCTTTAATAAAGGCCGTGAGACAAGAGACACACTTTGAAACCTGCACCGAGGAACAAAATCCAGAAATGTGTCCAGAGTGACGTCTCAAGTAAAAGTAAAAAAGCGAGAGTTTCTGTTTAAAGGATTGTGTTACGGCACCATCCTCTGCCGCTCACACACAGATAAAAAGCAGCTCTCATCGTCTTGTCTTATTTGTTTTGACAAAATGCAGTTTTATTTTCAGCCGGGCGTGACCTCGGTCTACTGTTACTGCCGCCGCATACATCTTGGTTTCTGCCGGGCCGGGATCACTGGCTTAATGTTGGCCAATTGATCCTTTGGGAGAAAGCAGAGGGGTTACACAGGGAATGGCTTCTGGCCCGAGCAGACATCATTCTCATGGGAACAGGATGGACAGAGAGCCTGGTGGACAGAGCTGCGGGACATTCCAAGTTCTCTGGCTGAAATCATCATATGGTGTGTTTAAAAAAAATAGGAGGAAAAGGTTCCCCAGCATTACTCAAACCCTTAGATTTGAGTGTCCTCTTGGCTTTTATTTTGAAGTCACAAGAGGCGGCTCGTAAAATACTCTTACAAGAAGCCAGAACATCATCGGTTGTCACGGATTCAGAACCGTCATGTTTTTGCTGGATCTGCAAAACATCATGAACCATTTCCATAAAAAGTTGTGTAAAATCTGCACCCATATTTTATCCACAATGGAACGCAGTAACCATGTCAAATGTTTCAACTAACAAATTATGTCATGTTTTTATGGAGCTCTAAGTGTAAAATAAAATGTTAAAAAATGTCAGTAACACATTTTCATTATTTAGCTACATGTCTAAATGTTGAAGTTTACATTTGAATAATTCAGGATGGAACGCTGCCTTTGTTGTTGGTTCTTGGCTTTTGTTGTGACATCATCATCCCGAGACAAACGCAACCGATATTGCGATGAACACATTTTAATGAAAAAAATTAAAAGCCATCCTCAGCAGCATTAGCAGTGTTAGACATCATCCTGAGACAAAAGCAACAATTTACGCTGCTAATGCTGCTAAATCAGTTAATGTTGCTAACGCTGCTGAAGCTTTAAATTCAAAATGTTTTTATTGAACAGCTACTGCAAGTTTGATCATATTGTGTATAGAAGTGTTAACATTGTTTGCAGCATTAGCAGCGTTAGACATAATCCTGCGAGAAAATTAACCACAAACGCTGCTAATGCTGCCAGTGCTGCTATGTTGAAGATGGCATTTAAAATGTAAATTTAAAGATGTGTTCATTGAAAACACTGTGGTTGGTGCAGTCTGGCAGTTTGAAGTGCAGCTCAGACACCTGCTGCAACTGCAAGTTTGAGGTTATTGATAGTTAGCAACATTAGCAGCGTTATACATCATCCTGCAACAAAAGCAAAATCAACAGCTAATGCTGCTAACGCTGCTGAAGATTTAAATTCAAAATGTTTTCATTTAAAACACTATGGATGGTAGCTGTGGTCCGACAGTTTGAAGTGCAGCAGAAGATGCTGGCCTCAACTGCAAGTTTGATACTGTGTATAAAAGCATTAGCACTGTTAGCAGCATTAGCAGTGTTAAACGTTATCCTGTGAAAAAAGCAACTGCTAACGCTGCTGAAGATGGCATTTAAAATTTAAATTCAAAATGTTTTCATTGACAACAATTTGGGTCATACCTGTGGTCCGGCAGTTTGAAGTGCAGATAAGACACCGGCCGCAAATGCAAGTTTGATGTTGTTTATAAAAGTGTTAGGATTGTTAGCAGCATCGACATCATCCTGCGACAAAAGCTAACTCTGCTAATGCTGCTAACGCTGCTAACGCTAAAATTCAGATTCATTCATTGACAGCAATTTAAGGTCTGGCAGTTTGAAGTGCAGCTCAGACGCAAGTTTCACGTTGTGTATCTACGCGTTAGCAGAATTTGCCACATTAGCATTTGTTATTGTCTCAGGATGATGATGTCATAACTAGAACCAAACACCCATAGCATCGGCTGTGTTCCATTCTCAAATACTTCAATGTAAAGTTCAACATTTGGACACTTTTAACTTTTACATTTTTTCCTAATTTAATGCTTACAGATAATATTTAACATTTACATTTTACATTTAGTAGAAATTTGCAAAATGTAAGAATGTTAAGCTAAATAACAATAAATTGTTTGTAGAATTTTTTTAATATGATTTTATACCAAGAATGTGAGCTAAATCATCAAAATATGTTAGTGACACTTTTTGAAATTTATTTGACACTCTGCGCCACTTACATTTTAGGGGCAAAAGCATTAATCTTGGATTTGATGACTGCAACACGTCTTCCAAAATGTTGGGATGGAAGCAACAAAAAGCTGCAGACAAGCATTTGGCAACTCATTACATTAATTGGCAACAGGTCAGCAAGAAGACTGAGAATTTAAAAAAGCATTTTAGCGTCTCAGTTTAGGGCCAGAGAGCCACTCGGTTCAACCTCCCTCTTCATTCCAGAAAAAAAAAAAAACTGGGACAGTTTTGATGTAAATGCACAAAACATATGGACAGGGCTAAGCACATTCACACAAATCTTTTCATTAACAGCCAAAATGGCTTCCAAGAAGATGACACAAAAGACAGCATTATTACAAAAAAAAAAAAAAGTCTGACGGGAGACAGCGAGAGTCTGTGGCTGCAGCTCATTCTAACACCGACTGCTGCTGTTTTGTTTGTCTTTGTGTCACAAAGCTGCAAAAAAGGAAGCCGTCAGCATCAGTTTTCATCAGAGCTGGTGGCTCCAACTCCAAACATCTCCTAATTCAACAATTAATTCAACTTTCAAAAAGTCCTTTGTGGCCCGTTAAAAATAAAGCTCGAACACATTCTGCGTCGGCGTACTCCCAGAGGAGCTCAAATCAACAAATTACGTGCTTCAAGGTCCTGGTCCTGCAGGGCACGTCGTCCTGCATATTTTAGATATCTCCCTCCTTGCGTGCCTTTACTGAATGAATGAGCTCATCAGCTTGTCATCGAGTTGAACAGAAGCCCGTTAATGACCCATTAATTCAAATCAGGCGTGTCGAAGCAGAAAAACCTCAAAAACATGCAGGTCAGTGGGTCCTGAGGCCGAGGACAGGGGAACACGCTGTGTGACAGCTCCACTGACTGATGAGATCTGACAGGAAGAAACTCCGCCGATAATGAGAGATGAAGTGTTTTATTTAAACAAAGTTTCTGTGAGTTAGCTTCTGAGGTCACCCCGGTGAGAAGGTCTGGGTTATCTGATGGTTGGATTAGGTCTGTGTGATGTAGAAATGCTGATTAATATGATTGGATTAACAAAATAAAAGGAGGATCATGAAGACGGAGCTGGGCTTGGAGCACAAAACAAAGAAAAGGAGTTTCAGTTTTCCCTGCTGGATATTAGATGCTAACTGCTAATGCTAACTGAGGATGCTCAGTAAATTTAGACGGAGATGTTTGTCCTGGCGGTTTCTTTCATTCGGTCTGATATCAGGAGCAGCAGAGGGTACGAGTCATGAACCGGCCCTTTCACCTTCCCTCTGTGGGAACGGACGGACGGAAGTGCTTTTTTTAATTCCCGGATTTAATTTCAGCTCTGTTTTCTTTTTTCTTTTTTTTTTTTTTTTTTTTTTTTTTGTCTTTGCCCTTTTTTAAACTTAACGTTTGCCCCTTTTTTATTTTCTCCTGTTATGTCATCGGATCAACGTTTCTGATTCCAGTTTTCAAAATAAAAGCTTGTGCATTCTGCACCTTTTGCACAAATTCACTGAAACGAGCTGAAATCTGAGGGGGAAAATGTTCTGATGTTTGCCATGTGAGAAAAGATAAACTGGACGTTTCTGCTGGATTTAGTTCGATTAGTTCACAATGAGCTCACTCACAAGATAAATTTAATATTTGAATTCACTTTTTATCTCCAAGATTTGCTCGTCTTTAAACAACTACAGATAAATTCCTCCTGCACTTATGAATCCAAAAAGGATTAATTTTGGATAAGAAAGAGATTAAAGAAATAATAAAAATGAAACAAATCAACTAAACTCTGAGACAAAAGGATTTGGTAAAAGACAGTTTGAGACGAGGGAAACAGAGGAGGATTTCCTGCCTCAAGGTCTCCGATTGTACGTCTCAAAAAGAAAACAGTCATTTGGCTGCGATGGAGTTTGAACTTGACTAAAGTCTGCAGAATCAATCAGATCCCAGAAGAGAACGACATCTGAGATGTTGCACATTTTCTGTTTGCATTTTTCTCAAAACCTGAACCAATGTTTAAAGAACCCAGATATAATAAAACTTCAGTTTAAGGTTATTTTTATTATAAATAAGTCAAAAAGTGGGGATGCTCAGTGAGGACGTTATAAAATGTTTTAACTCATTTTAAGTAGTATGTGCTCAGATCACCTTTAATTTTATCAGAAGGTTTTATTTTAGTTTATTCACTGGCCAAAACAGATGAAAAACACAAACATTTCCTAAACTTTTACCCAAAAATGTGTTTAATTTGAGACATTGTTAAACAAAACTATAAATATGTGTCAGTGATTTTGCTGGATGATCAAACACCTAATTAATTCTTTGTATTTACAGCCCCAACTTAAAAATCATGAGGAAAATAAAAAACAACAATAAAGATAAAACTTACAGAAATAAAATTACAACCAAAATCTGTCAAATAAATTGATGCATTTTGTTTAGTTTTTTTTTCTTCATTGTTTATTTGCATGGAGACAAGTGTTACATACAAAAAATACCAAACTCCATAACATTTATAGCCTTAGTTAGTTTGCAATTCACATCCCCAGTTAGCAATGCATGTCCCCAGTTAGCAATGCATGTCCCCAGTTAGCAATGCATGTCCCCAGTTAGCAATGCATGTCCCCAGTTAGCAATGC
>JAUBOC010000138.1:3038333-3050650 GCA_032275365.1 Anablepsoides cearensis | reverse complement strand
CTCATCAGTTTATGTCTCTGGATTGTTTACCTGCCAGCCTCGTTACTCACCTTTCTCCACCCTCTGCTTTCAGACCCTGGTCCAGAACCGCTCCCTGTAAAATAAAATCACTTACCTTTTATAATCTGCCTCCTGCCTGTTTGTCTCTGGGTTTGCTCACGTCGACTTATTCCTGTATTTATGATAATAAATGCTATGCTAATCTGTGATGTTTTGACTAAACAAAATAATTATTCTAAATGAAAAAGAAAAGCCGTCTGTGTGGAAAATGTTCAAGATATTTAATTAATTTGGAGATACAGTGTCTTTAAATGAGTCATAAATACAGTTCTAGATATCAGTTTTCACTATTTATGATATCGAGTCAAATTTTATATATCTCTGATATTTTAAATATCTTAATTAGAATTATAGGTGGAACAAGCTAATAATGACAAACTTAGAAATATCTAAAACTAATTATGACTATAGTTAGAGTCTCCATATAACCTAATGGTAAATCATTTATATTAATCATAATGTATTTAAAGATATCTTAAGTAATGTGTCTAATTATAAACCAATTTCTGATATCTGGAATCTAAATATAGACAAAGACGATTTTATGTTAAAATGGCCTGCCATACATTCTCTCAGTTTTCACCCTTCCTGCTGTTTGAGATTTATGCTTTTCTGTTTTTGGTCTCCTCCGTATTTTTTAAGTTGTTGTGGCCTTTTTGTTTAGTTTGTTGAATAAATATATTCTTTTATTCTATCATCTGGGTTTATATAACATTTCTTCTTTGCTGCACTTCTGGCAGAACTGGTCATCAGGGGGTGAAAAAAATGGTGGAGTGTCACCACCCACTCACGGCCACTTTACAGTAGATTTACAAATTAAGTCTCTAATCCTGTCTCTGCACCTTGAAGGGAAGCTGGTGAAAATTCACACGGGAAAGAGGATTACGGAACATGCAAACTCCAAACCGAGAGAAGGACCCTCGGTGAACCTTCTTCCCGGGAGGCGAAACCACTGAATGTCTGTGCCAACCCTTAACTTAGCTTTTAGCTGCGTTTCAGCGTGGTGTGACACGAAAACATTTCTGCTCTGCTCAGACCAGATGCTGCAGGTTTTATCTGGGGACTTTCTTGGTGTCGATGCAGCTTCATTCTGACCGTATTGAGGTTTTTCTTCTAATCTGTTCAATGTGTTTTATTTTTAAAAACATGGGACCTGTCATCTCTTCAGTTGAGTCCTTCCAAAGGGGATGAGCAGCGTTTCATCTCGTCCTCCTAACAGCTCATTGACAGAAGATCTGGCTTTAAACACCGAAGATCTGATTTCCAACAAGAAGGCTGTGAAAACAGTCCAGCTGTTGTTTTAAAACAAACCTTACTGTTGGGAATTATTTTGTTATTCTGTTGGTTTTATTTTTGTTTCAAATCCCTTGAAATATAATTGTTGGAATGTTATTTATTTCCTTTTTGTTATTGATGTTTCTATAAACTGTTTGCAGACTGCCTCTGTACACTCTGTGCTATTTTAGCTATTCAAATATAAAAATGTTCAGCTCAATCTGGTGCTTTAACTTTTAAATTATTCCAAACATTTGACTTTATTTACACAGTTTTTACTGATTTATTTATTTAACCTGTAGAACCAGGCAGAACTTTAAGAACAAATTATTTTCTACAATGCTGACCTGGCTAATTGGCAACTTTAGCTTGTAGCTACTTAACCTTTGACATCTTTTAGTTAACCTTTGCTCCATTTTACTGACTAAACTGATGCTGCTGTGACACCTGAATTTCCTCTCGGCAGGACAATATAGGCTATTTCTATTCTATTCTATTCTATTCTATTCTATTCTATTCTATTCTATTCTATTCTATTTGATTCTATTCTGTTCTGTTCTGTTCTATTCTATTCTATTCTTTTCTATTCTATTTTTTAATCTTCTAACTAACCTTTGGCATCTTTTAACTGGTATTTGTTTTATTTCTAATTTTTAGCTAGACTTTGGCATCTTTTAGCCACAGCCTTTGCTAAAAGCTCAAATGGAGCTAAAATTTTGCATATTTTTAGCTGCATTTTGCTCCATTTTAGCTTTTAGCTAGACTTCGGCATCTTTTAGCTAGCTTTTGTTCTATTTTCAGCTTTTAGCTAAACTTTTGCATTTTTTAGCCACACTTTGATCCATTTCAGCTTTTAGCTGATCTTTGGCATCTTTTAACTAAGGCCTTTGCTAAAAACTGAAATGGAGCTAAAACTTTGCATTTTTTTAGCCACACTTTGATCCGTTTTAGCTTTTAGCTATACTTTGGAATCTTTTAGCTAGCCTTTGCTCCATGAATTTCAGCTTTTAGCTAAACTTTGGCATATTTTTTGCTAGTCGTTGCTCCAGTTAGCTTGCAGCTACTATCTTTAATTTTCAACACTTTGTTAATCTTTTCTGTAACTGTAGATTTTTATCACATCAGCTAAACTCTGGAGCTTCTCAGAATCAGTTCAGTCAGTTTTGAATGTTTGCTCAACATCAATCCTATATTTGTAAGATATAAAGATCCTGACGGTCAGTTTGTCATGTTCATTGAGTTTTTCTAATTCTGGGAACAGACACACACAAAAAACATCAAAGGCTCTAATTAATTATTCCCTTTAAAGCCTCTGTGAGATGGAGTAAGTGGAGCTTTAAAGGACTGAGTGCCTGAAAGTGTCAGCTGCAAGTTTTATTGCTCTGAGCAGAACCCTTTATCTGAAGGAGTCGTGACACGAGGAGCATTTAAGCTTTTTTGGAGTTTCCACTCTTTATTTTAACACTAAGCAGAATTAGAGGGATGAGAAAAACAGGTCATTTAAGTGAAAATATGTGAAACAAACATCTGCAGAAATGATCTGTAACCACTAGGAGGCATCATTTAGACAGTATCTGTGATCAAATACACTATTCTTTTGTAAAAACTAGAAACATATAATAACTTCTATTGGGTTTATTCAAACTTAAGTAAATAATAAATAAAGTGAAAGCAGAATGTTGATTAAAAGGCAATGTGTGTTTGATTTGAAATAAACTTAATCCTTTATTAATCAATTTTGTAAAAACAACTTCTGCACACAGTTAAGTTCAGACAATACATCAAATAAGAATGTTTCTTTGAAGTTGTAAAAAAAAACCTAAACATTTGATGGCAAAAAAAAGTATTTAAAATTTAACACAGACTCATTTACTGTAGTATACATCAGTTTTTATAAATGTGTTTTAGACTAAATAAAAACTTAAACAATACAAACAAGTAATTTCCATTGAAAAGTAAATAAAAGTTGTTAAATGTTCTTTTTCTTGTGTTTTATTTCCCCCAAAAATACCAAATAGTACTCAAAAAATCTAAGTATTTAAAATAAAGTCTCAATTTTTCCATGTTTCTATTAGAGATAATAAAATGTTTCGCTTAAATAATGTGCAGAAACATGAAGAGCTGGTGGTCAGGAAGGGGGGCTTCACCCTGTCACCAGTTCATCACTGAGCTTTTTAAAGATTTCAGGGGCAAATGTAGGAAGATTTCCCACCATTAGTGAATATTTATGTTTATATTTTATTATCTGCTTCATTCTAACTGTATCAGAAAGTCTTTCAGGACCTGATAACAGCAGCTATCAGGATATTGATGGAAACTCTGAATAAACTTAAAAATAAAAGGTTTTTGTAGCTTTTATGAGGCTGGAGCAGTTTGATTATTTGTCTGTAAATAATTTATGACACTGTCCATTAGTTCTGAGCCTATAGGTTCATTTGTGAAGCAATCGGTTGGCGTGTTTGACAGTTACAGATGGAAGTTTGTCGGGGTTCGACCTGCAGCCGTCACTTTCTGACAGGCTTTTAAATCCCAGAGTAAACACGCCGCAGCTCCCCGAACTCCAGGCTAACATTAACCCTCATCCATCAAACCTCAGCGCGGCCTGACGCGTCGCAGGGAAACATGTGGCGCAGCAGATCCACACCGAACTCCGCTCCAAATCACAATCATCCAGGACTACATTTAAGTAAAAGCCACATTTTTGTTGTTTTAATGCAAAATAGGCACTTTCCACTAATCAGAATTTTTAGAATTTTGAACTCAACTTGTTTTTTTGTTTGCTTTCATTGATACATTTAATATATTTATATGCATATATGTGCAATCCCCCTGGCTAACCTTATTTTGTTCATCTGTTATAAATAAAGTTGAGAAATAACACAAAAAACTCAACACAATTCTTTGTCCTAAATCCAGGATCTTTCATATCCACTCTTAATAGTCCAGGATAACTTTCTTCTATTGTTTGCATTAAAATAAAGACTAAACCCATCTGGTTCTCCTGACTTGAGTCTTTTAAAGGTTCTTCTCACCATCAGGTTGTAAATAACAAACCCCAGCCTGAGTCTTATAAACACCCATCATCCCTGCGTGGGTTTGAACTCTTGGTTTTGCTCCGCAGACCCCTAAAACCGTATGAAATTTCTATCTTATCTGTGTTTTTTTTTCAGATTAGCCAACAGTCCTGCTGATGGCAAACACAGTCAGGGAGCGTAATCGCACCATGGAAGCATTGTTGCGTGTTTCGCTTGGAGCAGATGATGTATGTTCTCACACTCCAAACACATCGGCCAAAAGCCATTAGTGCTCCGTGAAATAAGGCGTGTGTCCCCCCCCCTTCAGTCCAAAAGGGCCCAGATACCCAGAGAGAATTGTTAGAGGAATGATTTGTGTTATTAGTTGTTAGAGGCTCGCTGCTCTTTCTGATGATGTGTTTGGAGGTCAGTGTGAGGTTTCTCTCCTCCATGATTGGCCTGAAGAACTGAAAGAAATGCAATAAGATAGGTATCTCAGAAACTGTCTACATTCTTGTCTGTGTAACATTTACTTTTCCTTGTTTGTAAATAAATAATGCCTCTCCTCTGTTACATGGTGTTCCACAGGGCTCAATACTTGGCCCAGTATTGTTCCTACATCTTACCACCTCCTAACTTACCCTTCAATAATAGATCTGCCCATAGTCTGGAACGCTTCAAATCTCTTCTCAAAACTCATTTTCATTCTCTGGCATTTTTATATGGGCATTATAATCTACTGTATGTGTCTTGTCTGTTTAATTTATTGTTTTATTTCAATATGTTTTATCTGTTGTTTTGTGATTGCTGTACAGCACTGTGGTGCAGTTGATTGCTGTTTTTTAAAGTGCTTTATAAATAAAGTTGACATTGACACATCAGCCCTCTGTATGAGCAGCTTTAAAATGGGTCTTATCATGTTTGCTGATGATATCAAACTGTACTGCTCTGTTCTTTATTTGTAAATAAACAACATAACACCTGATGCCTCTCGCCTGTTAGTGTTCCACAGGGCTCAGTACTTGACCCAGTTTTGTTCCTTCTCTACATCAGCCCCCCTCAGTATCAGGAGTTTTAAAATGTGTCTTAGTATATATGCTGATGATGTCAAACTGTACTTCTCTGTTCTTTCTTTCAAGAAATGGACCAGCCAGCCCCATGTGACTTCTTTAGGAATGGTAAATGGCTTGAACTTATATAGCGCCTTATCAAGTCCACTTGGACCCCAAGGCGCTTTACACTTCAGGCATTAACACTCACATTCACACACTGATGGCAGTAAGCTACAGCCACAGCTGCCCTGGGGCAAACTGACAGAGGCGGGGCTTGCATGCACCGGCGCCACCATCATTAGGAAGAAGCTTAAGACGCTGTAGTTCAGATAAGCTTTTAGCTAAAAGATTAATTAAATGTTTTATTAGTCATGCTTTATTTTATGTTTTTATACTGTTGTTGTATGTCTGAATTTATTTTAGTTTTGCTCCTTGTGAAGCATGATGTCTATCTGGTAAAAGTGATCTATAAATAAATGTACTTGCTTACTTCACAAGTACATTAAACTACAGTAATATTATTTTCTATTCCTTATTCATTGTTTGAAATTATTTTATGTTTCTTTGTTAAATGTGGCTGATTCTGAGACACGTTCAGGAGATTTTAACCCCTCAAAAAAAAAAAAAAAAACACCAGCATGGCTGAAAGAGAGAAAAGGAAGATCGGCATGGGTGACGGGTGTTTGGTTAAAAGATAACCTAAAAAAGATTTATTCAGGAAATGCAGAAGAGGAAGTGACTAATGCAGAGGTAAAACTGAACCACGCTTGATGTCAGCACAAGGTAAAGAAAATGAAGAGCATCTGTCTGCTGATCCTCTCACTGCTGGCAGGTAAAACAAAAGCTTGTGATTTATTATTTAGAAATAACCTGAGTCACGTCTGATTTCTTTAGTTTTAGTTTTCAATGTTTCTCAAAGTCTGTAATACCACAAAAATTAGAAACTTATCAACTGTGTCAAAAAAATCTCTTGCTCCTAATACTCTTAAGAAAAAAATATCCAGTTAAATGAGTTTATAATTATATTAAACAATTTTAGCTAAATGACTGATATCATAAGAAACATATTACAAAACTATTTAATAAAAACTGTCAAATTGAAAAGAAAAAGATCTTCTGTTTGTACCTCAGACAGGAGTTTATATGTTTTAAAAATGGAAAGTTAAATTCTTTAGGTTTGTTTTTTAAGATTTAATTTGTGGAGTGTTGTTGTAATCTTTTGCACATTTAAAATCCCCCTGTTCTAACTTCTTATTTAAAGCTTAAATTTGTTGCAAAAAATATAGTCCAGTTTGGGATTATTCACTGAATTTAGTCATATTGATATTTTTCAGAATCTGATTTGTCAGGTCTTCTGTGATGTTGACAAGTAGCATTTAGTTTTAATGATTTTTCTGTTTTTATTTAAACTTTAAACTGGAACCATCATTAGGCTGGTTTTAGGACCAGAGCAAACTTTTGAGTCAAAACTAAATTTGTTGCAGCCGAATTTGACACAAAAAGATAAATGTCTTTAATAAAGTTTTACAAAATGAGTTTAATTTTAGACAAAAAGGAGGAAATAATCAGCTGGTCAGGTTAGGGTGGTCAGAATTATTAGTTAAAATGTAATCATTCAAAGGCTTGGCTCTAATTTGACAAACGTAAGTTTTGTAATCGTTTCATTGGTTGTAAGGTTATCTCAGTGTCAGACGTCTAAACTTTATTTATTTTTTATCTGATCTGCAGGTTTTGTTGCCTCAGCAGAAATGAAGGGATGCCCAGAAGGATGGGTTGAATTTACCTGCAAATATCCCACCAATACTCAAGAGACTTTAAATGTGTATGTTAATGGAACAAATATAAAACAAATTAGTAGGAAAAATAAGTGGGAAATTCAGGATAGATTTTCTCTGTATGATACAAATAAAAAAAAACTCAGATTGATCATAAGAGACCTGAAAACCAACGACAGTGGACATTACCAATGTGGACTTTCATCAAAAAAAGTCGATCTAGCTGAAAAACTGAAAGTTGTCGGTAAGTGACTTTTCATTTTTGCTATATTTACATAGAATCACGATCATAGTTAAGTGGTTAAAAGTATGTTTTTGTTGTTTAATTTACAGAGAGTAAAAGCTGCCAGACATCAGTCTATCAAGGTGTTTACAAAGCATCTAAAACCACCATCAGTTGTGATTATCAAGATCAAGACCTGTCAAAGATCAAGTTCTTCTGCAAAGAAAACAAGGAGTCCATCTGTGAGGATATAGTAGACTCTCAAAAGTCAAAATCAAATGGGACATTTTCCCTTGAAAACAAAACGACTGGATTCAATGTGACCATCAGTAAATTTTCATCAAAATATGAAGGTGTTTACTGGTGTGCAGAGAAAGAAAAGGATGGCCGTTACCGTGCTGGACTCAAAAAAATAGAACTTAACGGTGAGAAATTAACAACCTCAGCTTTTAAAATTTAAATTTTTCTTATGACATGTTTCCATTTTTATCACTTGTTTTTGCAGAAATTTTTCAGTTCAACAAAAAGCCAACCACTGGACAAAATTTAGAATTCTATTGTGACTACAAAGAGAAAGCAGTAAACAAGACAAAATTCATCTGTAAGGGAGAAAATCATTCCACATGTCAGATTGTGGCAAATACCAGTGATGCGAAGAACAGCTCAAGATTTTTAATGGAGTATGACAAAACAAAGAGAAAACTCACCGTAACACTGAGAGATGTAACAGAACCTGACTCTGGGACGTACTGGTGTGGAGCAGAAAACACAGACGGCAAAATATTCACCCACAGAATGACTTTGAACGGTGAGTCCTTCTTATTTATTCTGGTGATCACATGTCAATAAGATATGGAGAAACGAGCAGCAAAAACAAACGCATTCATTCATGTGAAAGTGAAGTTTATTGTTAATTTTGAAATTTAACACAAAAACTCAGCTGCAGGGTTAAATCTAAAACAAATGAATCCCCTCAACAACAGAGCAGATGTTTCAACAACAGGAAAGACAAAAACAGGAGGAAGTGGTAAAATATTAGCTGATAAGACAGGAAGCTGTGATACGCTCCTGTTCACCACTCTCACTTCATGTTTGCACAGTTTGTTTCATAATTAACAGATTCTTAACTATAAACACATAAATCAAACTCTCAAAGAAAAAAGTATTTTAGTCTCATTTGTGTTTCAAATGTTTCTTTTTAGAAGGTTTATTTCCTGTACGTAACAGAAAGAAGGTTGTGTTCGTCAGCAGATAGAATATTTGTCATCTGAGGATGTAGGAATTTATTTTAATAACATTACAAATGAACACTTCAGACTGTACAGGTTTAAATAGATTGACCTTTATATGAATGATGTAAATCTGCAACTAAAGTTGTTAAAACCAAAGATTGGGTGTCAGATAAAGTATTTAAATAAGCAGAACTCTGTGAAACAGCTGCATCATGAATTTTAATCTAGACATAAAGACTGATTTAATATTAAGTAAATTTTAAATAAAGTATTTAAAAATGATCTCACATATATATAGTTCTAGTTTCACATCTACATTTTGAATTATTTTTTTTCCTTTTTAGTAATCAGACCTCCTGCTCCTCCAGAAACTGGTGAGAAAATACAAATAATACTCTTTATAGTCTGAAAAACTATAAGTTTTTAAATAACACTGCAGTTTGTTTGGTGTTTGTCTTTTTTTCCAGGTGCCTCAAACTTTATACAACCTGTGATCACCGGTGCTGTGGGCCTGATCCTTCTGCTGCTGCTCATCGTTTTGATCTTCATCTGCAAAAGTAAGAAATGACTTTATTATTAATAAAAACATGGAGCAAACATTTGTAGACATGTTAAAAATGGTTCCTAGATGCATTCAGACAGATCTGAAGAGTCTCTGTGAAAACATTTTACTCAGTCAACATTTAAGGTGGAATTTAGAGACTTTATTCTCATTTGATAAAAGCTGCACAACTTCCTCCTGAACTGGAAGCAGAGTGGTAAAAATTAAATTAATTTACTTTAATGGTTCGCTCCTGATTATAGATAATTAAACAAGTCTTTGGGAATATTCTGCAGACAGCTTTTGTTTTGGTTTGTTTTGTTTTTGGCTAAAGCTTTAATGAACTGTTGTTTTTAAAGTCTTTATAAATCGGTCTGGATTTTATTGTTCAGAGTGAACCACAGGATGTTGTACGAGTGACTTTGCTCTGGTTGTTTTTGGAACCACTGTGACTCTGTCACTCTCTGACGACAATCTGAGCCGTGTTACGTCACAATAGACTGACCTGATTAAACACAGATTATGTGACATTTACAGTGAAGCTGAGCAGAGAACAGCTGATGTTATCAGCTCTCTGTGGGTTTTTACTAATTATAATCTGACACTGAGCTCATTCAAGTGTAGCCTTCTGTATGGGTCTTTATTTCTCTTATTCATCATTTAGTTAATTAGACTCAAAAGGGGAAAAATATATCAATTTCTACTTTTTTTTCTTGCTCTGACAGAATATTTCAGCTCAAAAAGCCCAGAAACCAAAACAGAAGCACATCAGTCCAAAGAGGTTAGTTTACCTGCAAAGATTGTTTACTTGTATATTGATGTTAAATTACTCAAAATGTCTTATTTTTGCTTTAAAGGAATATGTGAACGTGTATGAAGAGATACCAGATCGCCTCCAGCCATCAACAGTTTATGCCACGGCTAACTTTCCTACAGACGCCTCCTCCTCTCTGCATTATTCCTCCATCGTTTTACCAAACGGCTCCTCTGACAGATCTGATGGAGAGGTTCTGGTTCTGAGGCCCAGTTCTGCTTCCTGCCAGTATTCAGTTTTAAAATGCAGCTCCAGCTCGCTGGCTGTTCAGCCGTCTGCTTCTGCAGACCAGCCTCTTTACTCCACTGTCCAGAAAACACAGCAGAAATAGATGTTGGGATAATCTATAAAAAACAATGATTTAGTAGTTTTTAAATGGACGTGTTTCTGTTTAAATTCAATATTAGAGCCTTGAATATTAAGTTTTTTGCTAAATAAACACATCAAAAACTGACTAAAAGCATTCTTTTCTTTTTAAATATATTTTAATATTCATTACTTATTTACTGCCTTTATGTCTGAATGTAGAACATGGTGCTGTGAGATCAGTGGTTCTGATGTTTGTAAGATGTCCAAAATGTTGGACTGACACAGAAAACGATGGAAACAGAACTCACAATGTAAATGTTAATATAAACCAGGCTCAGGTGTTAAAACTTTTTTATAATCTATATACATTTTTAAGATTTTGTCATAATAAATTAGTGTAAAAGGCAAAAACTGATGGGAAAACTTTTACTTTTGTTTATTCTTTGATTTTACAGCCATGTAAAATTGATGTTGTTTATTATGTTTTCTTCTGGTTTTAATTGCAATTGTGACCAAATAAAAAGATCTTGAGGATTCTTCAGAGTAGACTGACTCTTAGCTTGTCTGTCCTGTGAGAACTAATCAGCATTTTTCAAAAAATATCGCTATAAGTGAGTTATCTATCAAAAATACAGTTTTTCTGCATCACAACACCAAAAATAATCATTTCAGGTTAACTATAAGAGACCATCAGTGTTTTTTATTTGCATCTATTGAAAATGTAAAATCAAACAGTTTGACAGACACAAAACAGATGAGTTGCTGCATTAACACTTCAAGCTGTTTGCATTCTGTGCTGACTTCAAACACAGTCTCCACTTCCCCTCAGGTATTTTTGCAGACAGGAAGTTTTCACACCAAGACACCCAGATTTAATCTGACAGAGAAAACAGAGAAGTTCTTCATCTGTTTTATTTAAACACTTCCTTGTTTGTAAAATAAAACTGTAAAAATCAGGCAGTGTTTAGTTCATGTCCATGCCCTCTGCGGGTCCTAAGCCCCCTCCGTCCCCTCCCTGGACGCTCTGGAATATGGACGCCATGTCAGCGTTGGATCGGATCTGGTTGGCGAACTCGGCCATGCTGGGGCTCCTCTCCACCTCCGGCACCGCCAGCAGGGCGGCGACGGCGCGCATGGCGGAGCGCCGCAGCTCCTCCTGCTTCTCAAACTCCTGCTTCACCGAGCCGGCCTTCACCTGTGGGGGGGGGGGGGGGGGGGGTCACGGTTTGATTAGGTTATTTTGTTTAATGCAGATAAACAGTTTGGTGTGTGTGTGTGTGTGTGTGTGTGTTCATACTTTGGTGGTGCAGGTAGCTTTGAGAGGCTCCACCAGTCGGTCCAGTCTTTGCAGGACAGCTGCAGGACTTAAAGACACCAGTCTGGCCAGCATCAGGAACGTCAGCATCTGTAAAAATAAATATATTTTTTAATCAATCTGAGGTTTTCAGTGGTCTAAACCGATCAGGATGTTTATTTCTGCTCACCCTGATGTCATAGTGGTCTTTGAGCCCCTCCTCCACGTGATCCAGAAACTGCAGGACGTCCAGCCCCTCCAGGCAGCTGTCCAGCAGAGTGTACATGCACTCAAACGCAGCTTTACGCACGTCCAAACCGTCGTCCACCGTGTGCTTGAACGGCCCCATCTCCACCTGTTGGAGCACGTTGAAAAGGTTAAATCTGCACAGATTGTTTTATTGTTTTTATTTTTCTCGTTGGGCCGACGCACTTCTCTGATCAGATCCTTCCTGATCTGAGTTTCCTTGTAGAGGAGAGGCAGAACCGTCCCCAGGAGTCCTCGGATCAGAGACGGTTTGTTGTGGGCAGTGGAGTTGAACATCACCAAGGCAACGCGGCGCACGTTGATGTCGCCGTCCTGCAGGGTCTTCAGGAAGTCGCCTGATGCAGAGAAAAGCAGCATGTCTAAAAAACCATCTTTACCTGCTTGCACTGCAAAAACTGTCCATCCAACCAAGTTTTAAAATCTTATATCCAGCCAAAAAGTCTTTTAGATCTTGTTTTGAG
>JAUBOC010000138.1:2994971-3005517 GCA_032275365.1 Anablepsoides cearensis | reverse complement strand
TACCCGACGCGTCAAAATAAGACGCAGAGGGAACCTTGGAAAATCGTCAATATGTGACGAGTTGGGAGTGAGAATGTGTTACCAGTGTTTGTCTTCAATAACTTTTTAGTTTTAAACACTGGTAAGACAGAGACTTTGATTACATTCATCCTAAAATCAGTCAGGCAGTTGCCTTTTTTACCTGGCAGCCAAATCAAAGGTTAAATAACCTAAGAGTCACATTTGACCGATCATTAGGCTTTGAGTCATACATTAGTATTTCCCATTTTTACTTCTTTAATTTAAGAAACATTTGTACAATATGACATATGGTCTCCAGAGTTGATCTAGAGAAAATTATTCATACTTTTGTGAATAATTACTATTTTAATGCTCTTTTTACCTGCAAATCTCATGTCTGAACAGAATGCAACAATCAGTGCCAGTTTTAAATAAATAATCTCGTGGCCTTCATTCCTAAATGCTGAATCTTCTGTTTGTTCCATGTAAGACGCTGAAAACTAAAAGAGACTTGGCCTTTCAGTCAGTGGCCCTACTTTTTACAACAACAAAAACAACAGTTTACCCCTCATTTTTCTGACTCTGGAGGTCTTCAAAAAGCAACTGAAAACACTTATTTTTCCAGGCTTTTATGTCATGATTTTATTTTGCTTCATTTATAGCGTTGATTCTTGTTGTGCCGCGCTTTGTGATTTTATTTGTGTAAAAGGCGTTTCATAAATAAACTTTACTTACTTTTTATCAGAGGATGTGTTGGGAATGACTCTCAGCTACGATCACACCAAATATTAGCTTTTAAGCTATAAAACTGTCAGAGTTGTTGGCATTTTTTGTGTTTTTTAAAGTTGCTCTGGCAGCCATCTTGAATGAGGTTCATTAAAACTGGTTCATAAGATATTTTGCTAACAGTGCAGACACAAAACAGATATAACAATAAAAACAGATTAACCTGAGTTAGTTTGTGTTTCTCTCTCTGTGGTTACTGTATAAAATCTAAACGTGGTGAGTAGATGTGAGGTTCCTGCAGCAAACAGAAGGTTTCCCACAGACGGAGGAACGGATTCTGTGATATCTCAGGACATTGATACTCTTCTGAGGGAACATGTCTGCTTTCTCACGGAGTGGGTAACACTTTGACAAAAGAGGCTTTGTCCTCATGTCACATCAGCAGAGATTCCCGTCAGGAAAATAAAAAGATGCACGTGAAGAAGACCGAATTTAAAACAAAAAATACCCCCCAAAAAGATGTTTTGATGCTTTTTAAGTGTTATTTTCCTGATGTGGAGTTTAGTTTATTTAAAACAACTCTAAATAATAAATCATATTCTCTGTATTTGTTGTCTTTAGGTCTTTAGGTCCTATAATCCCAAAATGTTGGGGAAATTGCACCAAACAAGAGCTCAGGACTCTGGATGATAAAGAAGTTGTTAATGATTGAATCTGAGGATTAATTCTGAGGCTGCAAAAAGCTTCATTGTTTAGTTAATTTATTTAGAAGAATACATTTCAAAAGAAAAAGTTGCATTAGATTAAGCCAATATTATTACTAATAAAAACAAAATTTAGAATGTTTTATGTGTAAAAAGAAGAAAATAACTGCAGTTACAGAAGATATTGGCAACACAAAAGAAGATATTTTGAAGCAAATGTGATTAAATATTAAAAATCCTCTTTTTATCTGTCTAAAAAGATCTAAATATTTGGCAGAATGTTGTTTTTTATATGAACAAGCGCTCCTCTTACAGGAGAAGTTCACTTGTTGCATAACTAAGAAACAAAATATTTTGGAAAATCTCACATTATTTGAATATTGTGCAATATGCACACAAATAAAAATGACAAAGTGCAATAAACAAATGCAATAAATGATAAAAAAAAAACCTGTCATGATATTGCAGGAACTACAGATTTACGTTTAAAAATCTTTAGATTTTAGGCCAAAAAACAATTGTCTGAGCTGACAGCTACACTGAACTCTCCATAATATTTAAAAAAAATTTAAAATCCTTTAAAGTTTTGCAAATAATCTCCAAAAGAAAAGGCTAAAGAATCCACCCAGGCTTCTAAAATATCACCAATAGTTATTTTTCTGTCTTCAGGTCATTATTTCATTTAATGCAATAATGTAGCAGAAAAACATCCAAACTACCTCTATCCAACAGGGAAAGAATAGAAAAGTTGTGTGTGGAAATAAATAATGCCACTGTTCATCTAGTGGAGTAATTTGATGCATGTTGGCCTCTCCTAATGAAACATTAAAGACCAGATTCTCTCATGCAGAGAAGCAATTAGCCCTCAGCTTCAGGCAGACAAAGTTCTTCTTGTTGCAGGACGATGACCTGAGTGAAAGTGGAAACTGTAACAGAATGTAATGGCATTTATTAACACGTATTATTGCAGCAACGATCCCTCGTCTGACTTTAAAAAATCATTTAAAACCCTGAAAAAAGCAGAGAATCCACCTGGGATTTAAAGATCCACATCCTGAGCTGATGCTGACAGATATTCAAGCTTTCTGTCCCAATTCCATCCCATTGAGCCGGACTGTAACCGGAGAGATCCGGTCCGAAACGGTTCTGAACAGAACCCATGCTTTGTAAACTGGGCTGCAGGCGGGAAACCCGAGCTGCAGGACCAGTTCTGGTTCTATCTGCTGCTGACAACGAGCCCTGTGCTGCAGGGATGTTCCTTTGACCTCTGCTCATCAAAAGATGGATTATTTCTTCTCACAGAACTGGTTCACCTGCTGGTTTCTAATGCAACAGATTCTAAACCTCAAGTGGGTTTTATCTAAAGGAGTGGCCAAAAAAACATTTATTCTCAAAAAGGTTTAGCTTCTGGACCACTGAAACAAATCAGTCACAAAGATATTTTACAAGATAAAAACTTTTTATTGTAACCAAAGAAACTGCATTTTCTGCAAAAGTGTGACCACTGACAGCTGAAGAAGCTGAAACTGGGTTGTTAGAAGCAGAACACCAGCTAAAAGTCAAGAAAAAATAAAATGTAAATGCAGGCTACAAAAAAGTATCAAAACACCAGCTAAAAGAAAAAACAAGCAGCTATTAGCTGAAAGTAGCAAAACGCCTGCTGAAACTAGAAGGAGCAAAATGATAGCTATTTTGTAAAAGTAGAAAATATCAGCTAAAAGCAGAATTAGGATTGGTAAAAGAAGCAAAGGTTTAACCAAAAACAAAAAATAGCAGTCTTTAGCAGTCTTTGTCTAGGTTTTGTTACTAGTTACCATTTCTTTTTATTTTAGCTGTTATCTAGCCTTTTGCTTATTTTAGATTTTAGCTTCTCTTTTGACTAGCCTTTCTATATGTTTAACCTTTAGCTAGTGTCTTGCTAATTTTTTTTTTAGCTAGTGTTTTACATTTTTGGCATTTAACAAGCTTTTTTGTTTCTTTTAGCTTTTAGTTCATCTTTGCATCTTTTAGCTTGTGTTCTGCTTCCTTTTTGCTTTTAGTCAGTGTTCAGCTTGTTTTTTAGCTTTTAGTGTATTCAGCAAATTTTGGCAGTCCTTCAGTATTCTCTCTGAATTTTCACAGAAAATTCTACCTCTTTATTTACTTCTATTTTTTGTTTGTACCCTATAAGCAGCTAAAAGTTGCTACAGGACTAGTTTTAAATTTAGTTCTCATGTGTCTCTCTTCCTGCCTCGTTCAGGTGCGTTACCTGGAGCAGCAGAACAAAATGCTGGAGACCAAGCTGGAGCTGCTGCAGGGTCAAGGGGTGACCCGGTCCAACGTGGAGCCCCTGTTCGAGGCCTACATGGCGGGTCTGAGGCGCCAGATGGACTTGGTGAACAACGACAAGACCAAGCTGGACGGGGAGCTGAGGAACATGCAGGGCCTGGTGGAGGACTACAAACACAAGTAAACTAGAACTCTGAGGTTCTGTAAGCTCCGAGTTTTACCATCGTTTACCAGGTGATCTTCTTTCTGTCGCAGGTATGAGGACGAGATAAACAAGAGGAACAACCTGGAGAACGACTTTGTTATCCTGAAGAAGGTCAGACTCATTCTTTCATATTCAGTCCAGCAGGTGTGGCGGGTAAAACGAACCGCTCTTTTGTCCTCTCTTATTGTTCTTTATGGTAAACCACTAAAATTAATAAAGTCAGGAACTTCTACATGGGAACCACCTGGATTTTTACACTCAGGCTTTTAAAACGGAAGGATTTTGAATTTTCGCGCGCGGAAAATTCTTTCATAAACAATGACTGTATTTCAGGGTCCAAAACAAAACGCCCGTTACTATGAGCTGCTTTGATGTTTTATGGTGCCCTTTTTTTATAACAAACTAAATTCAGTCCATTGTTTCTTAAAATGATTCACTCAGGAGCTTTTCCTTCACACTGGAAGAACTGTATGAGTCATTTCTGTGTTTTTCACTGTTGGACACCTGTGTCCTGGGAATATACCTTTACCCTGAAATGAAACTTAAGCAAACCTCTGCGTTCCTCGAAGAGAAACAGATTTGTGACTCAGAGTTTCTGTGTTTTCAGGATGTTGACTCAGCCTACCTGGTCAAGGCAGATCTGGAGGACAAGGTCGGAGCTCTGACTGATGAAATCAACTTCCTGCGCAACATCTATGAGGAGGTATTATCATTTTTTGCATATTTTAACTGCTTCCTGTGTGCCAGCCTTCCCTCCCTCTGCCCCTGATTAATCAAAGATCAGAGCTTTCCTTTCCTTTGGTTCATTATTTTGTTACATTACAAGGAAAAGGACAGGAAGTAGTTCCAAAACATGTGGCTGAAGCAACGGTTAGTCCCTGCACCTGGGTTCACAGCTCAGCTCTCTGCAGCAAAGCAGGAACCACCAAAATGTCCACAACGATAAGGGACCAAAAATTTTCATTTCTGTTGCCTGTTTCTTCTGTAACACTTTACAATAAAGTACACAAAAAATAAACTACTGGAACTACTCAATAAATACTGAGTCAGTACTTACTGAGTAGTTACTAAAAACACCAAAGCTGAACTACTGAGCAGTTACTAATTAGTTACCAGGTAGTAACTGAGTAGCTACTGAGTAGTTACTGAGTAGTTACTGAGTAGTTATTGGGTAGTTTTTGAGAGGTTACTGAGTAGTTAATGAGAAGTTACTGAGTAGTTACTGAGTAGTTACTGAGTAGTTAATGAGAAGTTACTGAGTAGTCATTGAGAAGTTACTGAGTAATAACTAAGTATTTACTAAAGACACAAAAGAGTAACTACTGAGTAGTTACTGCATAGTTACTGAGTAGTTAATGAGAAGTTACTGGGTAGTTAACAAGAAGTTACTGAGTAGTTAATGAGAAGTTACTGAGTAGTTAACGAGAAGTTAATGAGAAGTTACTGAGTAGTTAATGAGAAGTTACTGCGTAGTTAATGAGAAGTTACTGAGTAGTTAATGAGAAGTTACTGAGTAGTTAATGAGAAGTTACTGAGTAATAACTAAGTAGGTACTAAGGGCACAAAATAATAACTACTGAGTAGTTACTGAGTAGTTACTGAGTAGTTATTGAGAAGTTACTGAGTAATAACTAAGTATTTACTAAAGACACAAAAGAGTAACTACTGAGTAGTTACTGCATAGTTACTGAGTAGTTAATGAGAAGTTACTGGGTAGTTAACAAGAAGTTACTGAGTAGTTAACAAGAAGTTAATGAGAAGTTACTGAGTAGTTAACAAGAAGTTACTGAGTAGTTAACAAGAAGTTAATGAGAAGTTACTGAGTAGTTACTGCATAGTTACTGAGTAGTTAATGAGAAGTTACTGGGTAGTTAACAAGAAGTTACTGAGTAGTTAACAAGAAGTTAATGAGAAGTTACTGAGTAGTTATGAGGGGTTACTGTGTAGTTAACGAGAAGTTACTGAGTAATTACTGAGTAGTTAATGAATAGTTACTGAGTAGTTAATGAGATGTTACTGAGTAGTTACTGAGTAGTTAATGAGTAGTTACTGAGTAATTACTGAGTAGTTAATGAGAAGTTACTGAGTAGTTACTGAGTAGTTAATGAGTAGTTACTGAGTAATTACTGAGTAGTTAATGAGAAGTTACTGAGTAGTTACTGAGTAGTTCATGAGAAGTTACTGAGTAGTTAATGAGAAGTTACTGAGTAGTTACTGAGTAGTTCATGAGAAGTTACTGAGTAGTTACTGAGTAGTTCATGAGAAGTTACTGAGTAGTTAATGAGGGGTTACTGTGTAGTTAACGAGAAGTTACTGAGTAATTACTGAGTAGTTATTGAATAGTTACTGAGTAGTTATTGAGATGTTACTGAGTAGTTACCGAGTAGTTAATGAGTAGTTACTGAGTAGTTAATGAGAAGTTACTGAGTAGTTACTGAGTAGTTCATGAGAAGTTACTGAGTAGTTAATGAGAAGTTACTGAGTAGTTAATGAGAAGTTACTGAGTAATTACTGAGAAGTTACTGAGTAGTTACTAAAAACACCAAAGAGGAACTAATCGTTTTCCTTTACTTAAGGGTATGCAAAAACATTAGAGTTAATGAATAACTACTTGGTAGTTCCTCTCTCTTTGTGTATTTAGTAACTACTGAGTAACTACTCAGGACAACAAAGAGGAACTACTGCTTAGTTACTGAGTACTTCCTCAAAAGTTAAGCATTTTTGTGTACCTTATTGTAAAGTGTTTCTGTTTTTTCTACCAGGAGCTGCGTGAGCTGCAGGCCAGCATCAAAGACACTTCAGTGGTGGTGCAGATGGACAACAGCCGAAGCCTCAACATGGAGAAGATAGTAGCTGAAGTCAAGTCTCAGTACGAGGACATCGCAGCTCGCAGCCGAGAGGAGGCAGAAGCTTGGTACAAGAACAAGGTCAGGTGTTCGGTTAGATCTTATTGAGCATTGAGAAACACAAACTGAAGATGGACGTATGATGGTGGATGTTTCTTTGCTCACAGTTTGACCAGATGTCAGTCCAAGCCAGCCAGTTTGGAGATGAGCTCCGCATCGTGAAGGGAGATGTGGCCGAAGTCAACCGGCTGATCAGCCGCCTGCAGAGCGAGATCGAGGCTGTGAAAGCTCAGGTATGAGGCCCTGACATAAGCTCACAGGTACAGGACAAACATTTATGTAACCCTGATCCCGTGCTGATTGTTTCTGGTCCCATCAGCGCGCCAGTTTGGAGAACCAGCTGGCTGAAGCGGAGGAGCGCGGAGAGATGGCTGTGAAGGAAGCCAAGGCTCGAACCAGAGACCTGGAGGACGCTCTGCAGAGAGCCAAGCAGGACATGGCCAGACAGCTGAGAGAGTACCAGGTCTGTGAGGAGAAGTCACAATGAGAGGGAGAACAATGGCTAAATGAGGCCTGTACTTCTTTATTCTTCTGATCCACAGGACCTGATGAACCTGAAACTGGCTCTGGACATTGAGATTGCCACCTACAGAAAACTGCTTGAGGGCGAGGAGGACAGGTAGGACAGAAGACAAAATGCTGAAATTCCTCTCTGAAGTCCACTGAAAAACAAACACTGCTAAAGAAAAAAACATCTCTAAAAGTTAAAAGTAACAAAAAGCTAGTTCAAAGCTAAAGCAGCAAAGTGTAGCTAAAAGCTAATATAACATAAGCATAGCTAAGAGTATCGGCATGGTAACCAAAAGTAGCAAAATATAGCTAAAAGCTAAATGTAGCAGATTGGTAAATAAAAACTAATAGAAACATAAAGCTACTTAAAAGCTAAATTAAACAAAATGATAACTAAATGCTAAAACTAGAATCATGCTAGGTAAAAGCAGCATAACTTTAGTTAAAAGCTAAAAGTCTTAAAATTTTAGCTAAAAGTAGCAAACATCTAGCTTAATGCTAAAGTAGGGTAAATGCTAACATAACGTAGCAGAATGGTAACTAAAAAAATTCAATGTAGCAGATCTGTAAAGAAAAGCAAAAATAAACATTAAGCTAGTTAAAAACAAAAATTAACAAAATGATAGCTAAAGGCTAAAAGTGGAATAAAAGCAACAATCGTTAGAAAAGATCTAGCAGAAGAAAGCAGCTAGCTCAAGGCTTAAGTAGCTAAATATGGGTATTGGTAAAGGTTAAGGCAAAATTAGCAATAAGCATAAATTAATAGGAACAATTTGCCAACAAATTTGCTGTCAAATTAGAATGACAGAAAAAGCAACATTAGCCATCTACTAAGCTAAAATAAACCATATTTATTGCTCAGGAGTTTATTCTCGTTATCATAAAAATGATAGTTTGTTAATTTCAGCTCTAAGTAGCAGAGAGAGGACCAACCAAAATTAAAAAAATGTTTTATTTTTCCTTTTCAGACTGGGACAACAGTCCACCTTCAACATTCAGGCCATCTCCAACTATAGTAAGCAACAAAAGTAATTCATACATGTTTAAACTTGATTCTTTTTATTCATCCATATTTATGATTTTCTTTTTTGTTTCTCTCCAGGCACTAAAAGTACCAACGGATACCACAGCAGCAGCAGCAGCAGCTCTCCTGCTCCGAAACTGCTAATAAAAACAATCGAGACCAGAGATAACACCACGTATACCACTCACTGAGACTCTGTTTTACTTTGGTTTTCTAACATTTGTCTCTAATTGTTTAGACTAAACCTAGGGCTTTGTATCACTAGATAATAGAATATTGATCATTTAAGTCAAATAAACTTAGATATGAAAATAGGAATAGAGCTGGTGGGTATTAGTCTAACTCGAGTTATGTGGGTAATAAACTAATAAACCATGTGCAAATCTGCTGTTTAACTTTCTGTGTAATCTCTGTAAGCTTATAAGGAAATGGAAAATTATTTAGAAAGCCCTAGAGAAATGTTCCTATAATAATTATGTTATCACAAATTAGCTCTTTGTCTTCTGACATTATAATGTGTTGTTATAAAATGAATAAGAATAAAATAAACTAAAATGTGGACGTGGGTGTGACTTTCTTTTAAAATTGTCTTGTTCAAAATTTAACTAGACTTGAGAAAAATTATTTACCTTTAGATGTGATGCAGTGCAACAAACATTGGCTTTGCCTCTGTGTGCTTGCAAAAAAATGGCTGCTGTAATTATTTTATTATAACAAACATGAATAGTTTTAACAGCTTCATTACAAAGTCATGAAGACTGGTCAAATAAATAAAGTAAAATAAATCTGCACAAGAAGTTCTCTGTTGATGCCTAAAGTTACAAATTTGTAAGCAAGATTTTGTGAACGGAAGGAGTTCCAAAACATGTGGCTGAACGGTTTGCTTACAAAAACAGCCTAAGTAGCTGAAAATAGGTAAACAATTGCAACATTGGTGCAGTGTTTGGGACAATTTTAATGTATTGGTTTGAATTTAAAAAAGTGCAAACATTTAAAAACTGCATTAAATCAAATTTAGAAACTTTATTTAATAAACTCTTTCAAATGGGACTTAAATTGCTATAAATAGCTCAGGATTAAAGTTTTGTTTAATTGAAATGAGTTATTAATTCTAAAATGATCAAACACTGCCCCCTAGCGGTTAGTGAATGTAACGTCACAATACATTTACTGTTTTAACGATACTGTTATGAATCAAATCTGTTTTTTCTGCTACAAACTCGATTGAATGGGTCAAGAAGTATAATCTTTCTGGTTATAATATTATTTTAAAAATAAAAAAGAATTTTTGAGCAGTAAAAATGTCATTATGACGGGAAGAATGATATAAACATGATCTGTGTTTGCTTCCGTGCACGAGACTGAAGGGGGTTGGCGGTCAGTCTTCCACGCAGACGCTTTCTGCCACTCCGATTGGCCAGAGCGGCGAAGTTTTCGCGCCAACGCGCTGCATTGTGGGAAGTGTAGGCGGAAGTGTGACGGTCGTGTGTGCTGTGGGGGGACGGTTCGGTTGTTTTGTTGGTGTCTTTGGGGGTTGAGGACAGAGGCTGCGCCGTGTTTTTTTTTACGGTTTTCTTTACTCCGGGGAAAGTTCAAAACCGGAGCCGGTAATCGTTGCGAATGCGGGGCGAAGAGTCGTCGGATTCCGAGTCGGGGAGGATGGAGGAGAGTTCGGTCCGGAGGAGTTTGGAGACGTTGTGTCAGGAGCTGAACATGGACGAACAGACAGCCACTGAAGCTATGGACAACTTCACTGCTATATGGAATACATACACTCTGGAGGTGACTAATATCACTTAATAACCAGTTACTGTTTAATTATGTAGTCAATTACACTGTAATAAAGTTTTTTAAATAAAATATACACAAAATAGTGTCCCTAAAACACAAACACCGGGATTAAAGGGGCTTCAGCTGACATGTTTTCAAACCAGGAACTGCAACAACAGAAGAAAAAACAACCATTATTTACTCTTTTAATTCCTCTCTTGTCAGAAAAGACATTTTAGCATTATGAGGAAAAAAATATATTTACAATTATCCAAAAACTATGTTTAAAAAAAGCCGATTATAATCAAACAGTAGTACAGTTTTTCTGAAAAAGTACTTAAAGTAAGTTTGTATTGTGATTTACAGTTGTGGTCAAAAGTTTACATACACTTGTAAAGAAACATAATGTTATGGCTGTCTTGAGTTTTCAATA
>JAUBOC010000138.1:2969473-2980099 GCA_032275365.1 Anablepsoides cearensis | reverse complement strand
TGTGATTGGCTGATTAGAAATTAAGTGTTAACGAGCAGTTGGACAGGTGTACCTAATAAAGTGGCTGGTGAGTGTATTGTCTCATGTTGAGTTTTTAGTGCTTTAAAATTAGGGGACCTAAATATTAAAGTTAGTGCTTTATGGACAGTGCAACTAATTTTTAGATTAGTGCTGTCCACCACTAGATATTTGTAATTGCTGCTTCGGTTTGACTGAATTCATGTTCAGGAAAACCTCCAAAACATTAAAATTAGAGCTCATATTTTAAAATAATCCAAGTCTATTCACTGCTTTTATATAAAACTGAACACAAACTATAATTAGCCGAAGTATTAAGGCCACGTCTGCAAGGAGCTGCCTGTGAGTCACCCTCTCAGAGTGTTTTTATTATTTTATTTTTTTTATTTTTCAGTGATGAATGAGCCTCACTTCACCTGACCTTACATCTGCTGGAGGTGAGCGGTGAAGAACCTGTGAACACACTGCCGCGACACGATTATTCGGCTCACAATGGCTTCCTGCTAACAGATGTTGTTTTCTCCTGCGAGACGAGAGACGGAGCAACGAGTTCAGTGTTTGTTACGCCCAGAAAATCTGTGATCATTTCTCAGCAGAGGCCCCACGAAAAAAGCAGGTCGAGGGATCGCTTATTTCTGCTTTTGAATCTGCCTTTTTTTTTCAAACAAGCTGCACGTTTAGAGTTTTATTTTTTAATTTTAACAAGTTAAAAAGCATAAAACAGGGTTTAAATCATTGTAGAATCACTCAAAACTGTTCTTCTAATCCTTCAAATACAAAAAGTCAAAGAAAACATCTTTATACTTTAGAAAATTGGCATTGTACACATGATTTTACCCATTTTGTCACATAACTGGTGGATTTTCTATTGAATTTGGCTCAGTCAAAGTGAAACAGGAAGTGACATCAAAGGGGAACTCTTTAAAAAAATAAACTCTGGTCTTTGTTTATGAAAACAACATTATTTGAACTTGAACTCTTCTTGGTCTCTCTGATAGCGACTAAAAAAATAATCTACAGAAACATCAGATTCTTCTCTACAGTCTGTGTTGTTACAACGCTGTGTTTACATGCAGACATTCCCCTTTGACATCACTTCCTGTTTCTTCACACGCAAATATCTCAACAGCCGTTCATCTCAGCGGCGTGAAATTTGTTTTGCAACATGTCATCAATGTTATCTTTCCAAAAACACATCCATGTTTGTTTCAAAAATCTGATGTCACAGACCCTTTAAAGCAAAAACACTTGCTCACAAAGAAAAAGACCCGTCAGCTGAAACAAATGTCTGATCTCAAAATGTCACCAATCAGCAAAAACAGATTTATTTTTGAAGCTGCAGCTGGAACCAGAGGCAGATGTGTGAAGAGGAGCAAGGCGAAGCTTTTAGGGGTTTAACGCTCTCTGCGGTGGACGTGTGTTGCCATGGTAACACTTATAAAAGATAAAGGCAGGTCTTTCTCTCTGCGAGTGCGTCGGGTGTGAGAGGAATACACAAATGACGTTTTGTCTTTTGTGATTGCAGAACATTTCATTTTGAACATTTCTGACCCAATAAAGCCTGTTTTTAACCCCTTTAATGACAAAAATAGGAACAAAAAAAAGAAGAATCCCAATTTTAATCTGATTTTTGCTTTTATTAGAGCTAATAAATACTCAGTTGAGCGTGTAGATGGTCATAAATCCATCTGATGGTGAATTTTCAGGTCTGTTTGCAGCTAAATCTATTTTAAATTAAAAATAAAAAGGTTGTTTGTGAATTTTAAACCTTTTAGATGGATAAACACTAAAGCTTTGGGAACACGTTCTCGTCTTTAAATGTTAAAAATGTACAAATTTATAAAATGTTGGATACAAATAAGGTGGCAACTATATGTGGTAAGATTATATTTTTATAGTGGCCCCTCGTGCCACCCCCGCAGGACCGCCACTGATCAAATATAATCCACCTCTGTGGTTCTGGGGGCGCTGCAGCCTCAGATTATTTATGCTCAGATTGATGTGGGTCAGAGGTCCCAGACTCCAGAACCGAATCATCTGACACCAGCCCAGAAAACCACAAGCTGCTTTTGCGCATGGTCAGTGTCACCCCTCCTGCCCCCCCACTCTTCATCCTCCTCCTCCTCCTCCTCACTCATCATCCAGCAGCATCCATCTCTCTGGATCTTCACAGCCGCCTGAGTCCCACCCGGTCCCGGTCTCAGCTCCAGGTAAGACCCTCCCTCCCTTCCTTTCCTCCCCCTCTCTCTCTGCTGTCATCCCGGTCGCTTTCAGCCTCCAGCCGCTCCGTGTTCGGCTCGGTACCACCGCCCAGGATCGGTGCTGCTCGGCGGTGTTTGTTGAGCTGGATGCTGCCTGGAGACTCAACCCAGCCCCGGAGAAATCCGCATCAACACCCCCCCACCCCCAGCCTCCTGGAGACCACCAAGCCGCGGGCTCTCCTCCTCTCCGTGAGAAGTGTCGCCTGGTCGGTAATGGATGTCGTGTCAGTCGGTGTTTATCAGCTGATCTGTGTGCACGCGCGCGCGCACGGCGGCGGGAGTGATGTGGTCCAGATTTCAGCAGCACCACAAGGTCACTGTGCAGCTGTCGGCCGCACCGTGGCTGTTCAGGGCCACACCAGGCTTCCCTGGACCCCCCGGGGCTCGCTGTGGCCCCCAGGTGCCCCATAAATAAGAAGTATGTCAGGGAGCCACTTTAGGCTGGAGCTGCCCAGAAAATAATGGCTGCAGACATTAAAATATGACTCTGCCTTTCAAAATAAAAGCCCCAAATCTACAATAAATGTCAAAATATGCTATTTTTAAAGTAGGGCCACACAACCAGATATTTTTTTTTATTATTGTTACGAGATTAAAGTTGAAATATTACGAGAAAAAAAGTCATAAACTTACACTGTGTGTTCATTTTCCATTCCTCGTTTCCTCCGTATTTCCCTCACACAGCTGTGTGCAGCCATGTGTCTGTGTTTATAGTCCGCAACGACTTGGGTCACTGTTAGATTAATATGCTTTCATCCAAATTAGCTATGTGACGATTAAATCTGTCAATGCATCTATTAAATACAGCTTCAGTTTATCATATATTCCTTTGCACAATTTCCATGTCCTGCTACTGATAACCTGATGCTAATGTGCTAAAAGATTAACAATTTATTTTAAGCACTAGGTTAAGGGTAAAGGGTATAGTATTACGACTTTAATTTCAGCATATTATGACTTTTTTCTCATAATATTACGACTTTATTTTCATACAACTTTAATGTTGTAAGATTATAACTTTAATCTCATAATAAAAAATCTTGTGTGGCCCTAATACTCTGTTGTATTAAGGTTTATTTGATTACTTATGTTTATAACAGTTTCTGCATTGTTAATGTGACCAGGGTCCTGAGTTAAAACATTATTTTACAATCTTAAGCTGATCCAAATATCCTTGTTAATGCAGCACTGATCTTTCTTTCTTTGGTCACCCTGGACTGATTTTAACTCATTTATCTCAACAGGAAGTGACGACGATGAGGAGAAGAAAATGGATTTAAGTAACCACCGAGGTGAGATAGTTTGGGATTTCATCCCAGCTGTATCAACGGCCTTCAGAAAAAAAGCCCCCAAAATACAATAAAAAAATAGTTTGTAGCACTCTTTGACAAACAATGATAGATGAAATGATAATCGACAGATTATTTATTATTTGTTCATTCAGTGAGGACAAAAAGAATTGGAGGTCTGGTGAAGACATGAGCAAACACCGATGGAGTCGTCTCTGAACATCGTGGAGCTCCGGGAGCTGCGAGGAGCACGGAGAGGCCCGTCTCCAACGCCGGCCTCCGGGTCCTGGACCGCAGCGGGGTCCATGAACCGGGGCTTTGAGAACGCCTCCTACCAGCAGGACGAGGAGCCGAAGACCCTGCAGGAAGAGCAGCCTCCCCCAGCTGCTTCTCCACACTGTCAGCCCTCCACATCCGATGACTGTAAAGTGAGTCTGGTTCTGATTGTCCTCAAAGTTTCCTTCATTTTTTACATTTGGGATTAAAGTAGTTTTTAAAATCAGTGCTCTAATCTAATCTAATCTAATCTTCACTTTTTGCTTCAGTTTTGCTATGTGTCCTGCATTTAGCTACAGTCCTCTTAATTTTAGCATTTGGCTACCTTTCTGCATTTACTGTAGCTGCAACATTTAACTGCTCTTCTCCTACTTTTAGCTACTAAAGCTACTCTTTGGATTGAGTGTCTGTTCTGCTTTTAGCATTTAACTACCGTTTTTAGTCATTTTAGCTTTTAGCTACAGTTTAGCTTCAGCTTTGAGTTAGATAGTTTTTTTAACTGGGGTTTTGATCATTTAAGTTTCTCGTTAATACCATTCTCCCAATTCTAGCTTTTAGCTTTTGTTTTGTTACTTTTTGTATATTTTTACTGTTTTGCTCATTTTAGCTATTTTAGAGTTTTGTTTTTTACCTACAGTTTTGACCATTTAAACTTTTGGCTACTTTTTCTCCTATTATTAACTTTTAGCTGCTGTTTTGCTACTTTTAACTTTTAGCTACTGTTTTGCTCATTTTAGCTTTTAGCTACAGGTTAGTTTTAGCTTTGATTTTGATAGTTTTGTTTTGTTAACTCTGGTTTTGACCATTTAAGCTTCTAACTACGGTTCTCCTATTTTAGCTGCTGTTTTTTTTGCTACTCTTCTGATGTTTTGAGCATTTGTTACATTTAGCTATTGTTCTGCTACGGTTTTTAGCATTTAGCTACAGTTTTGCTCCCTTTGGCTGTTAGCTACAGTTTAGCTTTAGCTTTGATTTTGCTAGTTTGGGTTTTAATATGGTTTTTGATCATTTAAGCTTCTGTTTTGGTTGTTTTACGGTTCAGTTTTGTTCTGAACACTAATTGTTTTTTTAATTTACTTTAACCTTCTTCCTTTCAGCAGCAGGTCTCGCCTCAGTCTTACGATGATGAGGAGGAAGGTTCAGGAGGAGGAGCAGGAGGTGCAGGAGCAGATGGAGGTCAGGACTTCACAGCGTTCAGCCCGGCTGAAGACCAGTCGGCCGACTACGGCTTCATCCTGGCTCTGGTGTTCCTGGTGAGCGGGATCGTCCTGGTGGTCATCGCCTACACCATCCCCCGGGAGGCCAAGGTGGACCCGGACTCGGTGTCCGCGCGGCAGATGGAGAAGCTGGAGATGTACTACGCCCAGCTGGGCTCCCACCTGGACAAGTGCATCATCGCGGGCCTGGGTCTGCTCACCCTGGGGGGGATGTTCCTGTCGGTGCTGCTCATGGTGTCCATCTGCCGAGGCGAGATGTACCGACGCAGGGCGGCGTTCGTCCGGCCCAAGAGGACTTACGGCTCCGTCAACCTGAGGTTGAAGCAGCTGGCGACCGGAGAGGCAGGAGGAGGCGACGGAGGGGACGGAGGTGAGGGGTTTCTGGTGGAACCTGCAGAGCTGCAGGACTCCAAATCTGAACCTGGACCAAGCAGACAGCTTCCAGCTGCTGCTGCTTCCACCTCAGCTGCTGCATGTGGGGTCTAACTGCAGCTGAGTCAGGGCCCCAGGTCTGTGCCCACAGAGGAAGCTCATCGTTAGCACACAGCTTTCAGTTGGAGGGACCCTGCTGAGACGAACAGAACCCCAAACTAAAAGATATTTATTCTAACCGAACAAAACGGATGTATGACTTCACAACTTAGGGCTGGAAGAGGTAGAGGAGGATGATGAAGGTAAGACTTTGGTACATTCAGAGAGGATTTAGTGCACATAAAAAAATCAGAGTTTAATCAAAAACAATTTCACAATAAAAGCACATTATTAAAAATAAGCACCATAAAAAGGGAGATCAGCACTTTTATTTTGAAATGTTTTATTTCCAAACTTCTCAATCTAGATTAGATTAGATTAGATTAGATAGAACTTTATTGATCCCTTGGGAGGGTTCCCTCAGGGAAATTACGTTTCCAGCAGCATCAGTACAGTACAGATTTAAGATAAGGGAAGTAATGTAACAGTCAAAGGGAGATATTGCACATTATACATCATCATAAAACCAAGTCAGAGACAAAAATCAAAAAGAGGTCAAAACAGAAAGTCAAAGTAAAAAGCGAGAAATAAAAGAGAAGGGGGGCGGGGTTATTACACACGTTAAACACTAGTTATTGCGCTGTAGACTAGTTGCACCCCTCCTCCCCCCCAGAGAGGAGTTGTACAGCCTTATCGCTTGTGGGACAAAAGAGTTTCTTAGTCTGTTGGTTCTGCATTTTGGGAGAAGCAGTCTTTCACTGAACTGGCTCCTCTGGTCACTGATAACAGTGTGCAGAGGGTGCTTACCATTGTCCATCTAATGTGAATAGTAGCTTTATTCTGAAAACTTGCATAAATAGAATCAAACATACCTAATTTGGCTATACAGATTGATGGTTTGTACAAATCTACAGGAAATACGATGTAATTATTGCACTTATTAAGAGTTACGTGAGCAATTTTGATTTATTCTCACTGCCAGCAATAAAGATAAATAAACAACCTAAAATTGACCTAAAACGTTGCAAAAACACAACACAGCTGCATTAAGTACTGTATTTTAATGAACATACTTCGGTGGCACAGCTGATTCTGTATTTAAACGAGCTCTCTGAGTGTTTTCGTCTGGACGAAGCTGAACAAAAAGTTTGCGTTTCAGTGGAACAAACCTTTAATAACTCACCGCCTGCTTCTCTGTTTTCTATATAAACGGATGTTATTTATGTGGTGTAAGAATACAATATGCCTTAATGAGTTATCACACTGTAAATTGTCTATACACTTATAATAATATGCTGATGTATGCCAGTCTGTATATTGAGCCAGTTAGCCAAGGACCGTGTAGCCACACACACACACACACACACACACACACACCTTGCATTTATAACCGAGCAGGAGTTTTAATTCTCACACCTGGAAACTCGCTCACTGATTCAACGTCGTTCTGCTGCTGAACTTCTTACAACACACAGGAATGCAGGATTAGAAATACTTTGATCCATTTTGTGTGTTTTTTTTTTTTTTTTTTAGAGCTCTTTAGCAACAGAACGGGTCGTTAAAACAAACATCTGAGTGAGGAAGATGAACATCTGTGATTTAAATCGAAGGTTATGTCACGTAAAGTCTGAAAAAATTGCAAAATAACTAACTTCTGAATGTTTCGCCGTTTTAATATTCTTTGCAACTTGCAGTATTTTATACACAAAAATTAATAAATAAACCGACACCGTTTTTTTTAATTGGAAGTATTTTTTCTTTAACATAATATAACCATAATTGCTTATAGGTAGGCATTGCAAATTATGAAATCAAACATAAAAATTACATCATATGGTGCAGCTTGAACGTTTTTTTGAAATGTTTTCACGATTTTGCAATAATTACCTATAATCAAAATAAACATATATTTAACAACCTGAAGAACTTGTAAACTTAAAAGAAATAGACGTTTATGCTTAAAAAAAATTAATTATGAGCCAGAGCGAGCTGCTGCTTCATCTTCTTTTGTTCGACTTGGTAGTTCATCAGGGGTGGAGCTAAACTTTTTGTCAAGGGGTGGGTTTTGGGGGGGCACATACATAAAAAGTAAAGCACTCTTCAAGATTGCCAGCAAAGTTTATTCTAAATGCCTTTAATTCAACTGTTTTAAGAAATTTGAAGATTAGTGTAAAAGAAGCCGAAAACAATCTTTACTTATTTCTAAATGCTAATCAAAAATTCAAGATGGCCACCACAGCTAAATTTAAAGGGTTATAAAACAGCCATTTTAAGACTTGTTGAGATGAAATTTTTAGTGGAGTAGTTAAGAATGATTACAGATGCTAATCCCAAATTAGGCTAACCACTAATGCTAATGCTAATTTTACAAAGGGCTATAATTCAGCCTTTTTTAAAACATTCGCAGCTAAGCATGTTATATAGTACATTAGCATTCGAGAACATTCTAACAAAATCTACATGCAAATAGAAATTCCAAGATCCTCACCTACTTGTCAGTTATTTGGGGGTGGCACCTGGGGTGGCCAATCAGGTGCCACCCCTCTGGCTCCGCCCCTGCATTTAATTAATTATGTGCAGGCCAATATAGTCCAACTTATCTTTCTGTATGTTATTTTATAAAAACAGATTCAGGTTTATCTGATTTGTTTTATTTATCAGAATCATCAGAATTATCAGAATTTTATTTATTCGGTTGCAGGTTTAATTCCTGCTGCAGTTAATCTCTGCTTGAAGTGTCCCTGAGTATGAAACAGAACAAATTTTAAAAACGAGGACATTGTTTTAAGCATTTAAACAAATAGTTTGTACTTTTCAGTGTTTAATCGCCTTAAACAGTTGACTTTGAAGTTTCTGGGTTTTGTGATCTGAAAGTGAAATTACAGCCATTTGTCAGCTCACATCATCAGCATTTGTACTTTTATTTTATTTTAATTTATTATTATTATTGTTATTATCATTATTATTACTTTTACCGATGACAATTACTTCTTCTGTGATTACAGTCATTTTACATGTAGAAACCTTGAACTCATTTCTTGTTTGTTTTCACTCAGAAAAAGCCAGAATAAACTGTCCTCTGTGACCAACTGTTCTGTAGGAAATTCAAGATGGGTCTTTTTTATTTCCATTGAAGACATTTACAGCTTTATTGTTCATTTTCAGCCCTGCATAAACCTAAACTGAATGTTTGGGCAGTGATTTAATGTGACATATTTTTTAAATTAATTTAGTTCATTTTCTTTTCATTGTAATAATATTTTTTAAAAATAAAAGCTTTTCTCCTCGCAAAAGACATTAAAAAATAAATCACATTGTAAAAAGTGCAAATTTATGAGACTTATGAGAACCTTAAATGTGTTTTAGACTGAGATGTGCATCATAAAGGTCAAAAGTCAAAATGTTATTTTGCTGTAGTCCCAGGAGAGTGACAGAAACTGGTGCAGGAGCTGTTTTTTTTATTTTTTTTTCTGTGAGGTGGAGATGAGCTGCTGTGTGACGTGAGGAGATTTTTGATTCTCGCCTGGTTGAGGTGAAAATACAACAAAAACGAGGTGCGATTCCGTTGTTTTAATTAGGTTTGATAAATTACTTTTGAAAAGGTGTGACTTTGACTGTCAAAATAAAAAGGTTTAGAAACAGGTTTTGATTTATCTCAGTTCAGACTTATTTGTAGTTCGTTTAGTATTTGATTTATTTTATTTAACTGCACGAGATTCTTAGAAAATAAGCTCCAAGCTGCACATCTCTTTTCTCTCTGGCAGTTCTCCAGCAGCTCTGCTCTACTTCAGAGAAAAAATGAGTTCATGTTTAAACACAGAAACAGTCGGTTATAAGAAACAAGAGAACAGATTAGGGGGGAAAGGATGTAAAGTGGTTTTATAAAAGTATATTAATAAATAAATAAAAGCAGGTTTGTGTGACTTGTGGTGTTGGAATGTCAGACAGGAGCACCTTGTCCAAAAAGACCTGAGAGTAAATCAATCTTTATTCAGCCGATGACTCTGTGACCACAAAGAGAGACTATTTATACCCCCGACTGTTGGTGAAGCAGGTCTCAGATGTCACAGAGTCCTTGTGAGGACAAAAACTGAAGAGGTGACTTTCTTAAATCCTCTGGTTTCTCTCCAGGCTCCAGGAAAGTGCTGTGATTTATCATCATTCTATATACATAATGACAAAACCTGGTCTGAACCTGACCCACATGATACACCCAGGTGGATCAGCAGGCAGTGGTTTAAGAAAAAAACAGAAAACAGAAAAATCCTTTAAAAATAGAAGAGCACATCTCCTGGTATGATTCAGGTTTGAGCAGTAACATTTTCAGCCTTCAAAATAAAAGCAAAACTATAATGAGTGTCAGTGGTATTTATTATGTCTTCAACATAAATATGTGAATTTATACCTTAAAAAACTCCCTAACCATAATAAAATGCCCATGAATTGTAAACAAAATAAATAAATAAATAAAAAGACGTGTTTTTCCTAATTAAAACATGTTTTTCTGTCATTTTTGACAATGTAAGAAATCATTTGCAACATTTGAAACACTAAATTTGAATTAAAATGTTTTGTAAGCTTTTTATTTCACTGAGACATTACCAGAAAACATCAAACTGTTTCATTAATCTGATCAAATGCACAATAAATTAAATCTGTGGGCAGATATTAAATCAAAACAACTGTTTGCACATTTTGCTTTGTTCCCTCCTGTGTTCTGTCTGTCGTTTTGTTATTTTATTTAGTGTTCAGGGATGAGTCATGATTTCAGAGGTATCTTCAGTCAGGATGACTCATGATCTTCACAGAAAGATGAAATCTTCTTTGTGCTCCAGCTCAGGTGCATCAGCTGCTCCCACCTGCTGAGTCAGAGGAGAATACTCCTCTTATTAAAATAAAGAAACACATCAGGTGGACCTGAGATCATCTCCAACGCTCCTGTTTCACTTTTACATTTTAAACAGATAAATAAAAGAATATTATACTTTAAAAACTGTAGAATGGTTTAAATGTGCAATTGTTTGGAGACAAGTGCCATCTTCTGTGGTCAGCCTGATATTACAAATGATGATGGAGCAGGTTGAGTCATATATA
>JAUBOC010000138.1:2950130-2961137 GCA_032275365.1 Anablepsoides cearensis | reverse complement strand
ATGGCCGCCGTTTGAGGACGTCGGTCTCCATTGGCCAACAGCGGGTATGACTTATCTAGTCTTTCTATATCTATGGCTGTAAGTTTTGTTTTGGTCCAACTCGATAAGTAATCGGGAATAACATGTGCGGAATATTTGGTTCCGCTTTGACAAAATCATCTTTTTAAAATGGAAAGTTAACCAACTGTGAAAGGAAAATGTATGTTTCTTTATTAAAACATATTTATAGGTAAATAATATGTAAAAAAAAAAAAAAAAAAAAAAAAAAAAGAAAAGAAAAAAGAAAAGAAACTGCACACTAAATATAAATATTTTAAATACAAGACACTAAATTAAAATTACAACTCAGTATCTTATAATTATGACTTAACATTTAATAGTCATGACATATCAATTTATAGTGTGACTTAATATTTCAAAATTATGGTTTACAATTACAGTTATGGCTTAAGTATTAATTTATTCATTGATTTTATGTTTTATTATTCTTTCGTCGACCGACTTCATTTCCCAGGATGCCCCGCGCCACCGGCAGGGTGGAGAGCGCTTCCTCGTGAAGATGGCGGCTCCCTTGACTCTGCTTCTGGTTGTAGCCGTAACAATTCGCGCGGTTCTGTTCCGATCCAGTTTAGCGGAGCTGATTGCGGAGCGGGTGGAGGTGGTGTCTCCCATAACCGCCTGGAAACGAGGTAAGCTGGGCGGAGGAGCGGCGGTCCGGAGCCCGGTTCTTGGGGGTGCAAAATAAACCTGGTTCGATCCCCGCTTCCTGCTGCGGTGCTGTCAAGTCAAACCGGTTCAGATACAAAAGAAATGAACAGATCTGAGTTAAAGAGGGTCGAAAATAATCCAGCAGCATTAATTTGAATACTAATGTTTGTTAGAACTTTAAGGAGGAGCGATTTAATTGTTGTTACTTATGAAAAATGGTATTTATTTAGCTTCTGTGGCTAAAGGTGCAGCAAAGAAAACGAGTCTTTGCATGTAAAATAAATTTTCATGGTAAATTAGATTTGTGTTCTTTTTCCTGTAAAAACCCAGTGAGCACAAAGGGGAAAGAAAAAGTAGCTTTTCAGGGCTGAATGTGCTTCCACCTCTCATTATTAGAACCAGCCTGTATTTTGACTCTGGGTTCAAACTGGATGATCAAACTTCCTTCCTGTGACTTTTTGTTGCAGTTATTGAAGGCTTGGCCCTGCTTGACCTGGGAGTTTCACCGTACTCTGGAGATGTGTTCCACGAGGTGAGGAAACCGCCGTGCACCTGTCCTTAAATATTATTTCATTTTAGAAACAAAAAATTCGAAATAGTTTGGATTTAGCACTGCGTCTTTCCCAGATTCAGATTCAAGCATTGCTCAGAGGATTCATCATCGTGTGAATGAGCAGAGATTTTAGCTTTTAATGTGGAAAAACAACGTTTTTATTCAGTTTCTCTTTTTTCCCCCCTACAGACACCTCTCATCATTTATCTCTTCCACTTTTTGGTGGATTATGCAGAAATTACATTTATGGTAAGAAAAAACAAGTTTTTTTTTATTTGGTTTTTCAAACTTGTCTCTAATTAAAAAACATTTCCTGTTTCTTACGGTTCCTGTAGGTGGCAGATGTGATCACTGCTGTTGCTCTTTACTTGGCTGTGACGGACTACAACAAACAAGTGGTAAGAAAACCAAATGTTCTGAGAGGATAAATAAAATTTTGATGCAACGCTTTGTTCCATATCTATAAATGTGCACGTTGTAATGTAAGCTGCATTCTTTCATGATTTTCAGTCCAGGAAACAGAAGTTTGCACTGGAGGCGAATCGTTACCCTCCAGACTGCCTGGAGCTCGTCAGAAGCCCCAAAGAAATGTTTTACATCCCTCTGAAAGTAGCCATGTTGTGAGTATCTGCACCCCTGTAGGTGAACCATAGACTTGTATAAGAACACTAGACTGAGCCCCGCCCATCCTGTCCACTGTAGCCTCTGTGACAGCATGGAGCAGTAACAGAGACCAAACAGGGAAAATGTTCTCTGTATACCTGTTATAGAATGAAACTTGTCTCTATTAGCTAATCGTCTTCTCAGCAGGTCAGGTTCTAACAGAAACCTAAAAATACTTATGTTTATAATATTATTTTACACTCTGTAGGTCTAAATATTAATCAAAGAACAGATTAGCTTGTAATATTTAATAGGTTGTGTTAAATTATAGCATGATTGAACAGTGCTGCACTCTGTATATCTGCTCCACAATTGCATCAACTTTATTAAATTATGTTCATTTTAAACTGTTTATTATTTGCTTCAGTTCTGCTCAGATCATATTAAGCTAAATAAGGTTAAATCTGCTGACTTGTGTTGTGAAATGAGACGTTTTCCTGTTTTTCTTCTGTTAATAAATCCATAACACAAACAGCTTTTCTATTATTTGAAACATTAGATGATAGATTATATAAACTGTAAAATATTGTTAATAATCTTGTTAATGTTATTAATAGTTTTAATGATTTCTACATTGTCAGTTCTTTTTGTCTGCTCTGTCACCAACATGTACAGTGATGGTAAAACCAGACTGTTGACTGTTTTGTGTTAGCCGTTAGCTTCACCAGCCGATCACAGGCTCACCTGGTTTCTGAGCTCCAGCTGTTATTTATAGCTCTATGAGGTTCATTTAAATCATTCTGCAGCTTTAATGACGCCTCGTCTTCTCTCAGTTACCTGTTGAACCCGTTCACCATCCTGTCCTGCGTGGCCAAGTCGACCTGCGGCCTGAACAACGCCGTCATCTCCCTCTTCATCCTCGCAACGATAAAAGGTCAGATCGGTTTTTAAACGCTGTTTGTTTGTGTTCGTTCCCGAAACATTGTTTCTTCTTAAAACCCAAAGAATCAGTTTGGATTTATTTATTTATTTGTTTGTTTGTTTGTTCTGTGTTTGTGTTTCAGGAAACGTCCTGCTGAGCGCCGTGTTCCTGTGTTTGGCCACTTATCAGTCCATTTACCCGCTGACCCTCGTCGCTCCTGCCATGCTGTACCTGATGCAGGTTTGTGCTTCAGCCTCCATGCAGGAAAAAGTTTGGTCTTTGTGCTAAATGTGAACAAACAGGATGCAGAGATTTATCAGATCTCATTGTATCAAATGTTTAAATAAAAAAAAAGATCTTTTTGACTTTCATGGTAGCAACACATTTTAAAAAATTGGTAGAAATTTTCAACATTTTAATATTTTTATTGCTTCATTGTGAATAAATTTCGTCTTTTCTCGACTTTCAAGCATGCTTCTGTTAAAGTATTTGAACTTTTTGTTTTTTTCCTCTCCCCCAGCGTCAGTTCATCCCTGTGAATTACCGTCGCGTCAGCTTCTGGTGGTTTGTGGTTCAGTATCTCTTCATGTACCTGGGCAGCCTGCTGGTCCTCGTCTGCCTCTCCTTCTTCCTGCTCGGCTCCTGGGACTACATGCCCTCTGTTTACGGCTTCATGTGAGTGCAGATAAAAGCTGCTGCTGCAGCGCATCAAAGGAAAGTTAACCTCTTCAGCCCCAAGGGTTTTTTTTTTATGTTATTGCTCTAATTACTATGTAGAGTGTATCTCACCATTTATAAACTCTACTTGTTATCAGCAGCTGTTCTGGTTTTAGAGATATTTAGGATGGAACATAAGTTTTTTTTTCTAATTTTTGCATCAGACAGTTTATAACCCATTTAGAACTATAATGAATAAGACTAAAAACTCTTGTAAACCCTAAATGCACTTGTGGACATTATCTGTGCAAAGATTCATGCTGCTAAAGGACAGCAAAATAAACAATGTTACATGATAAAAAAACAAGCAACCGTTGCTTTGTACAGGGTTTTCTAGCCATAGGCTAATATGCAAACCCGGTCTTTGGTTAGACTTTTAAAATCAAAAACAGCTAAAAATAAAATAAAAACAAGTTACAGAGGTTTTAGTAAAGAAGTAATTTTGCGTTTTGTCATTCTGCACGGGACAGATCCTGATGGTACCAATAATAAATCTGTTTCTAATTACAATTGTTTTTTTTTATTTTTTCTTACCTGCCTGAAAACACTTGTTATTGATATTTGTTCTTTGGAAATATTATCCAGACATTTATTCACCATATAAAATAATGAGATATTATATTTGACTTCAGTTGGACCATTTTCACTCAGAATCAACACACTTTACAACATGTTTTGGTATCTACTTTGACAGGCATAAAAAAAAAGTTAAAAATATTTCTTTTACAGATTTGCTTGAATGTATTCGGGATGTCCAATAATATCGACCTACAGATATTATCAGTCCGTTTTAGCATCAAAATGTAAAATCTCTACATATCAGTATTGGTTTTTATTCTGATAAATTAAAGCCTGAATTTGACCCAAAAAGTTTTAATAAATGTTTGTGGTCCAAAGACGTTCACTGGTGCGTGATTGATGACATCATCAAACTGCATTATCTCAGGGGGAGCATGATCCAAACTATTGTTTGAGACAAAATGTTAAAAATAAATATCGGCAAAAAGTCAATATCGATTATCTCTAGTATTCACAGATTTAGTTAATAGTTTCCATGTTTTAGCCAAGATTCTTAGGTTTGCATTGATACCAAACATGTCCAGGTTCAGATCTTAATTTAACAGAAGTTAACAGAAGTAGAAAACAGAAAAATCTGTTTTGATGCTGAAGAGAATAAACGACTGTTTGTTTGTGTTTCTCTCCTCTCAGTCTTTCGGTCCCGGACTTGACCCCGAACATCGGCCTCTTCTGGTACTTCTTCGCCGAGATGTTTGAGCACTTCCGCCTCTTCTTCCTCTGCGTTTTTCAGATCAATGTGTTCTTTTACACCATCCCTCTGTCCATCAAGCTGAAGTAAGTCCAGCCCCTCTCCCTCCCCCTGGTCTGACTCTGTGAGTTAAAACAGCTGAACTGTTGGTTGTTTGTGCACCCTGCAGGGAGCACCCCGTGTTCCTGATGTTCATGCAGTTAGCTGTGATCTCCATCTTTAAATCTTACCCCACTGTGGGCGACACCGCCCTCTACCTGGCCTTCCTTCCTGCCTGGGGTCACCTGCACAGATGTAAGTTTAGTATTATTATTATAATAACTGTTTAAATTGTAGAATGAACTGATGCTGAGTTTTCTCCTCGCTCAGTCTTGAGGAACATCTTCCTGGTGTCCTGCGTCCTGCTGGCCTGCTCGGCCCTGTTCCCGGTCCTGTGGCACCTCTGGATCTACGCCGGCAGCGCCAACTCCAACTTCTACTACGCCATAACACTGCTGTTCAACGTGGCGCAGGTACGCCGCAGCTTCAATCCCAGTCAAACTGCTGATAATCTCTGAATAATTACCGGTTGTTTCCCGCCCTCATCAGATCCTGCTGGTGTCGGATTATTTCTACGCCTTCCTGAGGAGGGAGCACCACCTCACCTGTGGACTGTACCTGAAGAAGAAGGACGGCTCCGAGGCCACGCTGGTGCTGAAATAAATCACAGCCTCTGCAGGAACAAACTACTGAAAACTTCTCCTCTGAGGACAAACTGAGGATTAAAGACTCCAGAGCTGCACGGACCCTCACTGAACAAACAGAACGTGGACAACAGATCAGCTCCTCCACTAAAGGGCTCTTATTCTGAAGGATCACTCCACCTGGAACTCAGCCCGCTGATCTGGGCTTTTCTTTTGAAGGTCCATCTCAGTCGCGACTTTTATTTCATCCTGCAGGATTTGCCTTTTACTTTGAACTCTCCTGATTTGGTGGGCTTTTATTTTGAAGCCTTCCTCTTCAGTAAATATTAAAGGTTCAGGAAAACTCATCAATTTATGATTACTGTTTTGATTTCCTGAGAGTTCCCATTCAAATCTGTTAGTGGTTCATGAGATATTTCGCTAACACTACAGACCAGTGGAGAACAAACTTTAACCCTTTATTTTCTTTCTCAAAACCATTTTTCTTATATTCTAAAAAATATTTTTTGATCAAGCTGGTTTTGACTTAAACTGTTTTTCTTAAATAATTGAAAATTAGGCCTCAGATTAAATAATTAGAAGCTGATGAATATTTTTGTTTATAAGTTGAAGTCCTGAAATGTTTTTCTGTTTTCCACTCCAATTGTTGGGCAAACTGTTTGTTTTTGTTTTTTTGTTTTTTTTTTTAACATTTGCATCATATAATCCTAATGAATGTGCATTTTATTATTAGTGAACCATGTTATATGCATGCAGAATGAGACTAATCAGCAAAAGGTACTACTTGGACATATGAAATGTACGTTTTGAAGCTAGATTTGGAGAATTTAGCAGGAAGTAAAATGAAAAAATTGGGCATCTAAACAAATCCAGTCATTTGCTTATTTAAAAATGAATCATAACAGATCCAGTTCAGTTTGTTTCCTCTCCAAACTTAAATTCAAATTTCTTCAATTCATCAGACGATGTCAGCGTCTAACTCCACCAAAATACATTTTCTAACATTTACTTCACTTCAGTGTCCTAAATCCTAACTTGTTATTCTGTACAGTATTCACTACAAAACTAATGTTTATGCTCAAACTTCAAGTGTTAGTATAAATATATATTTTTACATTTTATACTAACAAGAATAATTTAAATATTTTACATTCAGCTAATAAAAAAAACACTTATTCCAGAATAACTGGACTGAACTCTGAGGTGAGCCTGAACTGTATGACATCATAAAAACAGGATTTATAAATTAATTTGATTCATCTTTCTTCATCATCAAAACATTTATACGGTAAAACTGTAAAAACCTTCTCAGAGGTTTCAGAAATATATTACATAAATACTTTTCCTGAAACGTCAGAATTTAAATAAGCTTAAAGAGTCAAAGGTACAAACAAAAGTTTACAGCTCACGCTCCTAAAAATGTTTTTAAACCCTAAAGGTCCATCAGACATTTTGATACCCATAAAGAAAAAATAATCAAATATTTATTTACTTACTGCTGTAAAACCTTTGAAAATATATTTACGTTTTGTTTTTTATTCTGTTTAATGTTTAGGTTCATGTTGCTTTAAAAATGTTGCCACATGTGATGAACAAGTTTTTTATTTGAAAACATTTAAAATTTATTAAACTGTTTTCCCTCCTGTTTGAGTTCTCTTGTTTAAGACAGAATAAAGTTAAACTTGAAAAAAAAACAGTCACTGCAAACAAGGACTTTGTTTCCTGTGATTAAATATTTGTTCATAATTCTCAGATTAAAGCGGTTTCCATCCTGTGTGGGCTCTCACGTGTGAGTTTAAAGTTGTCTTCCGGCTAAATCTTTGTCCACAAAGCTCACATTGGAACGGTTTCTGTCCCGTGTGGGCTCTTGTGTGCAGCTTTAAACTTGTCTTGTGTCCACATTTTTGTCCACAAAGCTCACACTCAAATGGTTTCTCTCCTATGTGAACCCTCATGTGAGAGTTTAAATTAGTCTTACGGCTAAATCTTTGTCCACAAAGATCACATTCAATTATTTTCTCACCTGTGTGGACCCTCGTGTGGTTGTTAAAATCAGTTTGTCGGTTGAATATTTCACCACATTGTGTCTGGACTTCTCTGAGTGACTCTTCATGTTTCTTCTCTCTGACTCTTTTCTTATGACTCAAACAGTGTGAATGTTGTACTGTTGAGTCTGACAAGTGTTCCAGCTGAGAATCAGGACTGTTTCCATCCTCCTCCTCTTCATCATCCTCCCTCTCTTCAGTCCTGGGTTCTGCTGGTTTCTAAATTTCATTTGCAAAAACAAATCTAACAAATTTAAAATAGGTTTACTCTCAAATAACAAAGGTCTTGAAATCCTAGATTATTTTGAAACTTTAAGAGTAACTGGTTAAAATAAATGTCCTATAAATCCTGATTCAATCTGGTTTTTCATTCCAAACCATATCTTTAAAACAGTTGGAGGCCTATCTTTTCTTTTGAAATTTAGTTTTTTACCCAACAAATTACCCATTAAGTTGTCTAAATTTAATCAGCAAGCCCTTCTAGCTTGGAAACTGGCTTCTGTCCACAAATTTTCACCCCACAAAGCTCCTCTTTGGAATAACTGTGACATACTGATTAGAAACAAATCCATATTTTTGTGTGATTGGTTTGAAAGAAACCTTAATCTTTTTGATGATACTGGCAATATGTTATCTTATGAGCACTTTATGTCTGTTCATAGTTTTTCTGTTCCTTTCAGAGAATTTAACAACATAACCCAGGCTGTAAGAGTTAATTCAGCTTATAAAAAGTCACCTGAGTTACTATCATTCTAGTAAAACTCTACCTACATTAACACTGGAAGGAATTAAACTAACAGATAATAAAATGCAACAACAAACACATTTGCCAATGCCTTCGAAAAAAGAATAGCATTTTACCCAGAGGTAAATATTATTGTAGAGCTCAAATTGAAAACATAAACTGGAGAAGGGCCTGGCTCTTAATATTGTATTTCTAACAAGGCTAAAGAAGTAAAATTTTTACATAACATATCCCGTGAACTGTATCATTGCTAAATTCACAAATGTTGCTGATTCCTGCACTTTCTATAAAACATTTCCAGAAACAATTTCACATTTATTTTTCAGCTGTGACATAACTAAATGTTTTGGAGCAACCTAGGGTCGCACTTTCTGCATGCAACTAAAATCATATTCTCATTAAAACTCAAAGATAATATTTGCTATTGCAATAACTTTGAGCACACGCTTAATTTTGTTATTATATATGCAAAATTTTTCATTCATAAGCAAAAGTTTTAAAATTCTACCTAATATAACTCATTTTATATCAGAGCTGAAAACTCTAAATAAATCCTTTAATTTAATTAATAATAAGAAGAGTAACACATTTCTTTCTAATTATACTATTTTTTTTGCCCTGAAACCTCTGAATAATTTAAATTTTAATTTAATTTTTTTCTTATTTATTTAGTTTTTCGTTTTCTAGTTTTTCCTTTATAGTTCCTTTTATTTTGTATGACTATATCGAGTAATATATGGTTATGTAATTTCTCTATTACTTTTGTATCCCTGATACTTGTTTGTTCTTGTTCTGACTTACATTTTAATAAACATAAAAAGTCTGTTAAATATCTAACATAAAACCGACTTTATCACAGTTATTTCACCTCATTTAGTAATTTTTATGGTGTTTAAAAGAAAACCTGCTGTCTGTGAGGTCGGTGCTGTATTTTGTTTTAAACACTAGATGGCGGTAAAGATTTTCCTCTGAAATCAGGAGAAACCAAAACAGTTCAAATGTATTGCCTTTGTAGTTTTTATGACTTCTGAGGAAAGCATCGTCATAAATTTGGCAGATATTAAATTTGATGAGATAAAAAATATAATGGGTAAAATCTGCTGCATTCTAAATATAAAATGCCAGATACATGTATGTAAACTAATCTCTACAGTTAAAAAATGTTTTTTTAATCCAGTATCAGGATTTTATTGTCTTGAAACTTGGGGAATAGTTTGGTTAGAGAATATTATGCAAACTAATAGTTACTATCACATGTAGAAGATGTGAGGAAATTGAGAGTGATGTTTTTTTCCCACACTCTCAACCTCATTAAGAGAAGACACCAGATCAAATCAGATTGATAAATTATGAACTCCTAATCCTTAAAACCACACTTGACCTCCAAGACCAAACAGCCAAAGCTGAATTTGTAATTACAGGGAATGTTTACCATAATATTTATGCCAAATAAGCTGGAAAACAAAGTTGCTTTTACAAAAAAGAATCACAAAAATAAATTCAGTGCTAAAATAGTTTATGATTTTATAACAGTAATTGACAAACCGTTAAACATTTTTCAAACACTTCATAATCAAGCATTTAAAAGGAAGCCTTCTTTCAATTTTTATTATGTATTTAGGTCTACAAAAGACAGACTTTCCAGAGTTTTTTTTTTTTTTGATACGATATAAAATCTAAAAGTGCCTTACCATCAATAAAATACCAATAAACCATCAAACAAATGCTGATAACTTTTCCAGAACTGTCTTTAAGACTCGTCTTCACATTTGTTAATGTTTCGCTCCAGTGTGGTTTCTGAAGTCTAAAACTTTGACCTCATTCACTGCAACAAAGAGCTTTGTTTCCTGTGGACTTTTGTGTGTCTGTTTAAACTGTTCTTCCGGCTAAATCTTTCTCCACAGTCCTCGCACACAAATAGTTTTTCACCGGTGTGAACAACCTTGTGGCTGTTTAAATTAGTTTTACGGTTAAACTTTTGTCCACAGTCTTCACATTCGAATAATTTCTCTCCCGTGTGGATTATCTTGTGGTTGTTTAAATTAGTCTTCTGGCTAAATCTTTGTCCACAAAACTCACATTGAAATGGTTTCTGTCCTGTGTGGACTCTCATGTGTGTGATTAAACTGGTCTTGTAGCTAAATCTTTGTCTACAAAGCTCACATTCAAAAGGTTTCTCTCCTGTGTGGACCCTGATGTGCGAGTGTAAACTAGCCTTTTGGCTAAACCTTTTTTCACAAAACTCACACTCGTATGGTTTCTGTCCTGTGTGGACTCTCATGTGCGAATTTAAATGAGGCTTCCAGCTAAAACATTGTCCACAGTACTGACATTCAAATGGTTTTTCACCTGTGTGAACTCTCATGTGTGAATTAAAAATAGATTTCCTAGTAAATCTCTGACCACATAGCTTGCATTCAAATGGTTTCTGTCCCATGTGGACTCTCACGTGTGCATATAAATTAGACTTACGGCTAAATCTTTGGCCACACAGCTCACACTGAAACGGTTTTTCTCCTGTGTGGACTGTCCTGTGTGAGTTTAAACTTGTTTTTCTGGTAAATATTTCACCACATTCATCACAACTAAATGATTTGGGTTGTGTCTGGACTTTTCTGTGTGACTCTACATGTTTCTTCTCTCTGACTCTTTTCTTATGACTTAAACTGTTTGAATGTTGTACTGTTGAGTCTGACAAGTGTTCCAGCTGAGAATCAGGACTGTTCCCATCCTCCTCCTCTTCATCATCCTCACTGACTTCAGT
>JAUBOC010000138.1:2931300-2943484 GCA_032275365.1 Anablepsoides cearensis | reverse complement strand
TAGAAACAAAAAGGACTTTACCTGGAGGACGATTAGTGAGGAAGTCGGCCCGTCTGGTAAGTTATCAAAACTACGGTAAAAAAGGCTCCTCCTCTCAGACGTGCGTCCACATTCACCTCAATGCGTCTGTCCACACTGGACATGAGCGTCGGGAGGCGTGCGTTTTGAGCTTTTTGGAGGCGCGCAACGCGTTTGGTCTGAATGTAGCATTAGACTGGTTGCCTTTATTCAAAGGAACTTGATTTTTATTTTATTTTAAACAAAATATATCTTTAACTCTTAATTAAAAAAAAATGTTTTTATGAGGTTCTATTATACCTAAAAAGCTAGAGGAATTGAAAAAGGAAAAACCTGGGTACTTGAGAGGCAACAATATTTTTAGGGGGCCCATGGCCCCCCTTGGCCTCTCCCCTGGTGGCGCCCCTGTGCAAAGACCCTCTTTCTCATATTACTAATGCCAGTAGTTGTCAAAGTAAGTCCCTTCATGCTAAATAAATGACTTAAACTTAAATTATTTTGAATTAAAAGTTTGTTTGTTTTTGTTATGATGTACTGTGCAAGGCAGTGTTTATTAATAACAATAATAATAATAATAATAATAATAATATAAAAGACACACCAAAAAAGGAGTTATTTCCTCCAAAAAATTAATTTGTTTTCGGTTTTATGCCAGCCGAGCAAGAGAGGACATGCTTGTTTTTTTTTTTTAGTCATGATGTGCAGTCTTTGATGGCACGAAAGATTAAATTCCAGTGGAAAAAAAATAATATCCTTTTTTGGGGAGGCGGGGGGTCATGCCACGCCTGCAGGTCTTATCCTGGGAACTAAACAGCACAAAGAACACTGAAGGAGATCAGTCCAGCTAAAATGTCTTCAGAGTCAGAGGAGAACCTTTGTGTTCTGCACGCTGAGAAGCGCAAACTGTTCTGTTTGGATCATCAGGAGCCCGTCTGCGTCGTCTGCCGAGACTCAAAGGACCACAGCAAGCACAGGTTCAGACCCGTCAACGAGGCCTCGCAGGACCACAAAACCAAGCTGCGGAGCCTAATGAGACCCTTACAGGAGAAACTGATGGTCTTTGTAAATGCTAAAGACAAATGAAGCAGCGCAGCACCTTCAGGTCCAGGTCCAACGGTCTGAAAGGCAGATCCACGATCAGTTCCAGAAGCTTCAGCAGTTTTTAAGGGAGGAAGAGGAGGCCAGGATCTGTGCGGTGAAGGAGGAAGAGGAGCAGAAAGCTAAAATGATGGAGACCACAGACGGCCTGAGCAGAGAGATCGCTCACCTCTCAGAGACGATCAGAGCCACAGAGGAGGAGCCGAGAGCTTCAGACGTTTCCTTTCTACAGAACTACACGGCTGCAGTGGAACGAGTCCAGCGGTACCCCCTGCAGGAGGACCCCCCACCAGTTTCAGGAGCTCTGATTGATGAGGCCAAACATCTGGGCAACCTGAGCTACAACATCTGGAGCAGGATGAAGGAGACGGTCTCCTTCACTCCTGTCATCCTGGATCCAAACACGGCCCATCCAGAACTTCACCTGACTGAAGACCTGATCGGGGTCCAGTTCGGACCAAAACAAAAGCTTCCAGAGAACCCGGAGAGGTTTGACCACCACCACTGTGTTCTGGGTTCTGTTGGGTTCAGCTCAGGGACCCACAGCTGGGACGTCGACGTCAGAAACGATCGATCCTGGGGTGTCGGTGTGGTGAAGGAGTCGGTTCTAAAAAAGGGACAAATCCAGACTGGGTACTGGGAGCTCGCTCTGCATGAAGGTACATATATCGCAGTGGGTCCGCTACGTCCAGATAAAGTTCTCCCGGTGAAAAACCTCCAACGGGTCCGGGTTCTGCTGGACTGGGACAGAAAGAGGCTGTCATTCTTTGACCTGGGTTCTAACAGACTCATCCACAGCTTCAAAGAATCTTTTACTGAGAAAATGTTTCCTTATTTTGGTTTACAAAGTGATCAATCCCTGAAGATCTTACCCATGAACACCTCAGTATCAGAACACCATGAAACCCATTTATCAGTCGGGTTCTGGGGAACGTAGAGACAACCAGATCCACTGATACTCCAAGTTTCTGTTTAGAAAAGCTGAGTCAGCGTGTTTAATTTGATGTTTTTTAATTTCATTACTTTAGCTGACTTTGTTGTTTTTAATTTAGCCTTTCAATTAAGCTTTTCCCCCACTAGCCTGTTTTTAGTTAACTTTTTGCTACATTTAGGTTTCAGCTAGCTTTTTGATACTGTTAGTTTTTATGTAGCTTTTTGTTTCTTTTAGCTTTTAGTAAGCCTTTTGATGTCCATTTATGTAGGTTTTTGCTCATTTTAGATTTAGTTACCTTTAAATTTAGATTTTAAAATGCTTAAAAAAACATCCACCATTAAACAGAGGTAGAGGACTTTGTGTCCTGTTGTCTTCCTGCTGTCATTGCAAGTATGACTCAGCCCCATGTGAGCAAAAGATGTGAATCAGGGCCCCAACGATAGTCAGGTGATGGAGCACATGACCCCCTATGAACATTAGAGCTAATCAAGCCTATTGTTTGGCTGATGGCCCTCTTTTGCAAGTGACTAACCTGTTTGCCAACCATGTGGAGGCAGTGCTTATAAGGCTGAGTTCACCTGAAACTCATCAGACTGAAGAAGTCTCATGGAGGAGAGACGAAAGAAGAAACCGTCCAGAGGACCTACTTATTTTTTCTTTTATGATTTTTCTACCTGGATTACTGAGATGCATCAGGATATTTAGTTTGGTTACTTTAAGCTTTTATGTAGTTTTAGCTACTTTTTGCTTTAATATAGCTTTTTGCTACTTTTAGTCTTGTTTATTTTTAAATGACTGTTTAGCTACATTTGGCTTCAAACTGTTTGCTCCTTTTATCTAACCCTTTGCTACATTTATGTCTTGGCCTTTTGATAGTTTTTGTTTTTCTAATCTTTTTTGAAAGATTTAGTTTTTTAATTAGCATTGTTTAGCATCTAGTTACTGTTTTGGTTCTTCAGTCATATGGGATAAATCTTGTGCCAGCAGGAATTGAATTTGAATTGCTCTGATTGAATCTGAATGTGCATAATTTGAAGTTGAATATTGATTTGAAACTGAATTTAAAGTTTTGAATTTGAATTCACATTCAATTTTACATTTAATCTGTAAAATTTTACATTTTCTTCATGGTAAAATTAATCACTGCAATAAAATAACTCTGTTTTTGTCACTTTTACGATGGATTGCATCAACTCTGTTACATTACAGAAGGAAAACTTCACCAAAGTGAAACTTAAATCTGTGGATCTGTGTTTGATTACTCTGGCTGGCTTTCTCAAGGACCAGGATGTGTGACACAAAAATCTGAATTTTGAATTATGGAACTGAAAGTAGTCAAACTGAATTTTTAATAAAACAAAATACAGTTTCAAAGCAAATAAATTCAAATTCAAAGCTTTAAATTCAGTTTCAATTTAGTGAAATTTATTTTCCAACCATGCATTCAATTTCAAATTCTGCACATTCAGATTCAATCTGAGGAATTCAAATTCAATTCCTGCTGGCACAGGGATAAATCTTGTAGCAAAGGTTTTTGCAGAAGTTTTTTTTTTTTGCAAAAGTTTGTTGCAAAAAAAGTTGCAAGTTTTTGTTTTTTTTTTTGCAAAAGTTTTTTGTAGCAAAAGTTTTTGCTACAAAAATCTTGTAGCAAAAGTTAGCCTTTTGCTACTTTTAGGTCTTAGCCTCTTGATACTATTTTTTAAAATCTTTTTGAAATATTTAGGTTTTAATTATTATTGTTTAGCATCTAGTTACCGTTTTACTACTTTTATCATTTATTTAAGTAGCTTTGTTTAGCTTCTAGCTATTGTTTTGCTTAAGTTAGCTTTCAGTTAGCATTTTGCTACTTAGACTTTTGATAGTAGATTTATTATTTGTTTAGCTTTTAGTTTGCCATTCTTAGCTTTTAATTAGCCTTTTGTTACTTTTAGCTTTCAGTTAGCATTTTTCTACTCTTAGATCTTAACCTTTTACTACTTTTAAGTTTATTTAGCTTTGTTCTACATTTAGTTTTTAATTAGCCTTGTTTCTGCTCAGAGGAGGAACAAAAACAAGTTATTTTAGTTTTAATTCAGTGTTTGAGAGGAGACACCGGAGACAAAATGTCTTCTCAGTCAGAGAAAGACCTGTCCTGTCCCATCTGCTTCGACATCTTCACAGACCCTGTCGTCCTGTCCTGCAGCCACAGCTTCTGCAGAGGCTGCCTGCAGAGGTGGTGGTACGAGAGAGGGAGACACGTGTGTCCTCTGTGCCGGGAGACGTCTCTGCTCAGGTGTCCTCCTCGGAACCTGGCCCTGAAGAACGTGTGCGAGACGTTCAGCTTGGACAGGAAGCAGAAAGCTGCAGCACCTCTCTGCCTCCTGCACTCTGAGAGCCTCAAGCTGTTCTGTCTGGACCACCAGGAGCCCGTTTGTCTCGTCTGCAGGGACTCCAAGCTGCACAACCAGCACAGGTTCAGACCAGTCGACGAGGCCGCCCAGGACCACAGGCGGGACCTCCTGGGGTCCCTGAACCCCTTAAAGGAGCAGCTGGACCTCTTCCGGAGAGTCCAGGGGAGGTGGGAGGAAACGGCGGAACACGTCCGGGTTCAGGCCCGACAGACGGAGAGGAGGATCATGGAGGAGTTCAACCGGCTTCACCGGTTCCTACGAGAGGAAGAGGAGGAGCGGGTCGCCGCTCTGAGGGACGAGGAGAGGAAGACCCTCGAAGCCACAAGTGAAAAGACCCGAGTTCTGAGCAGAAAGATCTCACATCTGTTAGAGACGATCAGAGCGACGGAGGAGGAGCTGAGAGCTGCAGACGTTTTGTTTTTACAGAAATATAAAACTGCAAAGAAGAGGGTCCAACAGAACCCGCAGGAGGACCCCCCACCCGCTATTCTGATTGATGAGGCCAAACATCTGGGCAACCTGAGCTACAACATCTGGACCAGGATGAAGGAGACGGTCTCCTTCACTCCCGTCATCCTGGACCTAAACACGGCCCATCCAGAACTCCTCCTGACTGAAGACCTGACCGGGGTCCGGTTTGGACCCAAACAGAATCTTCCCGAGAACCCGGAGAGGTTTGACCACCACCTCTGTGTTCTGGGTTCTGTCGGGTTCAGCTCGGGGACCCACAGCTGGGCCGTCCAGGTCCCAGGCGAGGAGAACTGGAGCGTCGGCGTGGTGAAGGAGTCCGCCCTGAGGAAGGGACCGATCCAGACCGGGTTCTGGGGGTTGTGTCTCTTCGGCGGGTGCTTCGCCGCCGTCTCGTACCCGTTCCCCGATGAAATCCTCCCGGCGATGGGGCCACAGCGGGTCAGGGTTCTGCTGGACTGGGACGCAGGGAGGCTGTCGTTCTTTGAGCTCAGTACCAACAAACACATTTACAGTTTTAAAGAAAAGTTCACTGAGAAACTGTTTCCTCTGATCGGAACCAACAACAAATCACCTGTGAGGGTTTTACCTCAGACAGAACCGCACGCTGTCCTCTTATGATCCACTTTAAGATTGTTATATTTATGGAAAAATATTACATTTGTCGGTTTATTTTATGCTTTACATTTATCTTAATTAAATGTTACAAAAGAGGATTAGATTAGGATTAATTCTTTTGTATTTTTCCCCAGTAGCTGTAATCCTCTTTTGTAAAATGTACACATATTTAAATGAAACAAATTCAAACAGAAAATTTCATTTTGATTAATTATATATTATTATTTTATTTTTTTTTATTTAAAAAATTTTTTCATTTAATTTAATTTAAAAACAAATGCTATACATACAACAACAACAAAAATATATATATATATATGAAACAATATATTATATTTCATGGTTGTTATTGTGGACCTCAAAGGTCCAGTTGTAGTTATCTTTGACTAAACAGGAAGCACCACAGTCCTGAGCTCTACCTGGTATTTCCTGCTTAGAAACAATATTTTACGTGCACGACTGACTAAATGTGAAATAAATTATATAGAAATACTATTAAAAGTAAAAGTAAGAGAGTTTTATTCCTGTCCCACTTTCCAACAGGAAATTCCCACTGGAGGGGTGTTGCAGATCAAATATATGATTTGTAAGTGGAGAATTCCTACTTCCCAGTACAACTGCAGCTTGATTTTACACAGAATTTTCTGTTTGGCTGTGTTTGAATCCTGTTCAGCTCCACCTGGTGGTGTGATGCCATCATTCTTTGGGTTAAATAATCAACATGCATTGTGGGAGATGTAGTTTATGGTCAATGCTGGCTTTAAATCAGCTTATTTTGAGTTATTCAACTAAATCGCTCAAGACGACACAGGTACTAAAAGCAAACAGCTCAGGCAGGACAAATATATTTTTTGTTTCATTGCATCTTAAATTTTTTATTTAACCTTTTAATATTAAATGAAGCAAATAAAAAATTGGGGGTAACCTTGTAGGCAGGCCAGACAGAAGTCACCCACCGGCCACATTTGGCCTGCATGCCTTCAGTTTGACACTGTATATTTAATCAGGCTTATTCTTTTTTTTACTGTAAAATGCTACCATCAAGCAAGAGACGTCATGAAGACCAAAGAATTTTCCACACAAGTCAGATCAGGTCTGAGCTCCATTAAAACCTTTAACAGGAAACAATCTGTTCCTCGTCCAGATTAGAATATATAATCTACAGAAGTAAATTAAAATGTCGGCTGGCCTCGGGCTGAACGTCCTGAACACAAAAACCAGACATGATACAAATGTTTTTTTAGTAGATTGTTTTATAACGTTCAGAGGAAAACAAACATCACAACATTTTAAATCAGTGTTTGAACATTCAGAGACGAGTCTTTAAACTCACACAATCTGAAAATTTTAAATTATTTCTTTCACTTGTGCCACTGAATTCAGCTTCTGAGAGAGTTCCTATAGCTTCAGCTCACAGGAAGTGGTAGTTAAATTAGCTTCAACCCTAAAAATCAAGCATGGCGGCCTCTGGTGGACACCGCTAGCAGCTGGTTATGTTTAAGTCAAACTAAACAAATCCAGGTTCTGTTGAAGCAGAAAAAAGAGCATCTTGATACAATAAGTGCTAAAAGTCGACCCAAACTTGTGTTCTACATCAAATATTTGGGTTTATTCCGTTATTTTGTTTTCTTTCTAGAGCCACAAAGGAATTATTAACAAGCTACAGATATTTATACAGATTAAATTTCATGATTTCCTAAATTATTGAGAAAATTTCGGGTTTTATAAAAGCTGATAAAATGTTTTTTGTTCTTATTTGTTCTTAAATTGTTGTTTACTCCTCAAATGGCAAATAAGGACATAACTTCTGCATCTGGAAAAACATGTTTTTTTTTATTAGATTTTGATCTGATCAAATAAAAGAAACAAATCAAAATGAACTAAAGGGATGAAACTAAAGAACAAACTTTTCTTGTAATCTAATCAAACCACTTGATACTTTAAGAAATACTCTAGAATAAATAAAAATAAATATTACCCCAAAATAAAATAAAATGCCATTTTTGACTGAATTTTTTGCTTGTTCTTTATTTTAGAGTATTCACACTAACTTTTATATAAATCTGATATTTTAAAAAGTTTTGATGAAATGTTTTAGAGCCTCTAAACTTGTATTCTTAGTAAAAATCAGCTTCAGCTTGATTTTTATACATTTAGATTTTTCTTTTAAGTAATTCAAATTTTTATGAAATGGAGTAAAGCTGAGGAAAACCCAGGTCTGAAAGGATTTCTTTACATTAAACATTCCGTTTTTTTTATCTTCACCACCAGATTTTTTAGTTTCTCTGCTGAACCTGAGAAAAGATCAACTATAAACAGATTTTTACGTTGAGATGAAATCAGTGTCAGGTTTGTGAGTCTTTTTTTTCCCTCAAATTCTTCCAGATGCAAACTGAAAGAAACAATTTATAAACTTTTGATTGTAAATCCTATAACGTTTGTTATTGTTTTGTTTTACAGATTCAGTAACTGGTTTGTTTTAAAACAAGAAAAAATCTGTTAAGTAACAATAATAAATCCAACCAAGCTGAGATTCGTTAAGTTCGACAGAAAAATTAATTCTGACGCCTCAAATATTCACATTTCTACAGTTGTTTTTCAGTAAACTGTTTTAAATCTCTGCTTCCTGATTTCCTTCATTTTAAATGAATAATCTAGTGTTGGTTCTGCTCTCTAACCCCTCCACCCAGTGTCCAAACCCCATCCTCATCTCTGTCACATTCAGGACAGGGCCGTCCTGTCAGAGGATAAACTAACCTCAGGTAGTCGTGCCATGATGTCTCTGCGGTGGAAGATGCAGCCGAACGAGGCTGAAAGTCTGTATTAATGTTAAAAAAAGAAGAAAATAAAAATAAAGTTGTTTGTTCTTCCTCCACTCCACTGATAATCATTGTTTCTGCGGCACGGTTTGGGTTTTTGGTTCAGTTTTTGTTGTTTCTGTTCCTCCGCCCGGCGCTACATGATGATCCGCGGCTCTGGCACCGACTCGTTGATGGATTTGTGAGGCAGGACGTTGGCGCCGTTCAGGTAGAGCTCGTCGTTCACGATCACGTCCTCGCCCAGCACCGTCACGTTCTCCATCCGCACCTGAGGACCCAGAGGGACCGGGTGTTCAGTCCTCTCCCCCCTCTGCTCACCGAGGTTTAAACCCTGTTCTACTCACCCACTGACCCACAGACGAGCTCCAGCCCACGATGCAGCTCTCCAGCCAGGAGTGGGACCGGACCCTGGAGCCCTTCAGCACCGTGCAGCGTTTGATCCTCACGCCGTCCTCCACCACCACGCCGGCGCCGATGGTCACGTTCGGCCCGATGCTGCAGTTCTTCCCGATCTGCGCCGTCGGGTCCTGGAGGAGGAGAGTTCAGGACGAACTCTTTAACGTCCTGCAGTTTTTTATGTTTTATTACAGATAAGAAGCTGCGCTCACCACCAGGACGTTCCCGAGGAAACCGGGTCCCGTGTGCAGCCTCTCCGGGGCGTGTTGCCGTAGCGACTGAAGGTACAAACACATCCCTGTGAGGAAGTCTTTAGGCTGACCGATGTCCATCCAGAAACCTACAAACAGATAAACAGATTCACCAGGTAAACTCCAACAGGTGAGTTAAAGACCAGATGTTTTTACCTCATTTCAAACAGATTTATATGAATAAACACAAAGTTCTGCAGGTTGGATGTAAATATTTATCATTTCATCATTTATCAGAAAAATTTAAAGTAATTTTAAATTAAAGAAGCTGAAACTTGATGTAAAGTTTAAAGAAGCAGAACCAAATGCAGCAAAATTATAGCTAAAACACAAACAATAGCTTGAAGCTAAAAGGTAAGCTAATTGGTAAATGCATCAAATGCTAGCTTAAAGGAACAAAACACCACCTAATAACTAAATATAGCATAATTTGGCTAAAGCTAAATGTAGCAAAAGGCTCGTTCAAAGCACCAAAACAGTAGGTAGAAGCTAAAAACAGCTAAAGGTAAGCAAATTGGTAAATGTAGCAAAATGGTAGCTAAAATTAACAACAAAAGAAGAGACTAGCAAATAGCTAAATGAGGCAAAAGGCTAACAAAAAGCACCAAAACACTAGCTAAGAACTAAAAGGTAAGCTAAATGTAGCAAAATTCTAGGTAAAAGGAGCAAAACATTGTTAATTAACTAAACGAAGCAAGAAGCCTGGCTAACACACCATAACTGTAGCTAAAAAGGTAAATGTAGTGAAAAGCTATCAAAAAACTAAAAGTATAAAACATAAAAACAGTTAAGTCTGAAGCTGTTAATTATTAAATAAGTTAATTATTTTGAAACAAATAAAAGTGACAAAAACTTAAAATCACAGCATCCCTCTCCCAGACTGAGCTGAAGGTTTTGACACACTGTAAACAACAATAACCCATATTCTGTACAGTGGATGTAATACACTGTCATACCACTAGGTGGCACCAAGTGACTTAAAAACCACCCTAAATCCACAGTGGTGTGCTACAGAATATGGGTCAGACAACTAGAAACAACAAGTAATAAAAACAAGAAAACATGGTGTTATAATAAAAATAAAGAAGCACATTTATAGAAATAATTATTAATTTAAACCTCGGGGTGACACAGATACTTGGGTGGGGCCCCACTTTTATCCAATAGCAGCAAATTCAGTTTTAACTGTAACAAAAAGCTTTAAACTTTATTCTAAATGATAAATATTTATATTCTTCAACCAGCAACATTCAGGGTCACAGATCTTTACAGTCCAGTCTGTGGCTCAAAAGCTGAAACATTTGGGGACCACTGGTCTACAGGACAGGAAGGAGTTTGTTGAAGGATCACAAAGAGGGCCGAAGATGAAGAGAAGCACCAAAAACTAAATCCCGATCAGACCAGGAAGCATCTAAACATTAATAAATAACCTGTTACTGTTATTTCTGATGATGTTTTGATTTAAACACGTCGGTGCTTCTCCACATGTAAATCCTCTCTGGAGCACCACGAGTTCAGTTGTGAGGAAACAGCTCTGGTGGAGCTGAGAGCTGCAGAAACCAGGACCAGAACCAGAACCAGAACCAGAGCGTGAGTTTAACCACTTTTGATTTTAATAAATAAATAAATAAATAAATAAATAAATAAATCATTTTGTTTTCTTTGCACCAAAACTCTGCATCTAATCTTTGCTCTAGTTGTTTTCAGAGGTTTGTTGTGTAAAAGCTGCAGCCCTACATAAAATGAATAAAAGCTGATGGTTACCCTGCAGCTCCATGGCGTACAGGTGACCCTCCTCCGCCATGACAGGAAAGATCTCCTTCTCTATGGACGTGGGTCTGAGCTGCAAACAAACAGAACTCAGTTTCTGTGATGTTGGAGCCGATGAGAGGACAGATGCAGCTGTGGTGTCGGAGCGTTACCTGGATCCTGCTGAGCATGCTGGGATTGAAGATGTACATGCCGGCATTGATCTTGTTGGAGACGAACACCTGCGGTTTCTCCACGAAGCGCTGGATCCTGCCGCTGTCCGACTCGTAAATCACCACGCCGTACTTCGACGGCTCCTCCACCCGCGTGACCTTCACACAAACAGAAGTTACACTTTTTATTTTAAAGGATCTTTCATTTTCAGCTGTGAATGTTTATTATTTCTGAACAGCTCAGGATGATAAAACAGTAAAGGAGGTCAGAATCAGCTGAAATAAAATAAAACAGCTTCTCACCACGATGGTTCCCTCCTTGCCGTGGCTGCGGTGGAACTGCAGCAGATCTTTGAAGGGAAAATCACAGATGACGTCTGAGTTCAGGACGAAAAACGGCTCGTTGTCGATGTTCAGCAGGTCCCGAGCCAGAGCCAGAGGGCCAGCTGCACACAGATAAATACACCAATATGAAACAGATCATTTACAGTGGGTTTATTAAGATGTGTAGACAAGTCTGAGAAGATTTAAAACTGAGAAACTGGGAGGGTTTGCAGCGTACAACAACATATCCCATAATGCATTGCAGGGCCGACTAGAATTAATTATTTTTTTATAATGGCGAACGAAGCGGGAGAAAAGAGTTTTAAATTACAGTTTTAAATAAAAATCTGGCGGTACAAAAATTTAAAGTTTCAAGCAGTTGTGTTGTTAATGCTTTTATCATTTTTACAGACATGTTTTTAACATTATTTTTGTCAGAAATCAAACGAGCTGGTTTAGAGAAATAAACCCTACAGCAGGTCCATTAGTTCTTCAAATATATATTTTAAGCTAATTTTATTGTTTTATGATATTAATATCATTATATTGACATTTTGATCTATTTTTTGCTTCTGTTTATCATCGTCACGTTTGTTAGGTGACAGGACATATCCCAGGGGTCAGAGCAGGAATAAAGCAGAAGACTAGACCGTCTAAATTTACAGCTATTTTTTTTTTTTGTCATCACGATTAACCAAAAACAACAAATCAATAACCTGCCTTATTTATTAAAACATATGAATTTTGCTCACAGTTCTTTGTTTTTTTTTATCTTTGTGTTTTTATCCAGAGACACTTGAATCTATTTTAGACCCTCCTTCTGGTAGTAAAATGACCTGGAACAGCTGCTCTTTTTTGTTCTGAGACGGATACCATACCATACCAACTTTATTTATAAAGCACTTAAACAACCAAAGGACCAAAGTGCTGTACAGTCACAGTCAAC
>JAUBOC010000138.1:2884650-2895302 GCA_032275365.1 Anablepsoides cearensis | reverse complement strand
CCCCCCCCCCGCCGGTTATTAATACCCACTTGAAACACTCTGAAATGAGAACCGGACCCTTACTTGTCGGAGGGGTCCGTGTCGTGCGTCTCCCTTCGCTCGGCCCGCTCCTCCTTGTGTTCGGAGGAAGAGGAGGAGCGGTGGAGGCTGCGGCGCGAGTGCTTCCTGCGGGGCTGCTCCCTCTCCTGCGGGTCGCGGTCCTCGTGCTCCCCCACCTCCATGTTGTCCACGTGGGGGTACGCCACCAGGTTGATGTAGCCGTCGGTGCCGACCTCAAAGCACACCAGAACCACACCTGGCAGAACCAGACACAGTTTGTCTGGGTTTAAACTCATTTTTTCTTTATATTTTTAAGCTGTATCAGTGTCGTTCAAAGAATGAGAGTCAAAAATGAAAAATGAAGGAAATGTTTGTTCCAGTTTCTGGAAGCACTTTGATGGAAGAAACCCTACAAGAAGCTGTTTCCAGTTTAAATAAACACTTCTTATAAACAGAGTCATCCTCTGAGGAAGGCTTTCGACATCTTTCAAGTTTCTCCAAGTTATTTCCAAACAAATCAGCTCCAAATGCAAAAATCTGATATTTAATATTTCAGCGGCTCCAGCCTGCAGAAATAAGGACAAACATCTGAACAATAAGTGGGTAAAACAACCTTGACGGAAGCAGAAAGTTGTTCCTGAGCAGCTGGCTGTCTGCTGTCATTTAATCAGCGGGACAATGGAGGTGGGCACAGATCCAGGACTAAATTTAGACTTGTTGTTCTGTTGTCACCAGCAGGGCGGTCTGGAGGGAACGCAGACCCACCAGGAAGATGGCCGACAGCTCACCTCTTTTAAAAGGAACCCACGGGGATTGATTGAAAACATTAGTAAATAAAAGTCTTTTAAAGGTGTTTCCACTTCTGATCGACCGAATTAAATAATCCCACCAAAGATTCTGATGGAGATTATTAAAGTCTGATTCCTCGACCCAACAGGTGCAAACCAACCACACCGAGGAGGAGGAGGATGTCAGTCAGGATTAGCCAGCCTTGTTTACACACCTACACACTCTTTAGCAGCAGGGTAATCAATCGTAACCGTGTGGGTGAAGCGCTGCTCTGCAGGGCGGCTGACATTTCTTTTTTAGCTTTTCCAGAGCTCTCCTACTAGATTTTGTGTTTTTTTTTTCAAACTGCTGCTCAAAGCTAATCTGGCTCAGAGGTTAGATATTTTATGTGGTCACCATCACTGAACAGTGTCCTGGTTCTGATTTAGGAAATTATCGGCCCTGTTAACATTTTAAAGCATGGTCCGATCTCAGGACGGCTCTTCATACTCAGACTGGTGTGTCATTGTTTTTTCCTAAACCCACCAAATCACAAAGTCGACAGTGTTCCACCGGTGTCTTATTGTGAAAACTCAACTATAAAGCCTCAAACCTTTACAGCATTCATAAACAAACGTTATTTATCTGCCATAAAACATTTCTTTCTAAACATTTAGGAAAAGATGAGGAGCGGGCGAGTATTTAAACTGGCTGCAGACGTCTGTTTGTGTCTGACGTTACTACAGCAAAAGATAGTGAAAACAGCTACAGCATGTGGCTGTGATGAAGAGCAGAGCAGCTACAGAACTCCTCTTCTATTAAACACTGCAGTTCATCCTTTTTGTTGTCAATCCTCTGTCCGACACACAACACCTGAAACACTGGATCACAACAAACAACCGTTCTGTGAAGAATCTGTTCCTGTTTTACAGACAAACCTGTGTCAGGATGAGCTGTTTTTCTGTGTGACTATTTCATTTTTTAAGGCAGAGTTTTATTAAAATACAAACTACAGAATTTGCATTTACTGCAAAAATGCAGTGTGATTGTGTAATGTTGGATAGCTAAAAAAACTGAAACTAGCCTAAAAATAACTTCAAATGTAGCTAAAAAAACAGAATAAGCACATTTTGTAAATTATGCAATAAGAAGATGAAATGATCACAAAAAAGCAAAGTTAGTTGAAAAAAGTTAATAAAACAAAAAAACAGCTAAAAGCAGCTGAAAGATGCATAAAAAGCTTAAAATAGCAAAGAAACACAAAAAGGTTGAAATTAGCACAAAATGGTAAATTTAGCTGAAAAAAGCTCAAATGAGTTAAAAAGTACCTAAAAACAAAAAGCAGCTGAAAGAAGCATAAAAAACTCAAAATAGCAAAGAAACACAAAAATGTTAAATTTAGCAAAATTGAAAAAAAAAAAAAAAGTCAGAATGACAGAAAGCAGAAAAAGGCTGAAATCAGCAAATTACAGCCAAAGGAAGCTGAAGTACAAAGGAGTTAAAGAAGCAGAATTAGAGCAAAAAAGTACAGAAAAGATTTCAAAACATTTTTGAAGAGTTTTAAGGATGTTTGGAACAACTTTATTCATAATAATAAGAAAAACATGTCAGAAAAAACTTCATATCTCAAAAAGTATAAACTGCTGAGTCAGACTGTCCTGAAGGAGCTGAATGTGTTGATATAGAAAGAGTTGAATGGTTTATTAGTATTCACACAGTCATTCAGATTAGTGGCTTTGCTTTGTTTAAACATCATGAGTGTTTTGGTTCAGTTGAACAGGAACATGGGCGTGGTGTCTCTGGGAGAATAATAAAAACAAACTGTCAGGCAGGTTGTGATGCTGAGACTGACCTTTATACTCTGGAGTGAACTCCTTCATTTCAGGAGGCAGAGACTCGTAGAAGCGCTGCTCTCTGCTGATCAGAGGCTTACAAACTGTGTGGTCATCATAACGCATCATGCTGGAGTGACCCCCCACCTGCAACAACAAACCACGTTACAGGCGGCCATCTTGAATTAGGTTATTTTAGTTGTCCAGGTACATCTAGTGAGTTTCATTAAATCCTGAACTCACCTGATGTATGAAGGGCTCCAGAGGAACGCCTCCTATTTGTGACTGAAGTGAAGCTCCGCCCCCTGTCCCCGTCCCCTGTAGCTTGCTGTCCATGTTGTTGGTTTGAGGGAGGCACATGGCTCCAGGCGGACGCACCGCGCTTCCTCCTGTCAGAACAGAAACGACGAGTTCTGAGTCAGTTTTTATATGACTTTTTTATTGTTAAGCTTCACTGCAGTCTGTTTAAAAAATAAACAAAAACAAAATTAAATTAATCAAACTCAAAACGACCAAAAGGCCCACCAGCACCTGCCAACACCTGGCTTTTATGGGACCTGGCGGCTGGCTCCCAGGTCCAACAGAATGAAGCAGCAAACTCATGTGAGTAAATGTGATTATCAGAACCTGTGGTCCAACAGAGTCAGCAGCAGGATCCGGTCTAATGGCCTCTTTCTGCTGTTTGCAGCTTTTACTCTGGGAGACATAATGGATGTAAGTCGAGCTCTCAGAGAGCTGTGGGTGGATGTGGATTCTCTGCCACCGACACTGTGGGAGGTTTTAAAAGCCTTGTTTTACCAGGTGAAAATGAATTCATAAAAAACTTAAACACAAACATGTTGGTGTAAAAGTTCCAAACACGACATCATTTCCTGTCAGCTGTTAAATCTGTGTTTTACACCAGATTAATGATTCGTTTAATCAGATGTGGTTTGGATTAACACAGGGTCGCATGTCCCCTTGCGTCAACGCCCTGGGTGGTTGGTTACAGCCCCGTTGGCAGAGTCATGGTGGAGGTCTCACCCTGGGCATGGGCTCTGGTGTGCAGCGATGGGGAGGGCGGGGCGCAGGGCACCACGGGCTGCTGGGAGCGCACGCCGGCCCCAGGGGGAGGCGGCGCCAGACCGAAAACCCCCCTCACCAAGCCTCCGATGAGAGCGGTCCAATCCACCGCCGGCAGGACAGGGATCCAGTGACGGTAGGGGGTGGGGGGGCAGAGGAGGGGGGCCGGCAGGAGAGGCAGGGTGTCAGTTAGTCGGGGTCGCCACTTCCTGCAAAGACAGGAAACGACACGGATGAGTTTAATGAAAGGAAATCTGTGTTTTTCTCAATTTTATTCAGCGTTTGGTTTGAGAAATGGAAAAATAAAAAACATGATTCTTTACATCTTTGAGGTTCTTCTGATTCAGCATGATGGCGCCCTGAAGCAACAAACCAACAAGCCCTGATGGAAACGCTCAGCTTAATTCAACACCTGACCAAAGATGACGAGGAATGAAACCAATAAGAACCGGACCACACCGTCCACCATCAGTGCGTCACGATAATACATATAAAAAGAAACCTCCAACGTGTCGACGTGGTGAAAAAAACACTTTGACTGGAGGTTTCTGCGACACGCATCATCAACGCACAATGTTTCACCAGAAAAGGAAATTCAGCGCCGGCCTGATCTGGAGTCACGATCTGACCTCAGCCGGAGCCTCAGATGCAGGCTGTTCACACGCGCAAGACATAAACAGTGTTTCCCCCTCGAGCAATGCTTTTCAAAGTTAGACACAAACAGTAAACATCAGGTCACATCTGCTGTGGGATCAGTGGAAGCTCTGAGACGACTCGAGCATCGACTCGTGTGTCCTGGGAATACCTCCAAACGGAGATTTGGACCAGAAAACAGCAAATTTGTAGTTAAATGTCTGCTTTTTTTCCCTGTCTGCATATTAAACATATTTCATTAAAATAATGTCAGAAGATTTTTAACATTTTTTTATCTGAGCAGGTAAAAGTAATTAAAAACAGAAAAACAACAAAATCCATCCTTCAGGCTCTACCAACGCTCTGTGTTCACCGTCTAAACAAACAAACAAACAAACAAACAAGCCAGCAGGGACACAAACAACTTCTCATATCTAATCTGACCCCACGTCCTTCTAGGTGTGTCGAAACACCTGAGCAGTCCAGCCAATCAGCTTAGAGGATCTGTGTAAACATATCTTACATCATCGGGACAAAGCCACGGGCTCACCGCAGCTCAGCAGCACTGACAGCCTGATTAAGCTGCTATTTCAAACTGACTGACCACAAGTTAGTGTGTGTGTGTGTGTGTGTGTGTGTGTGTGTGTGTGTGTGTGTGTGTGTGTGTGTGTGTGTGTGTGTGTGTGTACCCTCCCATCCTTCAATACATCACAGACAAGAGAGCCAATTAAGGACTTCCAGGAATATCTAAGAGTAGAAGTAAGCAGTTTTACGGGTTGAATATGAAAGGTTGGAGTGAATTTTTAACACTGTTAAATTATTTAAAGAAGTGTTTTCTTTGTCAGAGTAGTGAAAAAAAAAACACATTTCAATAAGAAGGCAGGAATATTTCAGTCTATATTGAATCATCTGTTCTTATTCTTTAATTTTGCTGACTCAGTCAAGTCGTAGGGTGAAGAGTTGCACCAGAACATCCGACAGAACCAGAGAAGTCTGATGTCATTTCTCAAGTTTGACAAACACCAGGAGGGAAAACCAGAGATGAACTTACTGAGACAAAAACTAAACAAAAAAAGACATTTGGACAAAGTGAAGTCGTCTCGTCTCTGTTTGATCTGTTATTGTTGAAGCAAATAAGAAATTATTTTTATAAACCCCTGATTAATGTCTCAAAAAATGTGTTTTTAATGTTGCAACAGTTAAAAAAACAGGTTCTGCTCTGCTTCATTAAGCATTTTTACTTTTTAAAGCCATATTTGTTGTCACCAATCTAACCTGCAAAATTCTGGATAAATTCCAAGATTTATTTCACACAAACATCACTTTTACCAATGTCATGAAAATATCCTGGCTTGGCAGTTTGTTTTGTCTCTGTTGTGTTTAGCACAGCATGATACGGACAAATAATGGTAAACAGGGCTGGAGGTTGCTGCTGACACACGCTAATATCCTGGGAATCACAGAGGAACATAAAGAGAACGATATGAAAAAAAACCAAACAGCTCTGGAGGAAGTGAGGAAGCTGCTTTCTCTCCAACACTACCATGCAGGTGTGTGAGAAGCAAACCCTCAAACCACATCTGTGGGTCTCAGAAATCCCAAACTACGACTCGGAAAACAAAACAAAGCAAACAAAAACACAGACGCAGCTGCTGCCAGGTCCCCCGACACGAGCCGACAGCTGCCGAGCGACACTCAGAGAACCAGGAGAACCGTTTGTCCTGATAACCTCCCGCTCCGAGTGTCCGAACTCACACGCACGTTTCACCATCTGAGCCCCGTCGACACCTAAAACCTGCCACTCAGTCAGAGGAGGCCGCAGTGTCGATGAAGAACAAACGCTCTGAGACAAAGTTTTACTGATGTTCTTATGATAAAATCATGATTTATGCCAATTAAATAAAGATTTGTTTTATCAGCTGATGAATGTGGACACGAAGTGTACGAAACACAAAAAATGATTTAAAAGATAAATAAATTCCTCCTGCTGGTGGGTTAAACAGCACGACTGTGACTAATTACTGTGTCCTCATTTTCACATTATTAAAATGCAGACAGCCTTATTTCTGTCCCAGCCTCATGATTTAAACCAGGTTTTCTCTGTGAAGAGTTTTATTCATCCAGTTATTTGCATCCCCTTGATGTTAATCAGAGTTTTAAACTGAGATCTTATGTAAATGTTCATGCATATGCATTTTAACACATAACTGTCTCATAACCTGGTCACAAGCAAATAAAACAGCATTAAAACCCATAGAGTCATTATACAAACAGACAATCAAAATACTACATCAGGGGTCTCCAACCTTTTTTTCCTTAAGAGCTACTCTCACAAAATGTAATTGTCCACAAGCTACTTTTTGCAATATCTAACTGTAAACTAAACCATTGGAATAAGCTTGTTTTGCACAAAAAACATTGTCTTCAATTCACATAAAACCACCACAAAAGATACAGAATTTACATGAATGTACTTTTTATGTTTATCCATTCATATTATAGTGTTTTACACACTAATAACTTAGGGTTTAACTGCGACAGATTTGTGCACAGATGATGTCTCTGCATTGTAGACTCCAGCAGGAAGAAACCAGGAGTTTGGCACAGTGTGTCTCAAGGGGCCATGAAAGGTGAGTGAGAAAACGATGCAGAACCGCGCGTCGTCTAACGATCGACCACACTGAGTCCTGAACTGTTTGATTGACAACCAAGGAGGAGGGACATCTATAGATTGATTTGAATTAAATGAAAGTTTGTTTGGCGAGAGACAAATTAAATTTTGCTTCTAATTTTTCATAAGCACTGAAGAGCTACTTTAAATGAGCTCAGGAGCTGCTGGTTGAGACAAAAAACCATTAGATATCATCTTTGCAATTTTAGAAAAACTTAACTTGGGGAAATTTTATTAAATACTCGTATCCCTGCTATACAAAATTATTAGAGTTCTGTCATTTCCACCACTTTCTTAGTTTGTAAATATAAGGAACAACTCATATTGATTAACGAGAGGCAATTCATGAAGATTGTACTGTTCCTCTCTGAAAAAACACTTTTACCTTTTCAGTTCCAGCTGCACAGGAGTGGAACTCTGTCCCTCAGCCAATCAGAGTTCTCACCACATTTAATCTATTTAAAAAACAGTTAAAGGCTTGGATTATAACAAAAGATCTGTCAACATTTTGTATAATACCTGCCTTCGCCTAGTTCCACCATGTGACCACTTGTGTTTTAGCCATCTTGATGGAGGTTTTATTTAGTTTTAATGATTCTTTGTATAAAATTTGTAATTTTTTGTTAAAAATCATTTGTATTGATTGTATTTTATTGTATTAATGACAAATTGTATGTAGCCGAGTCATTTTAACCTTGTTTTGTAAAACCTTTCTTGTTTTTATGAAGTCCAGGGACAACAGATGAAAAATAGCCTTTGGCAAACTCTGGCACATTTACACAAATGTCAATTAATGTGCATTGTCCCTTCTAAATAAATCATAATAAAAAAGGTGTAGTGTGTGTGTTATTTAACTCAGTACCTGTAAAAGTGACTTTTTTGTGTTTCTAATGCTCATTAGAACTGAGATGACTCCAAATACTGAGTTAGAAATGATGATTTCCTGAAGGTTTTATTCAAATCAAGTGGTTGATGAGGTATTCTGGTAACAGACAGACATGGGGGCAACAACATTATTATCTGCGGTGGGCAACATCCAGCGCTGACACTGCCTCCATTACACAACGCCTGAGGCATTTACTCTGAGTTAACACAGAGAAGTATTTAAAGTGGTGTTTTAAGAGTTTAAATCAAGAGCAGCATTTTAGCACAGCATCAGATGTAAATCTCTGTCTATGCTAACGCACCATAAAACACATTTTTAGGAAAAATCCTTGGTCTGCTTGTACCGTTATAAACTTTAAGGAGGAGGTTGGAGACGACGAGCGAAGGAGGCAGCAGACGGGACAGATTCAGGCAGCTCATGTTGGAGTCTGAGTTCCAAAAGTCTCTGGTTTTGAATTTATGCTTCAAACGGAGTTTAAAAAAACTTTACTTTGGAATGATACAGTGTGTCACCTAACCTAACCTAACCTAACCTAACCAGTGTGTGTAACCTGAGTATAAAAAATAAATTAACCCACCATATTAGTTTGCATACAGACTACACCTAGCCTAACGTAGCTCAATTACCTGGTTCGGGCTTCCACGTTTTATTTGTTTGTTTTTGGTGGATTGAGCCAGGTGCTTTGTTTACATTAAGCGTGGACCCACATTTCAGAATAACAATATATTTGGTAAACTACTGGAGTAAACCCTTTCAAACTGCAGCATTTGATCTAATTAAGGATAATATCTTCATGTTTGTTTTCATATTTTGCAATCATTACTTTTAACTACTGACAATGTTATGACGCGTTCAGAATCATCCAAAAACTGTAATATATTAATAATTTTTATCATGAAAAAGATGGACTTAGGAACAAGAGAATATGTGCAAAATTGATTATACAGATTGAGACATTATTACACTTTATAACCACTGCATTCTAAATATATAAACGATAGTGAATTGAACACATGCCTCTGACTTCCACATAAACAATAAGCTGTTAAGTTTATGTCCTTATTGACCATTAAAAATACTTCAAAACAAAACATCTGAGTGAAGTTTGCAAGTTATTTTGACAATGCAAAGAAGCTATAAGCACCGTGACAGTTACAAATGTGTAAAAACAGCCATCTACCCGATCTAATGTGTTTTGATTTACCAACAGGATCTTTCACAGAGCCTAGAATATAGCAGCCAGCATCTGTTACTGAGGAAGACCTGAATGCCAAAAAATAAATAAACAGGACATAATGATCCACCATCACGCTCTCAGTAGTTAAAGCTAATCTAACAAACCAATCATCAGTAAAGTGTAACTTTCACAGCTTGCCAGGGATTAAAATCTGCCCGGATTGATAACCTGGTTAAGACTCTCGTTAAAATCATATTTACACACAAAGCTACTAGCTTAAAGCTAATTAAACTTTTAGAGACCGACCTCTTCGTGTTACAAAAAGCACCAGCTCAACTTCTAATGATAACATCCTGAAAACATCCACTGTTAACTGACAGCGTCTCTAACTGATTAATTATTTCACATTTATAGACTCGGATATCGGTTAGCTGTTGCACCGGGGAGCTTCTTGACCTTAGCCTGACAACATCATGCTAAAAAAGAAAAGTCCGTCGGCTGCATTATTTTTATAACAGCTTGAATTGAAAATAAAACATCACCTCGTTTTATGTCATGGACTTTTAAGGTCGCCGCTTCTTTAAACGCCGCGTTGCTTTGTCACACTCGGTCTGAAAACACTGGCGTTGCGGACAGACTCTGCTTGCAGTTAAGTAGCTTCGCATGCTAACGCTAGCAGGCTAACACCGCGGCTTGATATTACGCAGCGTCTCCAGTTAGATTGCACCAAAGCCGTTAAAAATAATAACACACCTCCAGGATCACCGAGTGGACGGTCGAAGTCCGCATGAAGACCCCCGTGGGTAGGCTAAAGACATGAGGGAGGATCATGGATGTCTGTCGCCGGTGCTCCAACTCATTAACGGCGGAGAAAAACATCGAAATTACAGTGAAGCTAATGCAGACAGTAGCTTTTTACAGTTCACCGTGACTGCGAGGCTGTGGCGCCACCTACAGGCCGCAGCTGGAACCGCACCTCCTTACAGAGGAATAAATTAATTATAATTACCTGCGTCAGCAGCCTCACCTCATCAAAATTCACTGTCATTAAAACAATTAGGTATTCAAACATCATCCTATCCACATGCACCACTATTCATTTATGTTATTACTAATTATTACTATTTTGAACAATCACTTGCTCTGTTATTACCCATTTTAAACTTTAAAAATAATTCTATTGTGATTGCACATCTGAGTTTCTTGTCTGCACTGTGATACTTTACAGTCAATAGTCTGTTGAGATTGATTTGCACTGAAAGTAGTCAATTTCTGATTCCTAATGTCAGATTCTGATAGTACTGTCTCTAAAACATATCTGTTTTAATTCTTGCACAGTTCTTTATATTGTGTTTTTATTAGTAGTAGTTGTATCATGGGTAGTCAGTGGTAATTTCGTTTTTTGTTATAGTTTATAGTTTTTTGTTATAGTTTGTAAAGTAACCAGCAAGTGATCCTCTGCACAGATGCTGCTGTGACAACTGAATTTCCCCTCGGCGGGACAATTAAGGTTATTTCTATTCTATTCTATTCTATTCTATTCTATTCTATTCTATTCTATTCTATTCTATTCTATTCTATTCT
>JAUBOC010000138.1:2834806-2847785 GCA_032275365.1 Anablepsoides cearensis | reverse complement strand
CATGACTGTTTTTTGTGACAAACATGTATGTGTTCCGATCACTCTATCACAGAAAAATAAGAGTTGTAGAACTTATTCAAAACTCAAGACAGCCATAACATTATGTTTCTTTACAAGTGTATGTAAACTTTTGACCACAACTGTAAAAAACAGACGTCAGGGAGTAATTTATTTATTACATGGGGTCCCCAGATAATACTTATCCTGTGAAAATAGGACTTTAAGCTACACTTTAGCTAATCTTTGGCCTTTTTAGCTACAGTTATTAGTAATTCTAGCTGTTAACTATGATTTGGTAAATTTTAGCTTTTAGTTATAGTTGAGCTAATTTGAAGCCTTTGACCACAGCTACTGTTTAGCTAATTCTTTTAGCTACAATTTTGCCAGTTTCAGTTTTTAGCCACTATTTTACAAATTGTAGCAATTAGCTACAATTTAGCTAATTTTAGATTTTAATTAAGATTTAGCAAAAATAAGCCTTTAGTTTTTTTTTTAATTAAATTAATTTTTTTAGGTACAGTGTAGCTCGTGTCAGTCTTAAGTTACAGTTACTGATAACTCTAGCTGTTTTATGATTTAGCAAAAATATTTTTTAGTAAAGGCTGAGCTAACTTTAGCTCTTAGTTACAGTTAAGCTAAAATAAAGCCTTTATCTAAAGTTAACTAGTTTTACTAATTATTTTAGCTACAATTTTGCTAATTTTAGATTTTAATTAGGATTTAGCAAATATAACTTAATAGCTAATTATTATGCTTTAAGCTACAGTTTCAGCTAATTATAGTTTTTAGGTACAGTGTAGCTAATATTAATCTTAAAATAGAGTTTGGATAATTTTGGCCTTTAGCTACATTTATTGATAATTATAGCTGTTAACTACTATTTAGCATATATTAACTTTTAGTAGTGGATGAGCTGATGTGACAGTTAAGCTAGCTACAGCTGCAGTTACTCTAATTATTTTAGCTTGTTAATTTCAGCTAATATTTTACTAACTTTAGCCGTTAGCTCCAGTTTTGTCATTTTTAGTTTCTTATTAGGATTTGGTAAATATAACCTTATATAGCTAACTATTAAGCCTTTAACTGCAGCTGTGTTTTCTTATATTAAACCTAATATATATATTTTTTAGCTACACTTCTGCTTCTTTTAGCTTTTAGCTACAGTTTCACTTGTTTTAGCCATTAGGTACAGTTAGCTCATTTTAGCCTCTATGCAGTTTTTCTCATTTTAACTTCAGGGGTTAGGGCAGGGGGGGCGATGTTTTCCTCACCGCCTCCTCCAGGTGCTGCCGGTCCGGGTGGTCGTTAGCCGTGTGCTTCAGGATCTCTCGGAGCAGCAGCGGGTATTTCACCAGTCGACTGCGCGGGATGTCCAGGAAGTTCCACAGGTCCAACTTCCTGCTGAAAGGCGACTGGAGGCAGCGCTGCAGGAAGTCCTGGACCCGCCGGTCCTGCTTCTTCTGGTCCAGCAGGGCCTTGGCCTGCACCTGGTTGCTGCAGTACGGCGTGTAGGAGGAGAGGCAGGGCAGCTGCAGGGACACAACGCCGGGTCAGAACCGCCCTACTGACAGCTTCTGTGGTGCAGAAAAACAAGCCTCACCCAGTCCGTCAGGATGTCACCCACGTGTTCTGTGGACCCGTCCAGTTTTCGGGCGTCTCTGAGCCGACCCAGCAGGTCTGAGGACCACAGAAAGTTCTGTTAGGAGTTTTAGTGTCAGCGGGAGAACGTCCAAACATTCAGATGAGCTTCACCTTCATGCAGCGGGATCAGAGACTCCAGAGTACCGAAGATCTGGTTCAGTTCCTGTTCAGTCATGATGGACAGCTTCAGCATCGGGTCATGATATGCCTGCAACACACACACACACACACACACACACACACACACACACACACACACACACACACACACACACACACACACACACATTAACACTGAAGCTGTAAAACAAACAAAGTCGTAAACAGTTTTATTTACCTTCTTGGCCAACTTCAGATCCTCCACCAGGTCTTCTTCTCCCTGAGTCAACTCAAAAATCGCCTGCAGATTAAAAATAAATAAATAAATAAATAAATAAATAAATAAATAAATAAATAAATAAAAGTTTTAACTGCCTCGATGGTAAAATAAACATATTTTTTACTTCTTGTCGTTTGATCTCCTTCGGGCTCAGAGTCGCTCCCAGCCGCACGTCGAACGTCTCGCTCCACAGCTTGCTGTCGCGCCGCTTCGAGGCGGGGCCTGTTGCTATGGAAACCCGCGACCCGGTCAAGGAGGAAGAAGGGCTGGAGAGCGTCGCCGAGATAACGCGCGTCTTCATCGTGGCTGATGATGAAGATGGAGGAGGAGGACGAGGAGGAGGAGCAGAAGCGGCTGTTTCTGTCCGGTTCTCATTACGAAACGTGACGGAGCGCTGCAGAGACAGAGACTAACAGGAAGTAAAGGTTTTATTCTTCTGAGCTTTACAACCTGATGATGAAGGATCATCTTATCAGCAAACAGCTGCTGCAACATTTGATCATATTTTTACAAATATTTAACTTTATTTACAAATATTTTCTACATTTAAATCTCTTGATTCTCTTTTAATTCTGCTTCAGCAAACTGCCTTTATTGTCTGTTCTGCTAATTTTAGCTTTTAGCTAGCTTCATTAATTTGAGATTTTAGGAATCCTTTAGCTTTTAGATATACTTTTACCTAGTATTATAGTACAGTATTATATACTTTTAGATCCATACTACCCTTTTACATTTTAAGTTATTAAATATCCTTTTGCCTCTTTCAGCTTTTAGCTATTATTCTGCTACTTTAGATAGCTGTTTCCTACCTTTAACTTTTAGTTAGCGTTACGCTACCATTCTGCTATTTTAGATAGCTTTTTCCAACCTTAAGCTTTTGGACATACTTTACCCTTTTACATTTTTAGGTTTTAGCTAGTCCTTTGCTACTTTCAGCTTCTAGCTACCATTCTGTTACCTAGGAAGCCTTTTCCTTTAGCTTTTAGTTAGCCTTTTGCTAGTTTGCGCTATTGAAACCAGAACCAGGACTGGAGGAGGCTGTTAATCTGTGGATGTATCATTTTGATACATTTACCTAGCATTTTGCTACTTTTAACTTTACACTACTGTTTTACATTTTTAGACGTCGCTAGCCTTTTTCTACCATGAGCATTTACCATTCTGCTACTTTAGATAGCCTTTTTTCTACCTTTAGCATTAAGCTATTTGATAGTTTTAGCTTTTAGCTAGCCTTGATACATGCCGTTAACCTTCTGCTATTTTTAGCAAGCCTTGTACTACTTTTGATGAGCCTTTTGTTGCTTTTAGCTTTTAATTAGTATTTAGTACTTTTAGTTTTTAGCTAGTGTCTTTTAACTAGCTTTTAAGTAACTTTTAATAAGTCTTTTAGAAATAACTATTTAGTTTCAGTTTCTTCAGCTGAATTCAGAATAATTTGTCTGTCTGCATTCTCTTTGTTTTACAGAAAATCTTTTTCATTTTTACAGTTTGTGGTCTAATTGGTCTTTTTAGCATCTGTAGTTTTTCATATTTACAGCTACAAATTAAAGCACAGTTATGCGCTTGATGTAGTAATAATACTACAGAAAAAACACTTACAAAAAGTACATAAAAGTACCTGAATCATCTTTGTATTATTTTAGTTTTTGTTTTATTGTGTATTTGATCATCACTTCCCAGATTACACATTGTTAACATCAGAACTGACTCACCTGCAGGGTCTGACTGATCCTCTTCAGGGGGGTGGTCTTGACGGGGGGCAGTAGGCTGGCCAGAGACGGGACCCTGGACATGGGTCTGCTGCGCTTACTGCTGGGCTCCTGGTCAGGCAGCAAAGACAAAAAACTGTTCAGAACAAGGCTTCTGGCTGTGACAAAATTCATTTCTAACAAAAAAACATAAAAAACACAACAAACGTGGAACATAAGTTGTAAAAACTCATGTGGTTCATGAGATATTTTGCTAACAGACACACATAGATAAAAAAAATATAAATTTCTTCATGTGTTTAAAATGTGGAAACTATTCTTTAATATAAAAAAAATGTTTCTCAACAAGTCCAAACCTCACCTCGGCCCGTTTGCTCGGCTTACGGTTCTGTGTTCTGGTCTCTCCAGAGTTCTGCTGACCGAGCAGCACCAAGGTTCCCTGCCCCACCACCATACTGATCCCCTCCTCATAAAAAACAGTTCCCGATCAGGACTGGGTCACAGGTCCAGGTTAGACAGAATAAAAGTCACTGGAGTCCAGGTTGGGTCCGGAAACAAGAACCCATCCAGTGAGAGGTTGTGGTGCCGTCATGAAAACTCCATAAGAGGATCCAGATCAGGATCTAGGACCAGAAATGATCCTGAGCTTTATGGAACCACCCCGTCAGGCCATCTGAACTCAGACCAGAACCAGGACTGGAGGAGGCTGTGGATCTGATTTTCTCTCTGCTCACTCCCCGTCCTCTCTCTCTGTCACTGATTCACTGATTCATTGACTCACTGATTCACTGATTCACTGACTCATTTCTTTCCTCCTATTCTTTTTTATCTAACTTCCATTTTCTTTTTATTTCTTCCACTTTTCCTTCCACTTTCTTTAACATCTCATCCTCCTGATAATCAGACCACAAACCCAACAAAAACCAGATCCTCTCAGCTGTTTCAGTTTCATCTGTATCACCAGAAAAAATCAGGAAACAATTAACATGCGTTGTTTCCAGAGGCAAACACAGCCGAAGGTCAGGTTTAAAATGATGATTTTAGCCAGGTTTTTATAAATTTACATTGTTCTTGTATTTTTTTCCTTTAAATTTTAGCCAGATTTGTTACTTAAAGCTGTGAGCCACCTTTCTGCTATACTCATTTAGCTAACATTTTGCTACTTTTCACCAATACTTTTAGCTTCTTTTAGCATGTTGCTTCCTTTAGCTTCTAGCAAGCCAAATAATACAGCTAGTTACTAGCAAGCTTTTGTTACTATTAGCTTTCAGCTAACCTTTAGCTACTTTAGTATTTAGCTGCTGTCCTGCATTTAGCTTTTACCTAGACTTTTGCTACTTTTAGCTTTTAGTCAACCCTTTGCTACTAAAGGATTTATCACAAATATAAATATTATTTACTTTATGTACTAGTTTATCTTTTGATATATTTAGGTTTTAGCTAACCTTTTGCTATATTTAGCTTATAGACACATTTTTGCTACTTTAGTCTTTTAGCTACCATTATGATACTTTGCTACTTTTAGCTTTTAGTCAGCCTATTGCTACTTTAGCTACTGTTTCTCTTTTTTTTAACTCTTAGCTAGCCTTTACGTTACTTTGACATTTTTGCCACTTTTATCATTTAGCTAGCATTCTGCTACTTTGAACTTTTACCTTGCTATCTATAACTTTTAGCCTTATCTAGCTTGTTGCTTCTTTTAGCTTGTAGATGGTATTTTGCTCATTTTATCTTGTAGGCAGCCTTTTGATACTTTTAACATTTGATTACCATTCTGCTACTTTTAGCTCGTAGCAAGTCTTCTGTTACTTTTAGCTTCTAGCCAAGCTTTTGCTACTTTAGCATTTAGCTACTGTCCTTCTTATAGCTTTTAGTGATCCTCTTGTCATTTTTACCTACTAGTTCACGTTTTGATATACAAAGCCTTTTGCTACTTTTAGCTTTTAGTTTGTTTTCTGCATCTTAGCTTTAACAGAACAGTTACAGCTGTTTCAGCACACACACACACACACACACACACACACACACGCACACACACACACACACACACACACACAGCTAATAATCCAGGACACGGTTGTTTCTCCCTGCAGGCAGCCTGATAATTACAGATTGAACAGCAGAAGGGAAAACTTCATATTAGGTCACAATGACACTAAATCATAAACCTCTGAGTAAAAACACAACAAATGTTTCTAATTTCTCTTTTTAAAAGATAAAAAGGTGATTTAAAATGTTTATTGCTTAATAAAAACTTTATTATTTTACTTGTCTAAGCTCTTGTAAGCAGGATTTTAGTGTTGTGTGCGTTTCTCTGTTAGCAAAATATTTCATGAACCCACTGGACAGATAATAAAACTCATAAAGAATGGACTTTCTGAGTCGACCTGATTTCAGATAAAATTACTACACATATTAAAACATTTAATTATAAACCAGTAAAATGTCTTGTGTGTTTAATGTTAATTTTGTTTAGATTTCTAACATAAGAAATCCAGCAGAATATTTTAACATATCTTGGATCAGATGCAGTCAGATCAAAGAGGTGCTGTTCTCCTAATAAATTGTTTTTTTTAGCTGTGACTAATGTCGGCGTCGTTCTGTGACAAAAGCAGCTCCGCCTCTGACTCAGCTCTAATGTCTGGAAATGAAGCAGCTGTTCTGCAGGAAAGTAAAAGCTTTTTAAAAACAGTGAATTATTGGTCATTCACCAAGAAGGAAATGAACTTAAACTAAGTCTGCAGACAGAATTGAACACATGCTGAAAAAAACCTTTATGATTTCAGATTGCGTTTTATATTTGGGATAAAAAAAAAACAAATATAATTGACAGAAATCAGAAGAGAGACCAAACTCCTGTTGATATTTTGTGACACTTCATCTAATAAATACTTCTTAAAAAGGAAAAAACACAAAATTTAACAGAAAATTTGTGGATTATGTTCAGGTGACGTCCCTTTAAAGCTACGTTTTAAAGTAAAAACACACAGGAGGTGTTGTTGTTGTTGTTTGTTTGTGACCTACAGTAAGTTCACTGAACCACGTCGATAAACATGTCAGCCTGCGGGGGGTTCCAGCAGAGCCACTTTAATTAGTTTGTGGAGAGAATCGATAATAAATCAAAACAGAAACAGAAAATGTTTCAAAATAACAACAGCTCTTTTCTTTAAGTGTTTAATTTAAAACAAGAGAAGCGACTTGGTTAATTGGTTAATTGAGTTTAATAAATCACTTTAAATCAAGATTCAGGATAATTACACTTATTTATATTTAATTATTTTAGTTGTGTTTTCTTTTATCAGGTCTTATTTGTGCTGATCATTCGTCAGATTTCTGCTGCCTCTGGTGTCGGTTCCACAGCTGCAGCCACTCTACCTCATCGCCCCGGGTCTAACTGTATATATTCTGTTCTCATTCTTTCTTTGAGTCTTTTTAAGTTTCGGGCTTCGACAACCAGTGTTGTATTAAGTACCTCAAAGTGATACTTGAGTAAAAGTACAAGTACCTTATCATGAAATCAAGTCTCCTCCAAGAATACTACTTGAGTAAAAGTCTAAAGTATCTAAGTTTTTTGGTACTTAAGTATCAAAAGTAAATTTCTGATATAAAATGTACTTAAGTATGAAAAGGAAAAGTATTGAGTAAAAATGAACGGTTTGGATTGTGTAGTGTCAGAATGGTATATTTATACTTCTCATCCAACTACAATTAAATTCACTCTCTTTGTTTTTTTAACAATAATGAGCCTAAATGAAATAGGAGTAATGATTTTCTAATTCTTACCTTGTAAAAAATGTAAGGAGTAAAAAGTACAGATAGTTGTGTGAAAATGTAAGGAGTAGAAGTAAAAAGTAGGCTGAAAAATAATTACTCAAGTAAAGTACAGACAGCCAAAATGTCTACTTAAGTACAGTAACAAAGTATTTGTACTTAGTTACTTTAGAACTCTGTCGACAACCTTCTTTTTCAGTCCTGATGACATCATGTGTTGTTGAGTTGTTGTTATTTATTGAGTTGTATTTTCCTGCTTTGTGACTTTATCTCTTCTAAATCTGTTACTGTGGGGATGCCGCGTCTTGACCTTTGACCTTCAATATCAGCTAAAGAAGTCTCCACTTCCTGAAGCACAATAAGGTCGTGTGTGATTCACTGAGCAGAAACAATAGTCTGTAACTCACTCCAGGCTGGACGTCAAAAAAAAGAAAAAGTCAGACGAATGGTGTGTTTCGCTCCGTTTGTCCTGCTGAAGTGTGTTGGACTTCCTGTGTCGAGAGCGGGAACGCCCGGAAAGTGACGGGCTAAAACAACGCTAAAAATACAGGAGGGGGGTCCGACGTGACTCACGAGGCTCCAGAATATACAATTATTTTACTGAAAATAATGACATGAATTCTATAAATTAAACCATGTGGACTTAATTACATCTAAACTTTAGCTTTTTAACAGCTACAAACTGCAGCTTGAATAAATATTTTTTTATTTCTGGACCAACCAAACTGAGCAGAACTGGACCAAATGCTCAACAAAGAAGCTGTTTTTTCTGTTTTATTTCAGAGGTGTAAACACTTCAGCACCCTCACTGCTTTTTAAACTCTTTTTAAAAACGCAGATTGATCCGAGACTGAAGCAGAAACAAAGCTTACATTGATGTCCAGACTGCAGAGACTGAGGGCGTCTGCATCTCCACCGGCCTGCTTCCTCTTCTTCTGCAACACGAAACAAAACCTTCAGATCCAACAAGTCTGGTTTTAAACTAAACACTCAAATTATGTTGGAGGGTTGTTTTCAATCAAACCTGTTACAAAACTGTAAAAATTATTAACTACAGAAACTGCAGCGTGAATGCTTAATGCTGAAAGATTGATGCTGTAAACTTTTAATGTGTGGTAAATTTAAACAGCTGACCTTTGCTGAAAGAAAAAACAAAAGAGAAAAATTTGTAGAAAAATAATAAAAATGTATCAAAAAAGATGAATAGAGCAGAAATGTAGCTAAAGTTAGCAGAAAAAAGCAAATATTTGCAATCATTTAGCTTAAAAAGCAGAAAAGAGTTGAAACTACCAGACAGAAGTTGCAAGAAGCAAAAAAAATGAGTATTTATGAATATAAAAATAAGCTGAAATTTAGACGAAAGAGGTTTGTTTAAAATATGCTGAATAATATAAAGTATGACTTTTGCCTTTGATTTCGTGACTAAAATTAACTTAAAATAAACATGATCTTCACTGAAAGATTTGCTGAATTAAACAGTAAGAAGCTGAAAATATCACAAAAAGGTAAATTTCGCTACCCCCCTAAAATTAAAATGAAAATAGTTGAAAAGTAGCTAAAAAAGCTGAAATTAGCAGAAAGAAACTGAAGGAGCACATTTGCTGAATTAAGCAGTATGAAGCTACAAATATTGCAAAAAAAATTTAGAAGAAATTTAGTTAAAAAAATAACTAAAATGACTTGAAAATAGATATATAAAAAAAGCTGAAATTAGCAGAGAGTAACTGAAGGAAACGTTTGATGGTTAGCTAAAGAGTAGCTGAAAAGGCAGAAAAGATAAAAACATCAGAATGAAGTTAAAAGAAGAATAAAAAGTTTATATTAACTTTAAGAAATAAAAAAAAAACATATCAAAGCTAATATTAGCAGAATAAAGTCAAAAATTAGCTGAAAATTAACTTAAAAAGCTGAAATTAGCAGAAAGAAACTGAAGGAGCACATATGCTGAACTAAGCAGTTAGCTGAAAAGGAATAAAATAAAAACATCAGAATGAAGCTAAAAGAAGAATAAAACGCTTAGATTAACTTTAAGAAGTAAAAAAAAGCACATCAAAGCTGATATTAGCAGAAAACAGCTAAATTAGCACAAAATATTTGAAGGCAGCTGAGGTTAGCACAAAGAAGTCAAGAAAAGCTGAACCAGAACAGAAAATATTACAGTTCAAAGAGTTTCAAGGATGTTGACGACCGCTCCACTCATTTTCAATGAGAAGAAAAATGACAGAAAAAGCTAAATATCTCAAAAAGTATAAATTGTTGAAATACCAGAAGTAATAGCTGAAATGTCCTGACTCAGCTGAACGTTTTGGTTTATAAATTGTTAACACAGCACAGAAAATGTTGAAGCATATACGAGCCGAAAAAACATGCGGAATAATAAATTTATCTCAATAATGAGAATTTTTTCAAAAGTCAAAAAGTCCAGGTGATCATCTTTATGGATTTAATTAATTAACGACAGAAAGAGGACATAAAGAGGACAGAAAGGAACAACAGGTCCGGCTGGTTGCCATGACAACGGCAGAGGACAGACAAACAGCAGGGAACAGCCGAAGGATGCTGAGGTCAACAATAGCAGGAAGTTCGACCGTTTGTGTCCAGACCCTTGTTGTTGATAAAGGCTTCACCTTTATCAGGAGGAGGAGGCGGGGCTTATGTCCTCATGCCCATATAAGGTCAATCTACTTCCATAACTAATGGAGATCTGCCTCAACGATCGAGTTTAAAGCTAATTTATGAGTTTTCTTTTTTATTTATATTATTATTTTATAGTTTAAACAGAATTCAGGTTAAAATTTTTAATTCTCTCATCATGTCGTTAATAAAAAGCATCAAATTCACAGAACAATAAAGACGCAGCTGTTAATTTTTTTAATTTAAAGTGATGCTTTTTGTCCCTAAACTCACCCGATAGTAAACAAAGAGACAGCAGCCCATCATCAGGACCAGACCTCCTCCTCAAACACGCTTCAGGTGCTGAATTATCCTCCACACCTTCGTCTTTCCATCCGACGCTCTTCACCTCCTTTAAATCGCCTCCTTCAGTCACATTTTATCTCGTTTTCTTCGCCTCCTTTTACAACTTCAAAAAACTCCTTCAGGTTTGTTCCTCTCGCCTCCTCTCCTCTGAGCCCTTCTCCTGTTTTCTGCTCCTTCACCTCTGATTCTCCACCTCCCTGAGTGGATCCACAGACCCTCAGGAACAGGAACCCCTTCACAATGTGTGTGTGTGTGTGTGTGTGTGTGTGTGTGTGTGTGTGTTATCCCGCTGGACAAACAGGAAGCGACGGTCGTCAGGAGGGAAACAAACGTCTATTATTAGGATCTACAGGAGACACGCTGACACCAGAGGTAAAAACACAAACATTTCATAAAGGTCACGCTAAAAAATAAGAAAAATGAACTCTGGAGAGGAGGAGGTCTGGGTTTACCTCCTGGATGATGGACGGATGGAGATAAACAAATCTGGATTCTGCAGTTTTTACAGAGGAAACTTTTGTTTTGAAAGGTTTTTACTCAGGTGTGCTGAGTTTTCCTTCTTACCCCTCTGAGAGACCAGCTGCCGTCCGGAGGGAGAGGAGGGAAGGAGGAGGTTCTCCTCTTCGACCTGAAGGAGAAAACAAAAAGAAATTATTTTAAACAAACATGTTCCTGCCAATCTAAAAACCTGATGTTTGGTTAGAGCGCCGCCGCGTGGTTTGTTCAGGTCAACACAGCCAGACTGAGCAGATTATCAGTCTGTCAGGTCAATAAAACTGATCATAAACAGGATGGTTATTTTAATATTAATGTTTCACATAATGAGGATTTGATCTGAGTCTTAAAATCCTGTTTTCTGGTGATCGGTGCTCTGAGAACCAAACCAAACAGTTAAAAGTTTTGTTTGGTTAAAATTAAAGTTAAAAAATAAGTTGTCCTTAAATCTGACCAAAACAAAAACAATGCTATTTGGGAATAGTCAAATAAAGATATAAAAAAAATATATATGGTGTAAACATTGAAAGAGTAAATGATTATAAATTTCTTGGGGTCAATATTGATGATAAAATAATATGGAAACCTCAATTAGATTTATACTGAGTAAAATTTCAAAAAGGTCTATTTTAAATAAAGCCAAACATGTTCTGGAGGAAACAGCTGTTCACTAGTCTTACCTCATCTGAGTTATTATTATTATTCACTACAGTTAATAATAATGTTGCAAAAACAATCAATAAGAATAATCAACAAGGTTGGTTATTTGGATCATAAACATGCACTATTCATAAAATCTAAACTTTTAATATTTACTGACATAGTAAATTTACGGCTATTATTTTGTTTAAAGCCAAAAATCATTTATTATTGGGAAACATTATAAAGCTTTTTTTCAAAAAGGAAGGACTTTATAATTTAAGGGAAAAGTGTGAATTTTAATATAGAACCACAAGAAAAAGCTTTTGTATATCAGTACACAGGGTGAAGCTGTGGAATGGTTTAAGTATGGAAATCAAGCATAAAACAGTTTAAAATGTATTTTAAAAAGATGGTCATGACTGCATATAAATATGATAAATAAATATGGTTCTTGCTGCTGTTATCAATGTTATAGTTTTGTTTAAAGAAGTTGTCACTTAGTGCTTTATTATGGTTTATTCAACAAAAATGTTAATGTGTTAAAAATGATGGATGCTTAATGGCATTAAAACATGAATGTTTTGTTCAAGTTAGAGATATGAATATAGATAGAATTAAAAAAGAAAGAATGTTATAACCAAGTTAATAAGTTGTAATTAAGGATGATTCTATAGATGTAAGAGGAGTGGGTGTAAAAAAATATGTTTATACTTCTACCCACTCCTTTGAACATGTAAATATAATTTACTATTGTTATTTGTTTTGTTTTAAATGTATTTTCTTTTGTATATAACTTTGTTTATTCTTTTAAATCCATTATGTTGAATAAAGTCAAAGTCAAAAAGTCGATGAATCTGGTTGAGTGAAAGATTAAAGCTGATGTGAAGATGAAGATGTTTGTGTTGCTGCAGGGTGAGGGTTCCTCCTCCTCCTCCTCCTGTGAGTTTAACACTGTGACTCATTCATTCCTGAGAGTTGACTTTTCTGAAATCCCACCCTGGATGTTCTCAGACTCAAACACGTTTCTGTTTCCGTGGCTTCAAAATAAAACATTTTGCTGCTGTTTGAACTTCTGCAGTGTTGGAGCCTAACCCTGTGTGACCCGCTGTGCTGCACGTTTAACACGTTTCTCTGCTTTTAGCTTCAGCCTTTTGCTACTTTACCTAATAACAAACATTTTACCAGTGTTGTATAAAGTACCACAAAGTGATACTTGAGTAGAAGTACAAGCATCTTACTAAAAAATTACTTTGGTAAAAGTTAAAGTCTCCTTTAGGAATATTACCTGAGTAAAAGTCTTAAAGTATCTGATATTTGTTGTACTTAAGTATTAAAAGTCAAAGTATTGATTTAAAATGAGCAG
>JAUBOC010000138.1:2810172-2821779 GCA_032275365.1 Anablepsoides cearensis | reverse complement strand
GCGTTAGCTTCACCAGCCGATCACAGGGTCACGTGGTTTTTGCGCTCTCCAGCTATTCTATATAAACTCCTTGGTCTCACTCATCTCAAATCTGTCTCACTCATCTCAAACTGTCTCAAATCTGTCTGAAACCTGTCTTAAACTTGTTTCAAACCCATCATAAACTGTCTCAAACCTGTATCAAACTTGTCTCAAACCCATCATATCCCAGTCTCAAACTCATCTTAAACTCATTACATATAGTCTCAAATTGTCTAATCTATCTCAAATCTGTCTCAACCCTTTAGGATGGTTTGAGGATCAATAAAACCAAATTGGGACAGATCAAAAAAAGAGAACAATTTGCAGTTTAACTGGGTCATAATTGAGACACTTTGTGGTTAAATGTCAAGGAAATTATGTTCAGGTACATGCAAATACCTAGACTGTCCTGATTTTGCCGTCTCACCGTGTTCTTGTGGGAGAAGTTGAGCTGTCGTGGGTCTTTGAGGACGAGATGTTGACACTGTTTCCCTTCAGGGTTCTTCTCCTCCAGATAAACTCTGAAACCTTTAATGTGTTCGATCCCTGCAGAGATAGAGGTAACGTTCAGATTCACCCACCCTCTTTCCCCCCTCACACATATTCATCATCGTCCACTTTTCAGCTCCTTTTCCTTCCTTGCTCCAATCTTGTGAAAGAGAGGCAGGTGATTCAACCTGAAGAGGTTTTATAACGAGTTCAGGAAAAGATGACCAGTTTCCAGACCTCGTTTCCTGTCCTCCCACCTCCTCCTCCTCGTTCTCTTTAAAGCACATCTGTTTTATAATTACACCTTTAGATCTACAGACATGTTTTCTCTATTAGCTCCACAACAGACAGAGTGGAAGAACTGGTTTTTGTGTCTTCAGGCAGATTTCTGAACTCCTCTCTTTTTCTCCGCCGTCGTCTTGAATCAGCTGGGATGACTAAAGTTTCACAGTCCTTAAAAAAGGTCTTAAACTTTAAAAAAAAAAAAAACTCTGAACAAGATGAGAAAATTTTACATTTTTGTGTCTTAGATGCTGAAATAAAAACTTGGAGAGGAAACTTTCATGAGGCTCCGATACATTTTCTGCAAGATTTCTGCCTCCATAAGAAAACAACAGCCTGTTTTGTTAGAGAGAAAGAGAGAAGGCTTTACCTTTCACACACACATGCGCACGCACACACACACACATTCCTTCACGGTCAAATCGTGGTATTGTTGTGTGAGATGTGATCCTCTTTCTCTCTGGCTCCGGCTCTGATCAAAGGGAGACACAGAGCTCAGTAACCTTAGCTCTGTGTCTCATTTATCCTTCCTCGACTCTCCCTCTTTCACCTCTGAGTCACGCAGACAGACAGACAGACAGACAGACAGACAGACAGACAGACAGACAGGACCGTACCCAGCGGACTTGCAGACCAGTGGACCACCACGGCGGCCTGATCCTCGCAGGCCAGGTGGCTGAAGGAGATGTTGGAGACCTCGTGGATGATGTGTTTCCCCAGCGGGTAGTTTAAGGAGCAGTCTGTAAAGTGAGGCAGGGACAGAGAAAGATGAAGGGAACAGAAGCAAACTTTAATAAGAAAAAAACATATTTCTGAATATTACAGTAGCAACGTGTCAAAGAACCTTAAAACTTGTAGGGTTTTCAGTTCTGACACTAGGATTGAGTGACTCTTCAATGCAGAAATGGTTTATTTAAAGTGTATAATTCCAGCAGTTCACGTCTAACTAGCTTTCCAAAAGACATGAGATCAAGAGCTGCACATGAAACCATCTTCAGTGATTCATTCGTTTTAAAAGGCAGAGTAAGAGAATATCTGATTGTGTATTGAGAAGGTCAGAGGTGCACATCTTTGAGTTTCTCCTCCCTCCACAGCGTTTTATGAAAACTGTAATAGTACCACACCTTTTGTAGGCGGTTTGAGGTGGCCTCTAAGATTTAAGCCTCTGGGTGGGAGCTTCCCAGGAGAGGAGATAATTGACTTCTGTGGCGGTCAGCGCCAGCGGTGCTCACTTTTACTCCATTTTCAAAGAGTTTATGGTTTGCTGTGATCCCTGAGGCTCTTCAGTTTGTGTTCCACTCCTGTGTTGTGTTGGCTGGGAGGATGGGCTGGTTTATTGAGAGGTTTGGTGAGTCGGCTGGTTGGTGAAGCCAGGTATATGAACTGAACTGGCTGGGTTGGTTGGTTGGTTTTGATTCAGATAATTTGTTGCTAGGTCTGTTAAAAAGGATGGGTTGGTTAGTTCTGGTTGGGATATTTAGTTGGTTATTTAGGATGGTTGTTTGGTTGTCTAATCTAAGTACTTCAACTAGGTTGATTGGTGTTTGATGAGTTAGGTTGACTGGGTTACTTTAATGGTTGTTTTAAAGGTCAGTTGGCTGAAATTATAGATTGGCTGGTTGGTCATTTGTTTTAACGGTTGTTGCTTTTAATGGCTGGTTGGTTGGTTTTAAATAATAGATTTCATTTAAGTGTTTGAGGTTGGTTATTTGTTTTAATGGTTGGTTGGCTGGTTTAATGATTAGTTGAATGAAATGATGGCTTTTTTGTTGGTTGTTTTAAATGATAGATTTTGTTTGAGTGGTTGGTTATTTTTTAATGGATGTTTGTTTTAATGGTTGATTGGCTGGTTTAATGGTTGGTTTGCTGAAACGATGGGTTTGTGTTGTTTTTTATTGGTTGGATGTATTTTGTTAGGGTGGTTGGTTATTTTAATGGTTAATTTGCAGAAATCATAGGTTGGTTGGTTGTTATATATCGGTTGGTTTGTTGGAATGAGTTAGGTTGGCTGGTTGTTTTTAATGGTTTGTTGGTTGTTTTAATGATAGATTTTGTTTGGGTGGTTGGTCATTTGTTTTAATGGTTGGTTATTTTAATGAGTGGTTGGTTGAAATGATGTGTTTTGGTCAGGTGTTTGGTTGTTTTATTAGCTGGTTGGTTGGATGTTTTAATAGTTGAGTGGCTGAAACAATGGGTTGGTTAGTTGTTTTAATGATAGATTTTGTTTGAATGGTTGGTTATTTGTTTTAATGGTCAGTTATTTTAATGAAATGATGGGTTTTGGTCTGGTGGTTGGTTGTTTTAATGGTTGATTGGCTGAAATGAGGGGTTTGATTGGTTGGCTTTTCTGTTAAATCATTCAATATTCTTTGAAAACCATTGTTGAACCATTAAAATTTGTTTAATTCTGTTGAAAAAATTATTGTTTACCTGCAGGATTCTGAGGTAACTGACTTTTAAATCTCTACTTACAAACTGCTGCTGTTGGTATAATTAAGTTTTTGAATACTTTTGTTTTATTAGTTACAGGTTTGCATCATATGTGCCTTGATGTTTGTAGTTGAGGTGCTGGAAATCTGCACAGCTTCCTCTGCACTTTAGAAATCTTCAATAATTGAATCACGTTATGTTTTGCTTCACAAACTTTTGTGAAGGACGAAGATGGAGGCAAAGAGGAGGATGAGGAGAAGCCATGCGTGAAGTGAGAAAGATCGGAGGAAACAAAAAAAAAGGAGGCGTGATCTCAGACACGACTGACTGCTCCCCTTTCCTCCTGCCAACCACCTATTGATGGAGGTGAGGAAGATGATGGGCTCAACACAAGTCGCTGCTCCTCTTCCTCCTCTTCAGAGCTGGGTCATGTTCAGGGCTGCAGGAGAAGGTCACAGCTGGCTGCTCCTCTTCCTCCTCCTGCGTCCTCCATAGAATTTAGAAAGGAGGGAGTTTGTCACTCCTCTTCCTCCATATTTAATCTGTGACTTCAGTTGAGAAAAATGAGAGTTCACCGAGGACTGAAGAGGAGAAACTCCTCATAAACTGTCCCCTAAGATTTCATTTTGTTTAAGGACAAGTTAATGTGAACTCTTTAATTTAATTCCCATCAGGAGGTCAAAGGTTGCCTCGCTTTATGCTCCTCATGACATCACTGCAAACTCAGAGGAAGCCCAGCTCCTCTTCATCCTCTTTTATCCTTCGTCCAGCTGGAGGAGAGGAACCACTGAGGTGTGTCACACCTCACGCTCCACTGATCCACTCAGAACCGGGACCATCAGAACCTTAGAGACACATGACCTCCTGACCCCCGGACCGCCGTCAACGCGATGCGCGCTCAGGAGAAATAAAACAAAAATGCCTTTTTGGAAAGAAGAAGAAGAGCAGCCAGTTTGTGTACGAAGAATTAAAAAAAAAAATCAAAGAAGCTAAAACCAGGAAGAGGTTGACTTTATTTTTTATTTTCTGTTTATTTTCTCAACCTAAATTTATCTAAAAAGTTGTTTAAATATGTGAATAAATAACAGAAATCTGATTAAATCTGAAATAAATCAACCAAGTCATCAGTTTTCTGACCAACAGACAAATAATTTAAAAACTCTTTAAATGAATTTAAATAAAAATAAAAAGCTATAAATTGATTAAGCTTCTTACTTTTACTTTTATTTAAGTTGTAATCTGTTGGAAAATTATTATAATTTCATTAATTAATATTAAAAATACAAACAAAGAGCTCAGCTAATGGTTAGAAATTTGAAAATAAGGTCGAACAGTGACTTGTTTCTGTTGAAAAGTACGTTACAATAGCTGTATAGCATTTTGTTTTTGGAATTTAAAAAGGCACACACAAACACACACACACACACAAACACACACCCACACACACACGCTGTGACACACAAAGGAGGATTTTAAAGTGCTTCCTCGCTCATGGTCACGGACAAAGGCAGAAGGAAGGGATTGGCCACGGCTCAGGAACTTGACTTTAAGTGAGGAGAAGAAGAAAAGATGAAGAGGAGGCAGAGGATGGGGGGGAACTTGTAGATTTTCACACTGGATAAGGAAGAAAAACACGTTTATTCTTAACTTGAATCAAACTTTAAAAGGGAAATTAGTGATTTTTTAAATAAAAGTGATGAGATACTTTCTTTGTTGTTGGTTCTGTTAAAAAAAACTATTGTATTATGTTTATTTTTTAATATTTTGCTAGAGTTACAGGTTTTTGTTTGAAACGTAGCTTTGAAAAACCTCCATTTAAAAACTTTTTCTTGTGTTGAGTTCAATAATTTAGAAATAAATTCATAAAGTCACCACAGGGTGGCAGTATAGGCTGGGGAACATATTTTAATTTAGTAGAAGTAGCTGTTTTAACTCTTTATCTTCTCTTATTAAAAACAAACAGCAACTGTTGGGTGTAAAAAAATTAAAAACTTACTGTCAGATCTCAAGGTGGCGGCGAGCCTGCGAGCGCCGTCTGTTCCAAAGTGTGCCTGCAAAAAACAAACAAACAAACAAACAAACAAAAATTAGATGCTTAAATTAAAACCTTTACAAAAAGATGAAGATTTCTTTAATTGAAACTTCATCTGATGTTTTCTGAGACGAGTTAAAGTTTGAAACATCTGTTCTCAGACAAGCTGCTGTTACCCACAATCCCCCAGTTCAGACCCTCTCTCAGGCAGTTTTCATCAGGACTCTCAGTTTTATGGCGTTCACGTCGTTTTTATGTCGTCCTGCACAAACACACACACACACACACACACACACACACACACGCAGCTTTCCAGCTCAGGGCTCGTTAACGGCGTCAGACTGAAGGTCCCATGAAAAAAAGGTAAAAAAAAAACTGCACACCTGAATCGAATCAGACACCCAGCTGTGTGCGAGCGCACGCTTTAGGTGTAGCTGGCCTATTAGCAGCCACCGTCCCACAAACAAGCCGAACACATGCAAACACAGACACATGTTGGTAATTACACACATGTGAGGACATTCCTCTGGCTTTAAATCAAACGATAAAAAAAGATTCTGCCTTTTTTTTAATAAAAGAACGGTGACAAAAAGGGAAACGCTTCAGGTCTCATCGCGAACAACTCGCCTTCAGTTTGTGTCGGTGGGCTTGCTGACCTCTGACCTTTAGGGGTTTACAGGCCGCTGCCAGCAGAAGTCCAGAGAGTTAATTAGAGTCAGAGGTTTATAGTAAGTAAATTTACTTTATTTTTCTCAAACTTTATTCATTTCTTTAAGGGGCTATATCATGTAAAATCAACCTTATTGAGCTTTATATCATGTTATAATGTTATCCTCTCATCAAAAACATGCCCAGAGTCTTACTGTGACTCATTCATGCATGTTTGAGAAACCCTGTGCTGACCTGAGGCAGCAGGCAGGCAGGGGAGCAAAAACCACCGGTTGGGCCTAGAATCACCTTTTCGGTACAGCTCCTCCTCTGGGCTGCGTCTCCAAGTCGAGCTTCCTCATCACAGAGCACAACCTCCAGGTTCAAAATACCTTTGAGGAAATGTATTTTCACATACCAAGTAAACTACGCCGAGCTTCCGTATCACAGCACAACCAATTTAAAGGTTTTTAGAAACGGAAATGATGAGAAGAGTTTATTTTCTATGTAAACATAAAAACTGCATTTTAATAACAACTGAAGGTGACATAGATACTTTATTATGGTATAGAATTTAAATATATGCCTCAGAAACACATAATATTGCCCCCTTAAAAACAAAATTCTATGTACAATAAAAAGAAAGAAAATACAAATATATTGAAATGAAAGGAAGTAGAGCGAAGAAAAAATCTTATATCTGTTCCTTTTTTTCCTCAAGTATAATTTTTTTGAGGATTTGTAAACTTTTATTGTTACATTTAAAACCTAATAATAATATTTTTGCTTCTTTACTTTAAAATTTAACATCTAGTTACAAAATTAAATCCATCTGAACTCATCATGTGAGGAGTTGTTTTTGCACTCTAAGAAAATGAAGAGTTGAATTTACTCATTTAACTTACCAGTATTTCACTAAACCAAGAGTGAATATGAAGTAATATATTCTTTAAAAGAAAAAAATATATATATTTATATTGCCTCGATTTACTCAGCTTGGTTTAGAGGAAAATTCCTTAAAAGCATTTTGATATTTTTTATTTTTTGTAAGGGTGTCATACTAAAGGTAAGAACCGTGGGAAGTTGTTGACACCCTGGTTTTCAAAATAAAAGCCCCCTGTAGTGTCTGGAAGCATTTATCTGCACCACTGCTGGATCAAAGACTGTTAAAGGGTTCAGTAAATTCAACAGTTTATTTCTTAGGGAGTGTGTAAAAGTACTTTATTTTTACTTTCCCAATTTTTAGTGATCAGTTTTATGACTTGAGTACTTTTCTCACCAGTCAAATTTATTTTTACCAGTCGTTTTGTTTTAAGGTATTTTATGGTTTTAGTTATTTTTATAGACCTCAGATTAAACTCAAAAGGCAGAGAGATTCTCTAAAAGGTTGCTTTTGATGCAACATTTCCAACACAGTAAAAAAAATAAATAAATGAGAAACACATTGAAAGAGAAGCAGCTTTTTTTGTTGTTGTTTTCCTGTAAACTTTGCCTGATTAGAATTCAAAGTGTTGCCTTGAAGGAACAGCAGAGAGCTGTTTTTCATCCAGCTCTGGTTTAAACTCATCTAAGTCTTTCTTTATTCGTCTTTTATTACACCTGTTAGGTAATTAAGCAAAACCACGACTCAAATGGTCACACCAAACTGTGTTCACGGCTGTTCGGACCATTCGGACCCCCCCATCTGGGTCAGAAAGACAACCTCATATAAACTAAATGAGGGGTCCTCGTCTTTGCATTGCTGTTGTCCGTCGTAACAGTTTGTCTCCAACAAACAGCATCTGAAGCCCCCACCCCCCCAACGCCAATTACCAGCTTCCTGAATGCTTAACGACTGTCTGAACAGGAAGATGAGAGCAAACTGCGTTTAAAACCTCTGCAGAGAAAACAGAGAATAAAACAAAAGGTTTGAGGAGAATAAACGACGCTTTACATCTGCAAACTCTTTTTCATGTTTCCAGGTGTTTCATCGTTACGCCTGCAGAGCCCGGGGCATGAAAACATCAACGACACGGAGAATTAAAGCAACAAAACGTGAGAGAAAACACGACAAACATTAGTTACATTTAGCAGACATACAAACATAAACAGCTTTAACATCAGCTACAAACTATAAACACAGGAAAAACTAAAAGAAAAAGTCCTCAAACATCTGAAGAGAAAACAGAATTTCCCCCGGGAATCCCCAAACCACACAGACTCAAACTCAGCTCCTGTGGTAATCAGACAGCTAATTGCAGGCTCAGTTAGCTAAAACTGCAATTAATCAAAGCAAAGGAGGGGAGGAAAGGAAGCGAGGGAGCAGGACTGGAGGATACAGGGGAGATGTAATCAGTCAGCCTGCAGGGGAACAACCGGCAGGGGAAGGTGGAAAGAAGAGATGCAGGGATCTGATTAAACAGGAACTCCTTCAATTACGGCCTTCAAGGTTCACGTAGAAAATTTCTCCTCTCCGTCATTTTGTTTGGAAGGACCGGAGCAGTTCCAGATGTGGGAACAAACTCCCAGCTGACCTTTAATCAGAGCGCCGCTAAAGAGCAGCTAGAGGAGGCGGGATTAGACGTCCGTTAATAAAATACATCCATCAGCAGCGAGTCGTGTCAGGATCCTGTTTATAACCGTGTCAGTGCTGATTCGGCTGTTTCTCCCTAAACATTCAGCTCGTTCAGGAGACGGCTAGCGTGATTTTTGGTTTATTTTCAGCTACTTTTGACTAATAATAATTTCTCTAAGAAACACAATGAGATTTTTTTTATCGAAAATACTTTGTTCTGTTTAAAAACAGCTTCAGAAAAGTGGCTGTGCTTTGTCTTTTTATGCTACTTTTAGCCAGTCTTCAGCACTAAGCTAATCTTTCTGTACTTCAGCTTAAAACAAACCTTTTGCTCCTTTAGCCTTTAGTCAACCTTCTTCAGCTTTTAGCTATGCTTTTCGACTTCAGCTTTTAGCAAGTGTTATAATGCTTTTAGCTATAGCCTTTTGCTGATTTTAGCTACAGCCTTTTGCTGCTTCAGCACTTAGTCTACTAACTTCTCAGAGTTGCTACTTCAGTTTCTAATGTTCCTTTTACTGCTTTTAGCCAAGCATCAGCTTTTAGTCAGCCTTTTGCAGCTTGTAGCTACTTCTTTATGTAACTTTTTGCTCCTTTAGCCAAGTGTTGCTACTTCAGCTTTTAGCCTTCCTTTTGCTGCTTTAAAGTGCCTGTGACATGCAGACGCATGAAATACAAAAAGTCAAAGAAAATATATGTATATTGAAGAAACTTGGCTTAATAAACATGAATTTACCCTTTATATCACATAAATGGCATATTTTCCTTTGAACTTAGCTCAGCTAAATTGAAACAGGAAGTGACATCAAAGGGGAACTGTTTGAGAAAGTGCTTTTTGAAATGAAAACTGGTTTTTGTTTATTTAAGCAATATTATTTGAACTCTGACTCTTTCTCGTGTCTCTATGATAACGACTCAAAGTAATCTAAAGAAACATCAGATTCTTCTCTACAGTTTGTATTTTTAGCCATTTTAGCAAGAGTCTGTTCACATTCAGACATTCCCCTTTGACATCACTTCCTGTTACTTCACATGTAAATATCTCAGCAAATGTTCATCTCAGTTGCATGAAATCTTTTTTCCAATATGTTATCAATGTTCTCTTTACAAAAATACATTCATATTTATTGCAAAAAATTTGATGTCACAGTCACTTTAAGCCAAGCATCAGCTTTTAGTCGGCCTTCTGCAGCTTTTAGCTGTGCGTTTTTACTTCAGCTTTTAGCAAGTGTTATAATGCTTTTAGCTACAGCCTTTTGCTGCTTCAGCACTTAGTCTACCTAACTTCTCAGTGTTTCTACTTCAGTTTCTAATGTTCCTTTTACTGCTTTTAGCCAAGCATCAGCTTTTAGTCGGCCTTCTGCAGCTTTTAGCTGTGCGTTTTTACTTCAGCTTTTAGCAAGTGTTATAATGCTTTTAGCTACAGCCTTTTGCTGCTTCAGCACTTAGTCTACCTAACTTCTCAGTGTTTCTACTTCAGTTTCTAATGTTCCTTTTACTGCTTTTAGCCAAGCATCAGCTTTTAGTCGGCCTTCTGCAGCTTTTAGCTGTGCGTTTTTACTTCAGCTTTTAACAATGTTATGCTGCTTTTAGCTACAGCCTTTTGCTGCATTTAGCTATAATTTTTTGCTGCTTCAGCACTTAGCATACCTAACTTCTCAGTGTTGCTATTTCAGCTTTTAGCATTCCTTTTGCTGCTTTAAGTCAAGCTTAAGCTTTTAGCAAGCCTTTCGCTGTTTTTAGCTTTTGGCCAGTTTTTACTTTAGCATTTTGCTACTTCAGCACTTACTTAACTTTTCAGTACACCAGCTTTATGCTTTTAGTTAACCTTTAGCTACTTCAGCTATTAGCCACCCTGTGCTGTTTTTGCCAAGTCATGCTAACTCAGTTTTCATCCAGCATTCTGCTGTTTTTAGCTATCCTTTAGCTTCTTCTTTTGCTACTTTTAGCTACAGCCTTTTGCTATCTCAGCTCTCAGATAACCTTTGGGTACTTCAGCATTTGATAGCATCATCTTTTAGCTTTTAGCCTTGGTTTTTCTATAGTTACCACTGAGCAACCTTTTTACGTTGCTTAGCTTTTAGTTAGCATTCTGCTTTTTTAGCTCATGCTGCTTCTTTTAGCTGTAACAACTTAGCTTCATCCTCTTTGAATTTTAGCATTTTAAAAGAAAACATGATTTTACAAATAAAAGATGCTGATTTATTTAAAACGTTCATAACTTCATTAACTCAGCAGATTTTAATGAACATTTTCTGTCACGTGATCTTTTTTTATTATTTTTTTTTGCAGAGGAATAGTTGTTGATAATGTTTCCGAGTCAGAAATGAAAAACAGCTATAATTTCTCCAGCAGAAAACTTTAATCATCTGTGCGTCACAGCGTGAATAAGCAGCCTGGCTTCACAGAGAACTTAATGATCGTGTCTGGATGTTTAAAAACTAACATTATCCAAGTCGTAGCATGTTAACAGTGATGTTCTGCTGTAATCACAACCAGCAGGCGCACATTTATCACTTCTTCAGCCTGGGCTTCCAGAGTAACTCTGCTGGTTTTCCTCCATTTAGCTTCGTTTTTTATCAAACAACAGGATTTAAAAAAAAAACAAGTAGATTTACTTTTTATCTGACTTTTTTTATTTCCCATCAAACTGCCTGAATCAGGTTTTATTTTATGGTTTAAAGTTATCACAGAGCGTCTCTCAGCTACAAAAGAAGGAACGTTAAATTAAAGAAGGTGTTTGTGTGAAGCTGATGAGGGGCTTTTCATGAAAAGACCTTGAGGCTAAAAACTCAGGCCGGGGTCGATCTTTAATGTCGCCCAAAACACTTCCATATGACAGGACGCGGCTGCGCCGATAAGAAAACCTGAGATTAAAGTTAACACAGCTCTGTGTTTGTTACATGTTTACTTTACTTGGTTTATTAGCTTTCATGTAAAACATCATAAATATCCTGTTTAGTTGCCGTCAAAAGATCAAACTGATCCCTGAAAACCCTGAAGGAAGAAACTTCTGTCTGGATCTGATTTAATCTTCTGATCAGCTGATCTCAGATCTGCTGGAAGAAAAAGCTGGAAGATGAGTGTGTGTGTGTGTGTGTGTGTGTGTGTGTGTGTGTGTGTGTGTGTGTGTGTGTGTGTGTGTGTGTGTGTG